>OZ014453.1:14889120-15373530 GCA_963966035.1 Acleris laterana | reverse complement strand
AAACAACATTTAATTTTCTAAACATTAATAATTCGCTACCGTATTTTTGAAAAACGATAAATTCTAAATAAAATATATACCGCATCCTATATGATAATATCATTAAATACATATCTTTCCTGAAATTCCCTAGCAACGACACAATTCCAAAAGCTACCATCATGGCCCTTCACACTTGCTACACAATACCACAAGTAAAATTCAATTAAAACAAAATTTTAAAAAGCCCTAAAACAAAAAACATTAATTTTATATTTGAAATGTACATGTCTGAAATGAAAATACCTATTTAGAATTAAAACAAGAATATTTTTTGTTTAGACAAGACACATAGTTAGTTACCAATAAAGCAGTATCAGGTGGATTTCAAACTAGGCTGAGCCTGTACCTTGAAACCCATTTAAGATTAGATGGTATTTTTTTTATTCTATGCCACTGGACGTCATTTCACAGCATACTAAAATGAATATATATGTAGGCAAAGAAGTATAGGTTCTTTACTTTAGTAAAATGTACAGTCGCGGAACGAAAAGGTTGACCAGTTTGCAAATAAAAAAAAATTACGCGTTGCAAACACATGTTACCTTTTTAAACTGTGTAACAGACGAGAGAAATAATATTGAACCAATAGTGGCTATTGTTTATACGTGACCATAGCAACACTTTTGTAACGACCAATAAAAACCATGTTTAGTTCACCAATAGTGGCTGTTGTTTATACGTGACCATAACAACACTTCTGTAACGACCAATAAAAACAAAGTTCAGTTTGAACCAATAGTGGCTGTTGTTTATACGTGACCATAGTAACCATGTATCTGTGGGCCATCTACTGAAATGACATTCATTATGACGGAATGTGTCATACTCGGTCGATAAGCAGATACTGATAAGTGATAACTTAAATTGAGCAATCAAAAACAGATCTTAAGGTGTTTAGTTTTCATTCCGTGACACACCACATCTGTATGTGCTAACATCAGCACGTAACTTATTATTCGTAATCTCTTATTGTGCAAAAACTTAGATTGATTCCAACAAAATTTTACCATCTATCTTATTTTTTTCCCAGGTCTACAAGAATCAACGAATACCCCGAACCGCACGTTCTCCGCGCACCCCGACAAGATCTACATCGTGCGGTTCCACCCCACCGCCGCCGACCTGCTCACCACCGCGGCGCACGACCTCACCGTCAAGATCTGGGACCTGAGCCCCGAGGAGCCGGTGGCGGCCATCACGCTCACCGGCCATACTGAACAGATATTCGCGCTGGACTGGTCCCCGTGCGGGGAGTACTTGGCTACTGTGTGCAAGGACGGACTTGTTAGGGTGAGTACAGAAATGGTCGTATTTATAAAGTGGTCTTGGTTGATATGCCTGTCGAGGGTCTGCTCCGTTTAGCCAAAATAATTTTGGTAAAATGTATCATTTCCCATAAAGTTGTTTCCCGTCGCAGTTGATTTATTTTTAATGTAGTCACAAGACAAGTGTAGCCTTACCTAATATACGTAGCAAGCGGTTTTAAAAACCAGATATAAAGCTTACAAATACAACATGCATATGCTATAAATAAATAAATATAACACGATGGGTCTGACGGTAAAGACAGCATACAAATTAAAATATAATAATATCTACCTACTGTGCAGCATAACGGGACCCTCGGTACGCGAGTCCGACTCGCACTTGACCGGTTTTTTACGCCAATCAGTAACATGTTAAGGATAATAAAACTGTGTCGATATCGTATTTAATGAAGTGTCTTGTTGTAATAGATTTTCAAGCCGCGCTCATCAACGGTGGCCTTACGCAGCGGGGCGGGCCCGGCGGGCAGCCGCGGCGCGCGCGTGGTGTGGGCGCTCGGCGCGACGCACCTCGTCGTCACCGGCTTCGACAAGTGAGTCCCATCATCATCACCAAAACAACTCTACTACTCATTAACGTCTCTCAGGTGCGAATCGAATCTGAATCGCAACAACTTTTTCGTTTATCTGTTATGCGAGCAATGTGCCCGGCCCATAACCGCTTAAGTCTAGCAGTGCGGCTAGCACGCGCGACTGGTTAGTCGCTCGGATCTCTCTTTCTATCTAACCAGCAACCATATAGACGCACTGAGCGACTTGTGCTACTCGTGCAGTTCTTAGGGCTATGTTGCTTCTCTTTGCACCATCAGCCTATAATTATGGAGTAGCACAGCTGGCTGTAGGCCTCTACCATTCGCGTTCTCGTTCAGCCACCTTGCGAAAATGGTCGCTCTATCTAGTCTCCTCAGACCAGCGTCCTCCGCTGCTTTTCTTTTCTTTTTGCCTAAACAACTCCAACGGTTATCGATTTTGCGGCTAATATGCCACTTCAGCGTGCTAATTTGTTTGGCAAAGTCGATATCCTTGGTTCTTTGTCGGATCACCTCATTGCTAATCCGATCTTTCAGAGAAACTCCCGACATAGCTCGCTGAATTTAAGAGCCAATCCTGAGTATTTTGGTCATAAAGTCTTGACAAAAAAGCTCTGATTCAGGGTTTATTTCTTTATACTCTGGTAAAATGGTGACGTGAAGACTAGATCCTTCTTTAGCCTATCTCTCGTATATTCATATTCAATATTCAATTTATTGCATCCATGGTGCTTAAAATGGTTTTATTTATTAAATTGTTTATCCACAGAGTATCAGAGCGGCAGATCTACCTATACAAAGCTAGCGATCTGAGCGCGCCCATATGCACGGTGGGGCTGGACGTGTCGCCGGCCATCCTGCAGACACACATCGACCACGACTCCGCCACCATCTTCCTGACGGGCCGGGTCAGTCATTCAGTCATCCTACACAAAATTACGCCGAATATAACATGTTTCAAATTGGCCGCAAGCAACGCTGCCAGAAATTATACAGGGTGACTCATTTAGATCGGTCAGTATGGGAAAGTCAGAAACTATAAGACACGAATATTTGTTCTTAGGAACCATGTCATCGATTTTGTTGACAAGAAAAACTGCATTTATACATTAAAAAAACCTGTACTCGGCTCTGGACTCGAACCCGGACGTTTTGAAAAATATTAACTAACTCTATTTCCATTTAGATATCGATTGTGTAGGTCTTAAGCGGTAAATATTACTAAAAACATGATGTCTAAAATGCAGTTAGTAAGATCGTTACCTAAACGTGTTGAATATCGTATTGAAAAAAAAAACATTCGAACAAATCAAAAGACTAAACTAATAGTACATTACTTAACAAGGGCTGTAAAAGAAAGAAAGCCCGAAATCGCATGTATTTGAGACCCGAGCCGTAGGCGAGTGTTGTAAATATAAGATAGAGGGCTTTCTTTTTTACTGCCCGTGATGAATACACAATTTTACGTCTTCACCTGGCCACAATGCGAGTTTTACCGTGCGCGCAGCGTGCGATAAAACTCACATTATGGCCAGGTGTTACTTAAAATAAATTAAAGAATTTGGAAGCAATGCAAACATAGCTCAAGTGGCGAGAAATGCCTTTCGATAAATTAAAATTTCTGCGTAACGATACGTTCGTTAAAAATAATACGTACAGTCACGAGATTAAATTTGGTACCCACCTTAGGTTCAAAGTCAATCTGACATTGTACAACAATAAAGTAGAGTTTCCTAAAAGTTACAAAATGACTTGACATCTCCAATGTAATGACTAATGACATTGACGACTTAAGGATATTATTCTTGAAATGGGTCCCAAATTAACGCTCGTGACCGTACCCGTTTCAAGAGTAACTCGCAAGGTGTAAAGTCGCCGTCAATAGAACTTGCAAAGGATGTAAACTAAACCAAACGAACCAATCCACCATGATTACTCGATAATCATGTACTTTCAAGATCAAGTGAGGTGTTTGATCAATGAATTATACACTAGATCATTATTTTCATTTTAAGTTTAAGATGAAATAACTATTAATAAAAAAACGTTTAGTTATTTTTAGTAAAAACACGCATGGTGAATATTTGAGGTTATGTGTCAAACCCTACTAATTTGTTTACATCGTTCAGAAGTTCTATTGATGGCGACTTTAGTAATATCAAGCTTGTCACTTTAGACTACTCTCTATTTAAAACAATACGTGAGTACGTGACCTTCATTAATTTGACACGCTTTCATTCTGGAATTGTAAACTTCTGATTAGTATTATATTATTATTATAATATAAACAATTTGTTCTCAGGGTGACTCAACGATTTACTGCTACGAAGTGACGAGCGAGCCGCCATATCTGTGTGCTCTGTCGCACCACCGCTCCACGTCCCTCCACCAGGGTATCAGCTTCCTCAACAAGAAACTACTTGCTGTTGAAAAGGTAATAATAATAACCAACCCTTATAGCCCAACTGCCGCAGGAGCAAGAATACGAAGCTAGCGGTCCTGAGTTTGATTTCCGGTTAGGGCAAATATTGGCGTAATGAGCAACTAGGGTTTGATTTTGTTTCTTGGATGTTTTTTTATGCATTTAAGTATGCATCTACAATAAATTAACTTATATTAGTTAGTTTATCGTTGTCTACCACCCATAGTACAGTCGCGGAACGAAATGGATGACCAGTTTTCAAATAAATTCATTTACGCGTTGCAAGCACATGTTACCTTTTTAAACTGTGTAACAGACGAGAGAAATAATATTGAACCTATAGTGGCTGTTGTTTATACGTGACCATAGCAACACTTTTGTAACGACCAATAAAGACTTGAGTTCAGTTTGAACCAATAGTGGCTGTTGTTTATACGTGACCATGGTAACCATGTAGTGAAATTACTTTAATTATGACGGAATGTGTCATACTCGGTTGATAACATTGATTTAGTATATACTAGATACACAATCAGCACGAAAAAATGGCAAGTCAAAACTACTGCCGAATCGACTTGGGCAGTAGTTTTGCTATTAGTCTTGTTCCGACCACAGACAGTGGCAGTTGTCAATCATGACAAAATGTGTGGTGAAAAACTGCAAAAATAATAACAAAAAAACAAATAAAAAGGATGGAATGTCTCATTTTACGTAAGTTCTATTTATTTATAAACGTTTCTAGCTAAAATTATAATGTTTTCATGATTTTTAGGAATTTATTTTGTGCACACAAATTATGACTTACCAAGGAACAAAATTATTATGGAGTAGCTATTACTTTTTTAAATTTTAATATTTTTTATTTTTAAATTTAAGCTTTCCACGAAATCCTCTACGACGTGCAAAATGGGTCGCAATATTAGCACGAGATAGGGGTGATCAACTATTCAAGGCAAATAAGTCGTCTGTTGTGTGCTTGACCCATTTTCGTACAATTATATAATAAATTAAACTTATTTCAAGGAAATTAGGTTAGGTTGGGATCGCATCATAATACCTATATATAAAGTTCAAAATACGTATATGGGTCATATTAAATAATGGTCATAATAAGTAAACTTTTCAATATTTTTAAAAGCCCATTGTATAGAACCCATTAGGTTAGGTTAGGTTTGTTGTATAACAATCTTGAAAACTTCAGGGTTTCAAAAAAAAACCATTATAATATTATGACCATTATGAATTATGACCCATTATGTATTTTGAACTTTATGTACATATTATGATACGTAACCGGTTAGGCTAGGTTGGTTATGATAGGATAAGATCTTGTCTTGTCTGGAGTAAAGTGTAATGTTTTAATGGTTCATTTATGTATGTATGTATAATTCTTTATTCCAACATAACTTTGAACACCTGAGCCAATTTATGTGTGTGGTATCGTTAGAATCATTTCACCATTCCAGGTGACAAATAGGATACCTAAACGTTAAAATTTGAATAAAAACAATCGACGGGACGGGTTTTTAAACCTTGCTTTACATTAATTTATTCATTATTATTATTGTATATATATAGCTTAAGTTGTGTAATACAATGACAGCATTTATAAAACATGTCAAAAGCTTTTTTGTGTAATTTGTAATTTCGTTAAAACTAATACAATATAAATAGAGAAATTCGTCTCCATTCATTCGATGTCCACTTTTGTCATAAATAGTATGATAATGGCGATTTCACTAAAGAGTTTTAAATATTTTAAAACATTAGTTTGCAAATTTGACACTTGACTGCTAGTATATTGAGTTTTTTTTTGCATGAATGTTTAAGGTAAAAAATAGCGATGTTAGCATGTATCTGAATGCAGCTATCAATGTCATTTGGGACAGTTTATAATAAAGTTTTGTGCGGGATTGTGTATCTTGTATATACTAAATCAATGGTTGATAAGCAGATACTGATATGATAAGTTGATAACTTATACTGAAAAAGTAAAAACAGATCGGTGGTCAACCTTTTCATTCCGAGACTGTACAAGCCTAGATCTGAGTTTGGTATTAGGTCAATTTGTGTGAGATTGTCACCTGATATTTTTTATATTTTTTTCAGGTGGAATTCGCGAGGGCGCTGCGACTTACAAATGGCAACATTGAACCGCTGTCGTTTACTGTTCCAAGGATAAAGGTACGGAAAATATAGTGCATTTACGCAAAAATCCTCATATTAGTAACATCCTGTCACAGCTATTTGTGTCTAATGAGGGTTATATTTGACAGCACCCGTTCCCAAAATGATAGAACTCACTTAACTTTTTGAATGCCTTACGTCAAGTAAAAAAAAAGGTCACTCACGTGCTAATCATGTTTGCTTTGCAATTCAATTACAACTTAATTCATACGAAACAAAGTACCTTTTAATCTTCAATTGTCGTACAGAGCCGATCGTGCCGTTCCAAAGGTTAGCGTATGGGGAAATGGAATTGATTTAAAAAGAGCATTTGTTACTCAAAAAAAGTGTATTCGATCCATCTGCGGTGTCCACAAACTTCGTGCAAACCTCTTTTTCTTAAATTAAACTTACTTCCGCTACCATGCTTGTACATTTTTGAGATCGCCAAATTTGTTCGGCAAAATATAAAATTGTTTAAAATGACTCGCGACGTGTTCCCCAGAAGTACAAGAAATTTGGACAGACTTGTTGTAGGAAAGTAGCAAAGCAAGTTTAGGAAAAACAGTTTCTCAATGTGTGTTCTTATTTATAACAAAATACCTCAGCATATTAAAGAATTGCCTGGTAATAAGTTTAACGTAACATTATTTAAATGGTTACTAAATAATAGATTTTATTCAATTAGCGAATTATTTTTATAAAAAACAAAAAACCCCTAATTACAAGTTACTAGGGCGGTGCGGTGTGTGCATGTGTTCCTACCTAGTCCCTAAGCATTGCTAGCTGCTAGCATTATAAATTTGCATGCTGTGCATCGACAGCTGAAGAAGGCGGCTCAATTGTAACAATGTTTTGTAACTACCTCCTGTAATAACCCTTTTTCTACGCAAATAAAGATTGATTTGATTTGATTTAACCAGATGATAAAAATGATAGTTAAAGGTAATCAATATTTGTAATAATACTTTAATTTGATTGGTTATCGAAATTATTTATTTCTCGTGACTTGACACCGTTCAGGGTTCTTTCCTGGTTAACAGTCATTCATAAGCAGGGTTCGGAGTTTTAATAGTACGGTAAGACTAAAGCGAGATATGGAGTCGACATTCATATTAAAACGTACGTCATGTTCATACTCATACTCTAATATTTAGTAAATTATAGAGTTAAATTAATCAATTAAGAAAGTAATTACTTACATTAAACATTATGCTTCAACATAATTAGATGAAAGGCATTGTTTTTGTAGCTAGGATATTGGCGTTAAGATAGATATCTGCACATTGTCATAATTCTAAGTAAAAAAAAAAGCTTTATTCTAATGTTTTATTAAAACGGTAATGAAATAAAAACACTTAAAACGATTTTTTTATGTTTATAGCAATAAGTAAATTGTAGGATTCTAAAGTGAGTATTCTGTGTGTGATAATTAATAGAGTATGAGTATGAATATGACATGAGTTTTTTTTAGAATGTCGACTCCATATCTCGCTTAAGTGTTACGTGGCTATGAAAAGTACGAACCCTGGTCATAAGTATAAGAGGGTTGAATGACGTGGTGGTTCCCCCAGAGCGAGCTGTTCCAAGACGACCTGTTCCCGGAGACGCTGGTGACGTGGGCGCCCTGGCAACCTGCAGCCAGCTGGCTGGCGGGGCAGCTCGCGGCGCCGCGCACGCACAGCCTGCAGCCGCCCGGCATGCAGCCGCGTAAGTAGCGAGCTGTTCCAAGACCTGTTCCCGGAGACGCTGGTGACGTGGGCCTCCAGGCAAGCTGCAGCCAGCTGGCTGGCGGGGCAGCATGCGGCGCCGCGCACGCACAGCCTGCAGCCGCCCGGCATGCAGCCGCGTAAGTAGCGAGCTGTTCCAAGACCTGTTCCCGGAGACGCTGGTGACGTGGGCCTCCAGGCAAGCTGCAGCCAGCTGGCTGGCGGGGCAGCTCGCGGCGCCGCGCACGCACAGCCTGCAGCCGCCCGGCATGCAGCCGCGTAAGTAGCGAGCTGTTCCAAGACCTGTTCCCGGAGACGCTGGTGACGTGGGCCTCCAGGCAAGCTGCAGCCAGCTGGCTGGCGGGGCAGCTCGCGGCGCCGCGCACGCACAGCCTGCAGCCGCCCGGCATGCAGCCGCGTAAGTAGCGAGCTGTTCCAAGACCTGTTCCCGGAGACGCTGGTGACGTGGGCCTCCAGGCAAGCTGCAGCCAGCTGGCTGGCGGGGCAGCTCGCGGCGCCGCGCACGCACAGCCTGCAGCCGCCCGGCATGCAGCCGCGTAAGTAGCGAGCTGTTCCAAGACCTGTTCCCGGAGACGCTGGTGACGTGGGCCTCCAGGCAAGCTGCAGCCAGCTGGCTGGCGGGGCAGCTCGCGGCGCCGCGCACGCACAGCCTGCAGCCGCCCGGCATGCAGCCGCGTAAGTAGCGAGCTGTTCCAAGACCTGTTCCCGGAGACGCTGGTGACGTGGGCCTCCAGGCAAGCTGCAGCCAGCTGGCTGGCGGGGCAGCTCGCGGCGCCGCGCACGCACAGCCTGCAGCCGCCCGGCATGCAGCCGCGTAAGTAGCGAGCTGTTCCAAGACCTGTTCCCGGAGACGCTGGTGACGTGGGCCTCCAGGCAAGCTGCAGCCAGCTGGCTGGCGGGGCAGCTCGCGGCGCCGCGCACGCACAGCCTGCAGCCGCCCGGCATGCAGCCGCGTAAGTAGCGAGCTGTTCCAAGACCTGTTCCCGGAGACGCTGGTGACGTGGGCCTCCAGGCAAGCTGCAGCCAGCTGGCTGGCGGGGCAGCTCGCGGCGCCGCGCACGCACAGCCTGCAGCCGCCCGGCATGCAGCCGCGTAAGTAGCGAGCTGTTCCAAGACCTGTTCCCGGAGACGCTGGTGACGTGGGCCTCCAGGCAAGCTGCAGCCAGCTGGCTGGCGGGGCAGCTCGCGGCGCCGCGCACGCACAGCCTGCAGCCGCCCGGCATGCAGCCGCGTAAGTAGCGAGCTGTTCCAAGACCTGTTCCCGGAGACGCTGGTGACGTGGGCCTCCAGGCAAGCTGCAGCCAGCTGGCTGGCGGGGCAGCTCGCGGCGCCGCGCACGCACAGCCTGCAGCCGCCCGGCATGCAGCCGCGTAAGTAGCGAGCTGTTCCAAGACCTGTTCCCGGAGACGCTGGTGACGTGGGCCTCCAGGCAAGCTGCAGCCAGCTGGCTGGCGGGGCAGCTCGCGGCGCCGCGCACGCACAGCCTGCAGCCGCCCGGCATGCAGCCGCGTAAGTAGCGAGCTGTTCCAAGACCTGTTCCCGGAGACGCTGGTGACGTGGGCCTCCAGGCAAGCTGCAGCCAGCTGGCTGGCGGGGCAGCTCGCGGCGCCGCGCACGCACAGCCTGCAGCCGCCCGGCATGCAGCCGCGTAAGTAGCGAGCTGTTCCAAGACCTGTTCCCGGAGACGCTGGTGACGTGGGCCTCCAGGCAAGCTGCAGCCAGCTGGCTGGCGGGGCAGCTCGCGGCGCCGCGCACGCACAGCCTGCAGCCGCCCGGCATGCAGCCGCGTAAGTAGCGAGCTGTTCCAAGACCTGTTCCCGGAGACGCTGGTGACGTGGGCCTCCAGGCAAGCTGCAGCCAGCTGGCTGGCGGGGCAGCTCGCGGCGCCGCGCACGCACAGCCTGCAGCCGCCCGGCATGCAGCCGCGTAAGTAGCGAGCTGTTCCAAGACCTGTTCCCGGAGACGCTGGTGACGTGGGCCTCCAGGCAAGCTGCAGCCAGCTGGCTGGCGGGGCAGCTCGCGGCGCCGCGCACGCACAGCCTGCAGCCGCCCGGCATGCAGCCGCGTAAGTAGCGAGCTGTTCCAAGACCTGTTCCCGGAGACGCTGGTGACGTGGGCCTCCAGGCAAGCTGCAGCCAGCTGGCTGGCGGGGCAGCTCGCGGCGCCGCGCACGCACAGCCTGCAGCCGCCCGGCATGCAGCCGCGTAAGTAGCGAGCTGTTCCAAGACCTGTTCCCGGAGACGCTGGTGACGTGGGCCTCCAGGCAAGCTGCAGCCAGCTGGCTGGCGGGGCAGCTCGCGGCGCCGCGCACGCACAGCCTGCAGCCGCCCGGCATGCAGCCGCGTAAGTAGCGAGCTGTTCCAAGACCTGTTCCCGGAGACGCTGGTGACGTGGGCCTCCAGGCAAGCTGCAGCCAGCTGGCTGGCGGGGCAGCTCGCGGCGCCGCGCACGCACAGCCTGCAGCCGCCCGGCATGCAGCCGCGTAAGTAGCGAGCTGTTCCAAGACCTGTTCCCGGAGACGCTGGTGACGTGGGCCTCCAGGCAAGCTGCAGCCAGCTGGCTGGCGGGGCAGCTCGCGGCGCCGCGCACGCACAGCCTGCAGCCGCCCGGCATGCAGCCGCGTAAGTAGCGAGCTGTTCCAAGACCTGTTCCCGGAGACGCTGGTGACGTGGGCCTCCAGGCAAGCTGCAGCCAGCTGGCTGGCGGGGCAGCTCGCGGCGCCGCGCACGCACAGCCTGCAGCCGCCCGGCATGCAGCCGCGTAAGTAGCGAGCTGTTCCAAGACCTGTTCCCGGAGACGCTGGTGACGTGGGCCTCCAGGCAAGCTGCAGCCAGCTGGCTGGCGGGGCAGCTCGCGGCGCCGCGCACGCACAGCCTGCAGCCGCCCGGCATGCAGCCGCGTAAGTAGCGAGCTGTTCCAAGACCTGTTCCCGGAGACGCTGGTGACGTGGGCCTCCAGGCAAGCTGCAGCCAGCTGGCTGGCGGGGCAGCTCGCGGCGCCGCGCACGCACAGCCTGCAGCCGCCCGGCATGCAGCCGCGTAAGTAGCGAGCTGTTCCAAGACCTGTTCCCGGAGACGCTGGTGACGTGGGCCTCCAGGCAAGCTGCAGCCAGCTGGCTGGCGGGGCAGCTCGCGGCGCCGCGCACGCACAGCCTGCAGCCGCCCGGCATGCAGCCGCGTAAGTAGCGAGCTGTTCCAAGACCTGTTCCCGGAGACGCTGGTGACGTGGGCCTCCAGGCAAGCTGCAGCCAGCTGGCTGGCGGGGCAGCTCGCGGCGCCGCGCACGCACAGCCTGCAGCCGCCCGGCATGCAGCCGCGTAAGTAGCGAGCTGTTCCAAGACCTGTTCCCGGAGACGCTGGTGACGTGGGCCTCCAGGCAAGCTGCAGCCAGCTGGCTGGCGGGGCAGCTCGCGGCGCCGCGCACGCACAGCCTGCAGCCGCCCGGCATGCAGCCGCGTAAGTAGCGAGCTGTTCCAAGACCTGTTCCCGGAGACGCTGGTGACGTGGGCCTCCAGGCAAGCTGCAGCCAGCTGGCTGGCGGGGCAGCTCGCGGCGCCGCGCACGCACAGCCTGCAGCCGCCCGGCATGCAGCCGCGTAAGTAGCGAGCTGTTCCAAGACCTGTTCCCGGAGACGCTGGTGACGTGGGCCTCCAGGCAAGCTGCAGCCAGCTGGCTGGCGGGGCAGCTCGCGGCGCCGCGCACGCACAGCCTGCAGCCGCCCGGCATGCAGCCGCGTAAGTAGCGAGCTGTTCCAAGACCTGTTCCCGGAGACGCTGGTGACGTGGGCCTCCAGGCAAGCTGCAGCCAGCTGGCTGGCGGGGCAGCTCGCGGCGCCGCGCACGCACAGCCTGCAGCCGCCCGGCATGCAGCCGCGTAAGTAGCGAGCTGTTCCAAGACCTGTTCCCGGAGACGCTGGTGACGTGGGCCTCCAGGCAAGCTGCAGCCAGCTGGCTGGCGGGGCAGCTCGCGGCGCCGCGCACGCACAGCCTGCAGCCGCCCGGCATGCAGCCGCGTAAGTAGCGAGCTGTTCCAAGACCTGTTCCCGGAGACGCTGGTGACGTGGGCGCCGTGGCAGCACCACTATTGCGCGATCTCCGTCAATAGCACCTGCTAAAATCCCCTACCTATTCCTTTTGTGATCTTACTGGACATCGCGAATCCGACTGACTAAAAACATTTATCGGGAAGACATACAAAACAACATGTATACACAAACTGTGCACAATATTATGTTGTTTATAATTTACATTTTATATAAACACTTGTAGAGGCAATCGTTGATGGAATATGGAAAGAAAACAACAACTTTTGGTATCTTTAATTTAATCTCATGCCTTAACAACTTCAAAAAACAAATCTATGATCCACCTTTGGTAAAGCAAAAATCGCTTTAACCCTTTTCCAGGCCTTGCTAAAGTAATAATACAAGCAAGAAATGGAATAGAGCCACGAATTCGTAACGTAATGAAGTCATATTTCAGGAAAGTTCAATTCAATTTGAGTGATAAAATGTAGGTAGTCAAGTTCAATTTTAAGCGACATGAATGTGGTCGTTGAAATGTCATACATACATACATACATAAACTCACGCCTTTATTCCCAGAGTGGGGTAGGCAGAGCTACAGAATTACCAACAACTCTAAAAACTTGTTAATAATTCTGTAACCATATTTTGCACTTTTAGGCTAAGATGTTTACCAGTGTATTAGTAACAGAAATGAAATGAAATGAAAGATCCTATGCCTGGAAAAGGGTTAAGACCCTACAAAAAACGAATAATTTCGGGTCACCGTTAAATTGGGCTCCAATTTTCGTTTTACTCGAACTGAAGCTTCAATGGAGATGAAATGTCAACTACAGATAGTATTGAATATATCTCACTTATATTTCATCTCGGCTATGTCAAAAATTCAGGATCAAATACATTCATCAAGATCAATTAATAACTGCTCTTGTGAATCGACCCTTATAATGTTTAATGGTGGATGGAAGAATTTATAAATTTTAATGTCGATTTCATTATAACACAACTAAAAATATCCAGTCCCTATCCATACATAACTCAGTGTATATTGGCAGTGTCGGCGCACTCGGTCCCGGCGGCGCGCGAGGCGGCGCGCGCGCAGAAGCCCAAGCCGGACCTCATCAAGTCGCACGTACCGCTCGACCCTAAGGAGAAGCAGGACAGTGTGAGTACACCTTCTCTGTTCAACACACAATACAAATGACATACGTCAAATTTGACAAAATGGAATTTTGAAATTTTTATGGTGGTTGGTAATGAAAATAACCAGACCTAGGAATATTCGGGGCAAAATTAAATGACAGCTCGGGATTGCCTATATCGATAAACTCAATTATCGATGCTTTTCCCATATCGTCGCTTAGCTAACAATACCGCACAAGTCAGATTTGCTTACTTTTCAGGAGAGACAAAAAACTATTAATGAAAATACCGCCTAAGTCAACCTAAGTTTTAGTTACAACACCTCTCAAATACTCTTGTTTTTAATCACGATTATATGAAGTATTTCAATGAATAAACTATTATGTTTAATTTTAAATAAGTTCACTTACCTTTTAACTGCATCAGAAGAGTCAATCCGTTAAGAAAACTTCAGTAATTTAGAAACAAAACATTTAAACTTATCGACCAGCGACGTTGATCAAGCCAAACACTATGGCGGACTGATGACTTGCGCGGTTTTGGTGCAACCAGTGAGTTGCGTTGTGTTACTTCTATTTGAATAACGCCCTCTAATTGGTCGAAATTACTTCATGCGAGAGCTGATTCGATGCGCCGAAAAATAATCTAGCGAATGGTGTATAAAACGTCACATGGTCAAATTATGACTTGTGCGGTATTGTTAGCTAAGCGACGATATACATATTAGTGATCGCTCCAAGTTTTGTTTGTAAAAATAAAATTTGATTGAAAGTATGCAATGAAACAAAATAGCAAAATAATTCTGGTTATTCTTTATTTTAAAAGGATTTTTTAACCTTCACTCATCATCATCATATTATATTTTTTCCGTATTGTGAATTTCAGAATGACTGTCCCATTTACGATTGTTAAAATAAACGACTAGAATTTTTTAGGAGTAAAAACAATATGACGATGATGAGTGAAGGTTACAAATCCTTTTAGAATAAAGAATGACCAGAATTATGTTGCTATTTGGTTTAATTTACATACTTTAAAAATAAACTATTTTTACAATCTAAACTTGGAGCGATCACTAGTATATGGGAAAAGCATCGATAATTAAGTTTATCGATATAGGCAATCCCTAGCTGTCATTTAGTTTTGCCCCGTATATTCCTAAGTCTGAAAATAACCTTTAATCATACAGACATACCTTTACGCCTGTCCCCCCATGGTGTAGGTATAGAACGCCAGGTGCATCGGTCTAAACATTCGCTTCCTTAAATAACCTTTAAATACTAAGCAAATTCCTAATGTCCTAAAATAATGTAATTTGCCAAAGAATATGAATCAATAGTCAATTTTCTCATGAATTTTTCACTCATAAAAACAAAGGAAATTCTTCTTTAGCTCCTTTGCAGCGAATCTTTATTTCAATGACCGTGTTAACGTTACATTTTTTTTTTACGCTGGATCATGTTTTTGCAACTTTGTGCAAGTAATAAATAACCTAACTAATTTCATCTTCAAACTACTCGTACTTTTAGTCATTGCGTAAAAAAATATAATTATTTATATCACAAATGTGTTGTTACAGATAATGAAGTCAATGAGCGCCAAAGTGCAGATGAACTTAAAGCTAGAGCAGGACCACATGGAAGGCGTCGACGAGGCGGAGTGGGAGCAGTGAGTCTCGCTCACACACCACACTGAACTTCTTACATTTTGCGAACCTCTGCTGAGCTGTTGGCTGGACCAATCATAGCGCAGCGCGGTTATTGAACAGCCAATCGCAGCATAGTAACGACTATGATCTCTAAAATCAAGCTAACGTGTTTTAAACAGAATTAAAACATAAACAAACGTAAATACGAGAAAACCAACGAGTTTAAACACTCAATGTGGTAAGGTTCTTAAGTAAATGTAAACAAATGAAATCACGTGGCACTGTTTAACAGCCAATCGGATTTAGGTGAACTTTGGCGTGTCAATATTCTGCTTCTATTGGCTGATGAACTATGTCACTTGTGTTTTGATTTTACTTTTAGAATACATACACAAACAGAGTATAGGTTCACTGGCCTCCATGTAAGCCACTTGTTATTGTAACGTCGTTGTCAAGTTGATAAAAAAGGGTCTTGGTTGGATCTGAAATGACGAAAACTTCGTGGGTTTAAGTAGTACTAATACAAAGTGACACAGTAAATGCAACCAAGGCTGGCGCTTACGCCGTTCTTATAATTGTTACCTTATCATCTGTATAGTTACACGAATTAGAACAGCTTTACCGCCAGCCGCCAAAACGGCCTTTTTCATTTGAAGGATCACAGTTAATTTCGAAAATCTACTAAATTCAACAGTTCCAGAAACCGATGTTTGGATTTTTTAGGTCATAAAGTTGTCAAGTTGTTACCGCAAATGTAAGAAGTATGTAACGTTGAGAAGTTCCCAGTTTTGTATATTCTAGAGTAGAGCTAGCGTAGACGCGATTATACAACTCGGAAAAGGCAACGATCCGAAGCCTTTTGTACTGATATTTAGTTTTCTTATAAAATTGTGGTATTTTGAGGTAATGTGGAAATGTCTATGTGGTTAAAAAGGTACAAGTTGTAGGAAAAGGTTATAAGTGTAATATAATCTGTATACAGGGTGCCCTCGAAACCGACGTCGACCCGCCTAGGGCTGATAGAGCAGCTAAAAAGCTATTAATTTAACCCCTACGTATGTTCAGCGATTTTTACTAGTTTCGGAGATATTGATCATTTTACAACTTAAAACACACAAAAATTTTTAAAACTTAGAAAATAAAACATGAAATTTTCTTGACATGAACTTAAGGGAAAATTACAAAAAAACAGTTTGATACGATCAATATCTCCGAAAGTAATAAAAATCACTGAACATACATAGGGGTTAATGGATAGCTTTTTAGCTGCTCTATCAGTCCTAGGCGGAATGACATCGGTTTCTGGGACACCTGTATAATTTAAACCCTTTTTATTTCGAGCTAAGTTGACTTATACCCCTATAACACTGGAGTCATATCAAATGACTGAGAAATTACATAAGTATCAGTACAAATGACTTTATACCCCTTTTATACACTTAGTGATAGATTTGAGTGTTGGACGCCCTTGAATATCCGTGATAATGATAAAGGGCATAGGGCAGTATTAAAAAAGTGATCGATCGTGAAGATAGTGACCGTCTCAAGTCTCGAGGGTAACAAAACAACTTTTATACCTCTACATAGGTGGTCACATATTTAAACACACTTGTGTTTTTTTTCATAGAATTGCCTACAAATATCACTAATCTAATTTGATCACCAATTAAAAATTACTTGACCAGTTTTATTGCTAGATACAATTTACTTTAGAACTGATATTGTTAAAAACGAACCTTATTTTTTATAGGGATTTAAAAAGTAATTGCTGACGCGTCCGTTATTATCATAGACCTTTATAAAATGAAAGCTTCCTTTTTGACAGAGATAAATTGGACATAATATTAAAACCTTACCCTCTTATTCATTATCGCGCTGTAGCTAAAGTGTGCTTGAAATATGCTCTGTCCTTATCTGTCATTATGACATTTGAATTTGACAGAAAGGGACAAATAATACTTTAACTAAAATAGGTTAATTGTGCGTTTATGAATCCTTATTCATAAACGCACAAGGGGTTAAGTTTATTACGTAACGATAACTAACAATAAAATTGGTTAAGAACTTTTTGATTGCCGTGCAAATTTTAAAAGTTATATTTCTTAGCAATTGTATGGGCAATCAGCAAGCATTTCTAATTATGTAACGTACCTATGTACGTCTTGTCGTTAATTTTAACTTGTCTTCAGACAAGTATCTCAACGAAGATCATTTTTTAAATACTACCCTTAGGGATAAGTACTGGACTCAAAGCACGAATTCCATAGGATGATGGCGACCCGACGAATGACAAAACCCTGATATTTTATAGAACTTTTTACCGAAATTAGCGTAGCTTCAATAACTCGTAAGCTGACGACATAGAGTAAGTATTTCATTTGTTCCAATGTAGAAATTGATTTCGATCGTATCGAAAGTAGAAAATAGAAATGTAATTAGCTGTAGGGATATACATTGCATTGACTGCAGTAATCTTGGAAAGGTGTAAAATTTACTGTTTACGTCAATTTTATGTATCTTTAGAGTTTATACAGTCGTATGTTTTTTTTTTATGCAACATCTTCAGCGTTACTGACATGTTTCTGTTTCTACATTCGTTGCGATCGTTATAATGATTTTTTCTAGATCTACTGTTAGTAGAAACGTGGAACGTGCGAGTGTCTATACAATAATGTGAAGATGTAGTTTTACATTACTGGTAAGTTATTATTCATGTATATTACTAGTTCAAATATGAATCACTGTTCAATCAAATTATTTACAAAGAAACTACTAGCCGAATCCATTTAAATTCAACGTAAACACTCGCATGTCACACCTTTCTTTATCTAAAATGGCAAACATGCATTAAGTATTTCACTTAACTCAATATTATACAATTTCACTACTTAACTACTGATTTAATCTTTAAAAAAATCAGTAATTAAGCAGTGAATTGTTATTTCAAAGGTATTTATTTGATCTCATTCGCTCGACCAAATGTATGACCGTGCAATGCTCACTAATGCTCATTATTTTGATATGCATTTAATTTATAACACAGTGGGTTGTGGCAAAGTGATATTCATAACTGATGTAGAATAAATGTAATTGTCTCGACCTGACTTTGATCTCCGGGGCGATATTTACTCGTTCAAAAACCTTTTTTTAATGAAAAAAAAAACCTTGCATGCGACTATGGCTCGCGGATTCCCTGTTCTATAATTATAACGAGTTAGAAACGATCGTCTTAACTCGGATATTAACTTAAACAGTATGAAAAGGAAAGAGACTCAAACGTGTTTAAGAATAATTGAAATGGAAGACGTTTTGCCGTAAAAATCGCCCCTGATTCATAGCATTCCCACATTTGCCATACGAAATGCATTTATTTATACGTACTTTATGTATTTTAATATTGTTACTATATAAATTGTAACGCGTATATATAGATAAGGAAATTATAGGGTACTTGTACTTTAGGGAATTGACGTTTATGATTATTTTCTATTTAAACATTGTATTTATATGGTTAGGTTGTCCACTGAATGCGTATCTCAATATTTGACGAAGTAAAATATATTCTATGTATAGTTAATGCAAATATTGACATGCATAAAACTTTGTCATATTGAATTGGTATCGCCAATGTCAAAATCTCATCTGTGTTCAGTTTTTAGTTAATTTTAACAAGGTAATAAAGTGCTAGGATTGCGAGAGTAAAGTACAGTCAAGAGAAAAAAATAAATATAAAGGCACGATTACAATTCGATCTATCAATTATCATAGTCATTTTGACGTTATCGAATCTTTACATATTTTAGCTCTTGACTGTACATATAAAAACAGATGGTAGTGGACATTACATTTAAATAATGTATTAATAACATATTTGATCATTTCACCGCTACCATTGTTCAAATTTATAATCTATAACTTAAATATGTTATCAGTGGATCAAACCTGTTTATATTGTATACAGAATCCTTTATCTTCGGTGATACGGCAAACACGCGTAACTAACTAATTACATAAGAAGCAAAATGCACCTTGCTGATTTACGCGTTAAGGTGCATTTTGCTCCTTATTACATTTGTTGGTTACGTGATTTAGCAGTATCGCCGGCGTTATATATAAATGTAGCGCGATTAGTATTGCTAGCTGATGCCATACATCACACATTTGCTCAAGAAGCCAAAGAAATCCTCCAGGCGTATTTTTAACGTCTATCACATTTTTTCACGTCTCGGTTGCTATAGCTTCAACACCTTACAGAAAGCCTTGTACGTAAATGTTATTTATAAATAACAAATACAAATTGCATTAGCAGGTTGACACCATAAGAATGAAGGCGGATATTTGCTCTGACTTATGTTTACAATTTAATACTCGAAGTAAACTCTGAGTCGTTATTGCATTGTAATAAGGTCCAAAACTGGATTTATCTCTTTGTAATAGACTGTAGAATCGCATTAACAATGCATTTATACAAAGATGCACTCTTTTTACAAAGAATATAGTAAAATACGAGTATAATGTGAACTCTGTGCTTGCAAAAAAGGGCAAAGAATTCTGTTTTTAAGGCAAAATTATCACTATAATATGTGAAAGCTTATAGGAACCGGGCAACTTAATATCCACTGACGCTAAAGCCAAGTCACTAAAATGTTCAGTGGATCACAATTAGAACCGGAGTTGAAAATGTAATTCCCTCTTTATCTTTTTATCTTTATATTTTTAATTCTAAATTCCCGGCCGACGTAAGGTCATGTGGAAAATGAATCTCATGAGATTATTTACAGATTTATAAATCGTCATTCGAACTAAGCGTGCGGTATTAACACAGCCGAGACCATCAATGTGTACACGCGATTTCAATTTCTTGACAATAGTCATGAGGATATATTTTCAGGTGCATATTGATGATCTCGTCTAAAAAATAAATTTGTTAATTGAATGAAATCGGGGCATTGTGGTCCTATCTCCCGTCCCGTTCTTATTGGATGCTTTCGAGCGGGACACGAAGGGAGATCATACGCTTTCGTATTACTTAATATGAATAGAATAGATGTAATGTTATTACTAGTCAAAAAGCTATAATGAAGTCTTTATGATTTTGCGCGTATTTCTTTATGAGTAATTTATGATTAATACTTATTTTAGGGAAGTTGCTGTCTTATCGGTATTTCCTGTAGTAGAAATATTTAAAATATTTTATTAGGGATTTATTTATCTTTTTAATCAGTATGCATGTTTACATACGTAGGGATACACCTGTGTTTACAATGCTCTCTTTCGCTCAAATATAGTATATTCCTTGAAGTACCGACGAGGCAGTGGCGCCAGCACATATTATATTCATATCAGGCTGTAAGCTGGTACACACGTATAAGTTATTATTATCTAAGAGCGCACCTTTGGTAACATTATACTCGTTTCGTATAACTTTTGACATCAAATTGACATAAATAATGAAATTGACAAATTGCATAATTGACGTAAAATTTTAAAAAATAAATAATACTCTGCATTTAACTTATTACGAAATCAGTCCTGGGAATTATGAGAGCGAGTGTTGAAGCGTCGCCATCGTAGATGCGTCACTTTAAAGTTTCGTCTGTGTATTAAATAAATAAATAAATCATACAACTGATCAGGATGTCAAAGTTGAATATCAATATGTAAGGCACACGGAACTAACATCACAATGAACTATTTACTCCTCACTGTTACAGATATAAATCTTAATATAACTTCTATTTTTGCACTTTGAAAAAAAAACCTCTCCACGAAAATTACGCACCTAGCTTTCAAATTGCGATATCTCAAAAAGTTACTAAGACGATTAGACATATTCTTTCCGTGTACCCTTCATAATGTATTATCAGCTGAATTGATCCGCGAAACATGCTAGAACGGTGTCACAGTGACGTAATGATTCAAATAGTACGAAGTGTTAAAGTAATTGTTTCGTAATGTCACTGTGACACTGTTCTATGGTGGGTCAGGCTTTTTTTGTGCTGATAGTAAACTCTTTAAAACAAAGGTTAGCTATGTTGCAAAAGCTACACGAAACGAGAACATACAAACTATATCTCTCACATTCGTACGACATCACTATTTAATCGCATAAAATAAAACTGATATCCAGCACGATTCTAATCGATTTCTGTCCCATTTTAACTGTAAGAATGTATAATAGTCATTTTGTATGAAGTATTTTGAATTGTCATACGAATTGCTTTTGCACAAACGTCCCTCCCTACCAAAGTTGTGAAATGACAATAATTTATTTCGAAACGATTCTTCCAAATTGTTTAGTTTTAGTTACACACTGATTATGTTGAATTCTGTATGACAAGTAACACTGGATGGAAATAGTCAATGCGAAATAAGTAACTGTTGATTTAGGTTTTTTTTATATTGGCATGTATAATGTCAGATCACGAATAAATTGTTACAAATAATAACTCATTGTAAGCTCTCTTATGGGTATTTTTCTTGTCACGTAGACTTGCCCGCATGACGAACATATAATTGTAAATGTGCAATGGCATGACAGGAACACCCTGTTTGCAGGGATTGAAAACCGGTTTATTTTCCGTAGCGGTTAAAGCCACACTATTAGAGCCTAACCCATAATAAAGGTTACGCTCACAGGGAGCGAAATGCATTTACCGGTTAGAGAGCGCTCCTTCCGTGTGAGCCGAGACAAGGGTGAATGACGGAAGCGCTCTCTAACCGGTTATAACCGGTAAATGCATTTCGCTCCTGTGAGCGTAACCAATTCGTTGGAACGTAACCCAAATAACTAACCGGTTTACCCTAAATAAATACCGGTTTATTTGTAACCGGTTACAATCCCTGCCTGTTTGGATGAAAAACAATAATGTGGCAATTCACTAGGTTTTAGCAGTACGATGCCAAGCTATGATTAAAATATTGAGCTTGGCAAAAAGAGTTTGACGTTTCGATAGGGGAATTATAATATTGTCAAGTAGCAACTACCTCTTCAAGCTACAGTTTTTGTATAAAAAATTTATCAAATTGTCTATTATTTGTGATATAATTGTTTTTCCTGGTTTTAGTGGGGGCAGGAACTAGTACACGGTCTAGCTTTGTCGCTACCACCATCTTATTCTTTAAACCACCGCCAAGCAGCAGTGTTCGCATTGTTATGTTCCAACCGGTGAAATCACTAGCATAGAAAAATATACTAAGACGTCTCCAGGGTTGGCAACGCATTTCGCATAAGAGAAGTTAAGAATGCAAATGTCTGTGAAAAAAACCCCGCCCTCATTTCCCAAACTCTTGCCGACGTATTGCTAAAACTGTGTGGGTTGACACACTACTTGTCATCGATCTATACTTGGGAGCAAAGAACTCGAGTCACTTTCTGTAGAAATTCAGTACCAAGTGGCTCGATTTCTTTGCTCCCAAGTGTATGTGTCAGCTTGTCTACACGATGCTAGTCCGTCAGTGTCTATATGTTTTTAATGCAGACAAATTTACAGTCAGGTATTTTTTTAATTTCCTAATGAATTGGCTAGTTAAGTGTGATTGCTACAAATTGGGTAAACCAGTGCCAACGTCAAATTTTTGTAAATGAACTTTAGCAAAATGTGTTATATGAAATTTTGACATTTTAATTGTCTCATCGATTGTCCTCTCGGATGGTACTGTAACGTCCCGACCGCGACAGAATGCGCGTATTTTTCGTACTTTTGGATGTAAAACCCTACAGATATCGTAGAATTAAGGCAATATTTGGAGATATTTTAATTATTTTGCATTTTTTTATTAAACTCTTGCTAAATAAATCTGTGTTTTATTTCTTTCAACTACTTTGCGATGAAAACTTCATGTGAATGCATGTGTTGACATCGCCAATGACTTCAGTGCCCCCAATAAACTCTAGTTCAGTAGGGCTAGCCCTACAGGAGCTGTCTGCGTCTTTTTCGCGCAATCAAGTCACCAGGAATAATATGTTATACAACCTTTTAATCTTTTGAACGCCACAGACAGCTTTGACCATCAACTAAAATTCCTGCCACTGACGCCACGACGGCTACAGCCGACATAAGTTCAAGATTAATAAGTTTCTGTCAAAAAACAATTTTGGGACAAGCTACTCGTCAAGACGATTCTAACACGCCCTGACACGACGGGTTTATCATGTGTAATTTAGGAATTCCTATGGCCACCCTGAGTCTCCATCATCAGACCAGCTCTATGGTACTATACAGGGTGTTAGGTAGAGAGTTGTCAAAAAGAAACAGACGAGTAGAAGAGACCATTATCTATCCATTTCAGGTACTTTAACCCTTAATTTGTCTAAGGGCTATTTAATACCGTTTTTTTTATAATTTTATTACAAGACACCGAAATTCGTCCTTTAAACCCCGAAAAAAAAGGAACTACTTGGTGTATTGACAAAATTTTAATTTTGATAGATTGTTAAATGTTGTGGTGTTCAAATAAAACTGTTACTGGAAGCGTAAAGCTACTTTAAAAAATAATGGGGGCTCCCAAAGTTTCAGAAACCGATAAAGAAATCTTTCAACCTCAACTTTACAATGAAATTAAAAAAAAACCAAAGTGATTACAATTCTTCCAATTTCCTAAAAACATCTCCTGCTCCCGCCAATTCTAATGGTATGCCACATGCATAACAAAAATCTTAATAATTCGAGTTATTTGCTAATAACTTGTTGAATGTGGCGAATTCGATGTTTGAGAAAATTTACTTCTCTGTTCATTTACCACGTCTTACGCAGTTAGATAGTGTTTTAACATCCTTCTAACATATGGAAGATAAGGTTAGGTTAGGTTCGGTTAGTAATTTATTAAAATTTTATTAGTAAAAATCTGAGGATATTGACTCAGGATCCCCAAAATGGTTTTTATGTCTGGGGACATGCAAAGAATTTGGTTTATGCCACCGAAGTCAGAAGCCGAGATCATTTAATTGAGAAAATTGAACATGGTTTTCAAGTGATGAAAGAAGAAATGCAACTAAAAACGACGACAGTCGAAATACGGAAGAGATATCGTGCCTGTATTGGTCAAAATGGTCATCAATTTGAGCAATTGTTGTATAAAAAAACTTTTTTTTGTGTTGTGACTATGAATTAGAAAAGTTACCATTTTGGGGATCCTGAGTCAATATCCTCAGATTTTTACTAATAAAATTTTAATAAATTACTAACCGAACCTAACCTAACCTTATCTTCCATATGTTAGAAGGATGTTAAAACACTATCTAACTGCGTAAGACGTGGTAAATGAACAGAGAAGTAAATTTTCTCAAACATCGAATTCGCCACATTCAACAAGTTATTAGCAAATAACTCGAATTATTAAGATTTTTGTTATGCATGTGGCATACCATTAGAATTGGCGTGAACAGGAGATGTTTTTAGGAAATTGGAAGAATTGTAATCACTTTGGTTTTTTTTTAATTTCATTGTAAAGTTGAGGTTGAAAGATTTCTTTATCGGTTTCTGAAACTTTGGGAGCCCCCATTATTTTTTAAAGTAGCTTTACGCTTCCAGTAACAGTTTTATTTGAACACCACAACATTTAACAATCTATCAAAATTAAAATTTTGTCAATACACCAAGTAGTTCCTTTTTTTTCGGGGTTTAAAGGTCGAATTTCGGTGTCTTGTAATAAAATTATAAAAAAAACTGTATTAAATAGCCCTTAGACAAATTAAGGGTTAAAGTACCTGAAATGGATAGCTTATGGTCTCTTCTACTCGCCTGTTTCTTTTTGACAACGCTCTACCTAACACCCTGTATATTATTGTATTGTCATCAGAACAAAACGAGTTTGCAATTCTCTTGCAAGATTTGACCCTTACATACATACATACATTGCAAGTTAAATAAAAGCTCGTAAAAAGAGACTGTTTCAAATCAATCAAGTTGTATTTTCAAAGCATAGCAAACATGTTTAGCGTGTGAATGAAACATCTTGTATTCGACAACGTTCACAAGGTTATGTGCACTGTGTGGCAACGCTTGAATCGGGTAGCTGTTAAAACACCCATACAAATTTAGCTGCGGGCGGTACCGTTTCTCAGTGTTTTCACCCCCTAAATCAAGTCTGATATCCACGACTTTTGAATATGTTGAAGTTATAATAAAAAAAGTAGGTTTAGTTTCTTTTTAATTTGCTTCTTTCCCCTAGGTTTAAGGGAAAAGAAACACTACCTTACTCGTATAAAAATGTTCAGCCTCACAATCCTCTTAAAAGAGACTTTATTTCACATCAATAAGGTGTAATTTGCATTTCAATTTTATTCGATGTACGACGTTCAAAAAGTTAATCCGACCTACGAATAACAACGAACTTATCGTTCGTTTTTATCGCATCAAGACTTATTTTTTTTAGTTACTAGCGACCCGCCCTCGCTTTGCTTTGGTTTATGTAAGTTTCTGTTAAACAAGTACATAAACCAGAATTTATGATACATAAAAACTTTCCGTAAAAAATACCTAACTGATGGTGAAAGCCCCATGAAAATCCGTTGATTATCGCGAACATACAGACAGTTGAGGCGGGGGATTTAGTTTTATAATATATAGGGGATTATTTTCTCACACTTCTTATGTCTCTATACATCTACATTAGTTCTTTACATTAGTACACTACCAACTAACCAAAGTCAAGGTTGTTTCCCGAGGCCGAATCCATCTAATGAAATCGATCTCGCACGATGTAGCTATATCGTCTATGAAAATGAATGGGGTCCAACTAAACTCCACACGACATCGATGTCGCACGCTATTCAGTTAACGCCCGTAATTGGACCCTTGGCTACCCAGCGCTAGGGCTGTCCCACTTAGATATTTGAAAGCCCGGACATTTGGTTTTTTTTCGATTCCAGCGCAATTATAAACAAAGCCGGGTACAACAAACCACTTTTTGTGGTTTGGCAGAAGAATATATGTATTTAGTTGTAAGCAAGATCTGTGACGTATTATTATTATTATGTATGTCTTTACCAATCACGGAACTATGGGAGTCCCGGACCTTTGGAAGGCGTAGGTACCTACATGGAGCCGAAGCCAACATTATTATTATTATTATTATTATTATTAATCATTTATCTGTAAGATTACACAACGAAAAGATACCAACTGTAGATAGAAATTATATTTAAGTACCTATGGTATTAGAAACTGGTCGTGCAATGTACATACATTTTGATGGATTTCGACAGACTCTTTCATGTGATTTCTATATCGATCCCGAGTGTCCGGGTTCTTATCCAGATACTAGTACTATAACCCGGCAATAGCTCGAACGTGAACTTTTCTATCATACGTCACGTTTTCGAATTGACTTTACTATTCGAAACCGTGTTCTGAACCTGTCCGCAGTACCATCAGCAACACAGTTAACTGACCCTTGGTGAATATTGTCACCTTACATTACATACGCTAGTAGTGGGCAGTTATCATTACTGCTGTTTGTACCTACGAACCCCTAAAACAGGGTCAAGTTTTTTTTTCTTTTACTTCACCTTGACTCCTCAAGGCCGATACGAACGTAAACGTCAATATTAACTTGAAATTTTAGTACTTATTAAATTTTGACACGGGGCGCTTTTACATTTTCTCGATGATGATACGAGTATGTTAACGTTAGATACTTATTACTCGGTAGAAGGTAAAAATTCGTGCACGTGGTACAAACTATGCTAAGGATTCAGGAATGTCCGGAAAAACCCGGACATCCCTGCAGCAATCGGTGGCATCCCTGAAGTGTCGTAATCTCTGTGTCCACTGAATGTGATGTTTTGTCAGACATTGAGAAATTTACGGGGTAAAGTTTATGTATTAATCTAGATTCATAGCTCACCGTTAACCCTGAAATCAAGATGGCTGCGTTTATAAGGATCATTCGATTGGGAGCCATTTGATAGGAGTTTTAGTGTAGTGCCGTGTAGTGTGAGTAGTGCCGTAAACTTCTATTGTTTCGTTTGTCCAGCTTTGGCTGGAATAAGGAACATGAAAAATATCCAATCGCAATCAAAATACCTAGCAATGGAAACTACCGTTGGTACTTACCATTAATTTCCTAATTAATGGCTTACTCTCTTATCTGAATGTATTTTTTTTTGATTAACTTTAATCAGTATTTAGTAATGATTTCTAACGATTCGAGTTTGTAAAAAAATATGTAAATTTAGTTGATAACGTTTGCCCTTATTTGACATTTAGTATTATTTAAAAAAGGCTTGTGCCGAGAAAGACGAGTAGTTTCAAATATAATACACAACATTTGAAACTATTTCCCAGTTGCACGCACTGGTAGTACTGAATGCACCTGCAAAGCAAATCGTGGATGGTAGATAGAACCCACCCCACAGAGGAACAAGGAAGTCCACGTCATCTTCAACCACAATCACATGACATGATCATAGCTCGTGGTTTTCTCCAATGACGACATGTTAGCTTAGTAGTGACGCATCCTACGAAGCTACTGGTTCCGAGTTCAAGTCCCGGTAAGGAGCAGTATTGTTGTGATGAGCGCGATATTTGCTTGCGATGTTATCTTGTATTTGAGTATGTATTTCTCTATATAAGTACGTTTACCGTTGTCTATACCCGGCATATCGTCTCAACCACTCTGCAGATTTTGCACTCCGATCGGCGACCTCCTGTGCGTTGGGTACCCGTCGAACACCACTGATACGTTCTTACCAAAGTGGTTTAACGTGTAGCTGACTTAGGTAGCCGCAATCGATGAGTTTAAAGAATATAAAACTAGATGAATTTCGATGCTAGGTGACACCATTATATGTGTTGGAATCTTGGAATCGAGAGAGAGAGGATTTCAGTTAGGTAAAAGCGCTGTCAAACTTTTATTTGGTCTCCTTTCGCATTCCCTCTTAACATGCCTTTTAAATGACGACAACTTTAGTTACAATGACTTCTCTCATACTTATTACGAGCGATTTTGCGTATATTTTGATTCGAATAGAAGTAATTTTCGGTACCATTTTTTGCTTGTTGAAAACGTACAATTTTAGAGCTAAAAGTGAATAATGACGTAACCTTTCGCAGTTTTTCGCGTGGTGCGCAGCGAACACAAGTTTTTCGAATTTGCGAATTTGGATTCACACTACCCTAACTCGTACAAATACCAAATAATGAGAACTACTTAACTACATCATGCTTTGCGATTTTAGCCTTTTTTCGTCGATTTGTACTGAGATGACCCTCTCTGAAATCCTCTCTTAGACGTCAGTTTCAACCAATAGCCATGAGAAGAAGAAGAAATGAAATGAAGATACTTTAAACGAAAAGCCCGTAAAAACGAAAACCCAAGTAATTAATTATATTATGGCCAATATACCTGTGACAGCTAATATCAACACGTATTAAGGTGGTGACTAACTTGTAACATTTCGGTGTTATGTATCAACTACGTTCCTTATCTTATGCTTATAAGGGCGACGAGTGATGCATTATCTACACCGAAATGTTACCAGTCAGTTGCTATCTTTATCCTTGTTTCTTTGATTATTCATAAACACTACTCACGTGTGGGTGTGTTTGCCGTGTGGTTGTCGGGTTAGAATAGTGCCACTCCATATCTTCCCGTGGATGTCGTAAGAGACGGCTAAGGGAATAAAGGCGTATAGTACTGTTAGGCGATGGGCTTGCAACCTGTCACTAATACACTGGTAAACATCTTAGCCTAAGTGTGCAAAGTGTGGTTACAGAATTATCAAAAAGTTTTTAGAGTTGTTGGTAATTCTGTAGCTCTGCCTACCCCACTCTGGGAATAAAAGCGTGAGTTTATGTATGTATGTATGTATGTATGTATGTACTACTCACGTAAAACCTCACATACAAACCTTTTGACAACTTCCAGTAACTTAAATAATCAATCATTTAATACCTCCTTTGAAATGCAATTCTTTCGAATTTTATAAATGTTTGAAATTACGAAATACGGCTGTCATACGTGGCCATCCTACGTTAACCGAAATACAATGACAATCGTGATAATAATATTATCTTTTAGGAAAAACAGAGTTATTGTACCTTTTACCTTTTGCGGGTGGTAGGACCTTGTGCAGGGTCCGTCCGGATCGCTACCACCATCTCATCCATTAACCTACCGCCAAACAGCAGTGTTCGCATTGTTGTGTTGCGGTTTGGGGATAAGGCAGCCGGTGAAATGACTAGCATAGAGGCATTCCATCTTAGTCCTCAGGGTTGGCAACGCATTTGCAGCCTTAGGATTGCATTGCAGTCTTGTGAATGCCAATGTCTATGGGTCACAGTTTCCACTTACCATCAGGTGGCCTGTGTGCTCGCCTGTCTTCGCTATGCCATAAAAAAAAATCTTTTTCACCGCATCGCAAACCCCTCCGTTTGCGAAGGACAGGGCAGGAATATCCTTTTAAGCTTCTTACAATTCAATGAATAACTGGCATTACCTGCACGATCACGTCTCTTTTGCATGCTTAGATATATATTTACTTTGTATATTTTTTAAATCCCGAACTCATCCCCCAAAGGGATAAGTTCACCAGTGTGGTAAGTTTATTTTGCAAATATTGTATTTTACTTATGTTGTTTTGAAGTAAAAACAGCTAACATACGTACGTATTTGTATGCAAAATTGGTGCACCTTTTTACTTATAAATTTTAGTGCATAAGACATGAAATTAAATTACTATAATTTCTTATTCTTGTTTTATTTTATGGCGTTCGTTCTTATATTTCGCAACAGCAGAGTTATTTTATAGACACTCCCATGGACTTATTAGAGAAATAAGTCCATATCACGTGCTGTGTTTTCTCTCGTGGACTTAACAGAGCACATGGGGTTAGCTAAGTCCTATATTCCTACCCCCTTATTAATAAACGTTGAGTAACTGTGGTATAGCTATACAATGTTTTGTCCTTATCTGTCAAATGCAAATGTCTAGTAAGGGGGCTATTGTCTAAGAGAGAGAGAAATAAAACTTCATGTATCATATTAAAAATAAGTTAGTAAGTTAAGGAGCTTTTTGATTTCAAAATGTTTTTATAATTTAGAAGAGTTTTTTGCGTTTCAAGAGTAAATAAAATCTGTTAGCCTTGTATTATTAAATTTCATCTGTTATATATTATAATATAAATGTGATTTACTAAATAGACATGTAAGTATATTATTGTGTCTTGTTGCAGTGCCCTTGCAGGGTTTATGTTGAAGCTACCTACTGTATTTTTAAGATCTCATTGTACAACATAAAGCAATAAATGAATATGACTATGACTATGACTATGACTAAGTGTAATTACTTACTGTAAAAGATGTAGCAATCAAATCGATCTCTAAATTGATGAACAAGGAAATATGTCAAATTGACGTACTATCAGACCATTGGAACCTTGACCCACCATAGAACTGTGTCACAGAGACGTTATGATTCAAGTCATAAGAAGTGTCAAACAAATTGTTTTATAATGTCACTGTGACACCGTTCTATGGTAGGTCAGGGTTCCATTGGGCTGATAGTACACGTAATCAAATCGTAGGGGACTTCTTACACTGTTAATCTATTTCGCCTCACGGGTACACGCATAATAATCAGAATACCGTCTATTCTAAGAAAATACATTTAATGAGACTTAAACGACACGATATACATGAACAATATCGACGACGCGCTGGCCTAGTGGGTAGTGACCCTGCCTACGAAGCTAGCGGTCCTGGGTTCGAATCCCGGTAAGGGCAGATATTTGTGTGATGAGCGCGAATATTTTTGTTCCTGAGTCATGGATGTTTTCTATGTATTTAAGTATATATTTCTCTATATAACTATTTATATCGTTGTCTAGTACCCATAGTACAAGCCTAGAGCTTAGTTTGGGACTAGGTCAATTGGTGTGAGATTGTCCCCTTATATTTATTATTATTATTTATTATAATATCATAAGGACATAAAAGAAACCATTTTCAGGCGTGCCGTTCGCATCAAGGCAACTCAGCACGATACCGAAGCAATAAACCGTGGGTTACAGCGAGACCTCGGATGTTAGCGTAGTTGAATATTAACTGAATACTGACTAAACATTATAAATCAGGCAACATATACCACACCGACGATGCCATTGGGCATTAAGTCCACCATTTGTACTTTATTGTATTTTGTGCAAAGAAGTTTAAATAAATAAATAATAAATAAAATAACATACATCGAATGGTACAAGCGAGCGATAAGCGATCATAATTAATTACATCTTCATTGATTCTTTCAGTCACTAACATTCGCAGAATGCAAATTGTGTCTATACTCTATTTCTTTATGCATTGAACGAAATGACAAATAAAACACGTCAATAGAAACTGAACACTGATACGTCAAAGCTCGATAGGATAAAACGGTTTTCATTGGCTGTCACAATCACGTGGTTTCGTTTGTTTACATTTAGTTGAGCTACCTAAACAAATGGAGGATTGGTCCAATTGGGTTCTTTTACCGCCTTTCCTAAACAACCTACTAATATTATAAATGTGAAAGTTTGTGTTCGTTTGTCACTCCTTCACGCTGCAACGGCTAGGTGGATTTGAAATGGTGATAAACACAGAGGCTATTTTTCATTTCAGTAAATGTAAAAGTTCCCGAAGGAAAAACGATAATCGAAAACTACGCGGACCAATTTTAAATTAAAAAAACTGATCTATATCGGGTCTTACGGGAATAGGCGAACCATGATTGTAGGAAGACGGTCTAATTGAAGCGATCACGAATAGACCTTGCGTCCTGATTGGCGGCACTTCCGTGATCAACGTCGTTCGTTAAAGCTCCCAATGACTGTGGGAAACTGGAGGAAACGCACTTGTGTTTATTACACGGCTGTGCCAAAGGAAAAATAAACCAACTTATTAGTACAAAGTAGGTGTAAAAAAAGATGTAACGTCGGTTTAATTAGGATCAATATTATGGAAATTGCTACAAAGCATTCTTACAGACTAAACGTTATTTTTTTACATCTAATCATTTTAAGATTCTTGTGTCGCAAAAAAAGCCAGCAGTTGTTTTTAATATAACGACATAAATATCTTCTAGTTGTAAAACAGTCACAGGTAATTTATTAAAGATCTTAGGCGTCATTCCAAATATACTTTTCACTTCTCATGCTCGTAAAGTCCTTCTTTATGCTGGGTATAGGCTGCATAAAATCGCATTTTATGCACTAGTGCATAAATGGTTGTCGTCATCTAGACTAAGACAATTAAGCCCTACAGCCAGACAGACGAGGTGACTGCATTAAATAAACTTGTTATTTGAATAAATTTACTTTAATTTTATTTATTTTATTTATATTTGCATCGTAGTATCTAACAAAAAAGAAATTTAAAACTATTAAAAACAAGCATTATTAACAAGAACATTAAAAAATCAACGTAGGTATAAACTTGGCAGTATTGCGTTCGAACTAAGTCAAAAATCGCAAACAGAAAAAAAAAAAAAAAGACAGAAATACAGTGGCGGGAAAGAGGTTTTGGACTATTAATTAGTTATTTTCTTGGCAAAACTTGTTGCGTTATAGAATTTAATTAAAATGTCGTCTAGTGAAGAGGAAATAATGCTCACACCTAACACACTCATGGAAAAAATGCAAAAGAACTTATTGAACAGACATTGCCGCCTAAATCCATACTGTAAATATGCCCGGAAAAACCATAAAACTCGTATAATATACAGAATTGTTCAAATTTCAATTTATATTTTAATTGAAGTTTTTTTACATTATCACTGTTTTATTTCCTCGTTATCGAAGTGAAAAGCAGAGTGTATAACTCGGTCTTAAAACCCATTTTATCCTCGACTTAATTATCCAACCTCGCCTCCCGGCTCGGTTGGATACCATAAGTCTCAGGAGAAATGGTTTGTTTTATGCCCTTGTTGTACAATCTACTATTTCGCTAGAAGTGCAGTTTTGTATTTCCCTGCATGCGACTACTATTAAATTTCTGGAACAGCTTTTTGGACTTTAGGCGAGGGTGTAGAATTTAGCCGCTCATTCCCGAAATACCATTATTTTAAAATACCGGATTCTCAATATATCGGAACCCCAAAACTAAACATACAAATTAGGGTATTATTTATTATCTTTACCCAACATTTCGATTCTGGTTTTTTGAGAACCTGGTAAAAAGAGTAGTTTGGTATTTTGAAATACTGGTATTTTGGGAATGAGCGCGGGGTCTGTGTGGGTAAAGTCGATTGTTTTGCTTGGTTCCTGTACATAGCCTGGCAAAACTGAACACGTGTAGACAGGTAGGGCTACGATATTTTCATGTGCTAATTATTACAGGTATATAAATATTGTTTGTCATAACTATTTTTAGGCATAATGTGTTTTGAAGTTATAATTATCGCAAGTGATAAAATGTACCTTTTTAGGATGATATAGATAACAAACCTAAAGTAACGTGCTACATTTTCAATTCGACTTTCGAATTTCAATTATTAGTGGAGACTATGGACCTTTGGACAGCTGATATGAAAAGCTTTATTAAGGCCCTGTCATCCCGGCTTATAGATTCCTCTGGGGCTCCTAGAGCTGGTGCTTACCTCTCCCAAAGGATTGGGCGAGCTATCCACAGAGGTAATGCAGCCAGTGTCATAGGGACCATGCCGCGAGCGGACCTGTTAGAGGGGGAGTTCCTTTTATAGTGGTAATTATTATTTCTGTCTTTAATATTTTAGTAGCTTAGTTTTATTTTAATTTTAATGTTTAGTTTTAATTTTTAATTGTATCTATTATTGTTGACTTCTGGAAATAAACAATTTTGTGTACTATTATTAGTTGAGTTCACTACGGATTGGATAAACGCTTTTAGTTGAAATGCAATTTCTACGCAATTTATATTTAATACTTATAAAAGTTATAAATTATAATAAACCTCTATAGTACTCGTATTTGATGAAGGACCGCGTCATATCAGATTAGAAAAGCTCTAGATAATATAATATGCCTAAAAATCTAGCAAAACGATCTTCTGATGAATAGTGGCAATTTGTGCCGCATTATGAGCGGCATAAAGGGAGCTGATTGGAGCACATTTCAGCCCCCGTCCACTTTGCATCGCCGACTCAGGGGAGAAACGGCGCAAGTCCACACGCGTTGGGAGCACGTAGGTCGTTCCGCGCGTGAATGGAGTTATTGCCGTGGATGGTGAGCTACGTGCTTATGGATTTATTACGTGGTGAGGAAACAGGTCAAGGGCGAGCGTCGTTAATATCCAGTTCGCTGGTTTACACGGATATGATTTAACAATGAAATTATTACATATTAGCGGTTGCCTACCACTTCCTTTGCGTAAAACGCGTTCATATCTACCTCTGTAACATGAGATTATTTAATAGGTCCTGTTTTGTCTTTAATTTAGTACCAATTTCAACAAACGTTGTTAACCACTTAACAGACGATAAGAGCGTTAACAGCCGTCAAAGTGTATGAACTAACAGTCGATTAACATTGATTAAATTTAACATCGTTTCGTGAAATTGGTACTTAGCCTTGAAGAATTTCCTAGTTAACAGGGCCTCTTCTCAACAGGGTAAAAACCATATCGTTTTAAAACTTTTTTTTTGTGGCATAGAGAAGGCAAACGAGCACACAGGCCACCTGATGGTAAGTGGAAACTGTGACCCATAGACATTCGCATTCACAAGACTGCAATGCAATCCTAAGACTGCAAATGCGTTGCCAACCCTGAGGACTAAGATGGACTGCCTCTATGCTAGTCATTTCACCGGCTGTCTTACCCCCAAACCGGAATTGTCGTATTGTCGACGTTTTGATAGCTCTTATTTACGTGACAGTAATGGCGGTCGACTTAAAACAATACCATAACAGAGGGGTTATTATGATGTAGCTATGTAGTTCATTTTACGTTCAGCGTATAGGACAGAGCTATAGCAGTTGTATAGCTCTGTCTTTTTCTCTCAGCGTAAACAGAATGGCATTGTTATGTGATAATAACCCCCCTGGTCAAAGATGATATGGTTTTTATCGCCGGGAATAGGGGCCCTGATAGGCATACTCACTTTCACGCTTTAAATATAAACTAGTGACCCACCCACGCTTCGCTTCTGTTTATGTGAGTTTTCTGTAACACTCATACACTATCTGTTTTTTTTATACAGAAATCATAAAAATATGTTCAGTTTGTGCAGTATGGTATGTCATTTTACATTTTTTAAGTTAATGACAAAGATTCCCAGGGTAAATTTACCATAAACAGCGGAAGTAGCCACCGGAAACACAGGTCGTGACGGTAACAAACAGCTGTCAGATGTAACAGAACGCCTGTCACCAGTGACAAGTCGGTATTTCCGGTAATAATTTGGATCTCTTCAAAGTAAGAGTAAATGGGCATATTAGGGAGGTTATCCTTTGAACGTCTCACCATTGTTCGCTTGAGCATGAACATTAAATTTAAATCATACGTTTTCGAATCGCCTTTACTACTCTGATTGTAGTGGTAGTAGGACCTTGCGCACGCGCCGTCTGGATCGCTACCACCATCCAAGTTGTCCTATTCATCTACGCATGATATTTTTATTAAATTCTTCCGTATTCATTGTTTTATCCATCTATATCTATATATGTATATATAATATGTATATAAAAAAATGGTTCGGTCATTTGGAAAGGATGGATGAAAGAAGATTGACGAAAGAGATATACAGATCGATAGTGAGTGGACGGGTCGGAAGGGGCCGCCCTAGGCGTACTTTTTCGAGTCAAATCGGTGAATTACTGGAAAAGGGCTGAATCTTAAGTACCCGAAACCGACTTGCGTGCATGACTCGATGTATGAATGTGGAAGAAGCGAAAGAAATTTGTCAAGATCGTAGCAAGTGGAAAGAAGTGGTCTCTGCCTAACCCTCTGGGAAACAGGCGTGATTTAATGTATGTATGTATATAAAAATAATGCCACTTTTCGTTGTAATTTTATAACTCAAGAACGGCTTAACCGATTTGTCTGATTTCTTATTTGTTGTGTTCGTTATTGTCAGGATAAGGTAGTAATGTAAGAAAAAAATAGAAAATTCCAACGGGAACGGGAAATTTGCAGCGGGCCGAAGCCGCTGGCGGACAGCTAGTAGTCAATATATTATAAGGTTAGGTATTACTTATTTATAAGCACTTCGGTAATTTATGTAGATACAGTGGTTAAGATCGGCGGAAGGCTTTTAAAGTATTCTCTGCAGCTTTCATTAATTTTGCTTTGACAAGAACTTGAATTCCACGCTTTAGTACCAATTTCACCAGACGATGTTAACCACTTAACAGACGATTATAGTGTTACCAGCCGTCAATATGTATGAACTAAACGTCGATTAACATTTATTAAATTTAACATCGTTTGATGAAATTGGTACACGATGTAAAATTTTATCAATGTTAATCGTTCATACATTTTACATTACATTTTGCAATTTTTTTTTATGAACTCGGCTGTTCATACAAGTGTTAAATTTGGTATGATTATATTATAAAGCCTGAAGAAAAACCACTGCTGATTCGATTCGAACTGGAATATAATCTACTTTGCGGCGGAGCGGAACCCTCGGTGACGAGTCCTACTTGCACTTGACCGGTTTTTTTAAACTATTCAGTTCAAATGTGATGACTAGGTTTGAATTGAATACTAAAAACAATGCACTACACCGAGGTCGTAAGTTGTCTCAAAAGTTTGCGCATTTAATCATAACTTCAAAGCGTTGCAACAAACACACACAAGGCAAACAATTAAGTTAGTTACATTTGCTCTCACCGAGACAAGCTCATTTCGGTTAAATTTTGCACCCGAATGTTAAAAGTTTTAATTCTACTGGTCTGACCTGACCGACCTTCACCTTCTGACACGCAAATAAGTACGAGAGTGACAGATGGTTTATCCACATTTGACACGCGATATAGACGCAGCCATACTAGGCTCCAGGACCTCTATTTTGTGTCGTTAAATACCATTGCGTTTGCGTGTAACATTGCGTGTGTGTATTTTTTACGTAACGATAGCTCTTATTTACTTTACAATAATTGCGGCCAAATTAAAAATACCATGCGTCAAAGGCAATATGGTTATACCTAGTAGAATACGAGCCATATATTTACAACTATAACAATGGTATTGTTAAGTACAATTACTGTTTACTTAACCCTTTACTGTCATATAAATAAGAGCTATCACAATGTTAACAATACGATAGCGATAGGGGTAAATCAAAGTAGAATAAGGCTTCAGCCCGATGTAATTGCGTTGACAGGTGTCCGATTGTTATACAAACAAAAACTGTGAGCACTGCGCACCAGTGGAGGCATCCGAACGTAGAACAATATCCGTATTGTTGGTGCACCGTTTGAATAAGTGTCTGCTATTTAGGGCTTTATTAAAACTCACTGACTGGATCGCACAAAAAATCGATAGAGCGGATTCAAACACATATAGGGTGTTTTTTTTTAATACTGATCGCTATCGCTCTCTATCTCACCCAGTGTTGCCAGATAGGAATTTTGTAAATCTGTAGGTTGAGGCTCAAAAATCCGTAGAATTCCGTAGATTCCTATTAAAAAAATCCGTAGTACTACAGACTTTTTTTTAAGCCTTAATAACTGACCTAAACATAAGGTCGCGTCGATCTGTAACTTCGCCGTATTTGAAGCATAATGAGTAATGCCTGCACTGCACTTCCCATATTTTGGACAAATACGTCTACGTTAATATGCGACTTACGAGGTTTAGATTGAGTATAACGAAACGCAAATAGTATAAATAGTCAGGTCAGCTGTCAGTTGTCACTGCTGTCAGTCAGTGATTGTCAAACAAAGCAAAGATTACCTGTGGATGGGATTACGTTTCGTTATTCGCAGAAAAAATGAACAACATTCTTATTACGTTACGTATTTAGTAAACAATTGAGTTTTTTTGGAATTCCGTAGATTTTTCAATAAAATCCGTAGGTCTGTGTTCAGGGCTTGAAATCCGTAGAAATACAGACTTTTCCGTAGATCTGGCTACGCTGATCTCACCAGTGAGGCTAGACAAGCTGCTTAAACGATTTTTGAAAACTGACAAAATGGATGGAATTGACGTAGGTGCTCCACGCGACCGTCTGCCAGCTCTCGTCAATCTTATACATTTTACTAATGAAATAATATAAATGAAATGCAAGTTTTAAACGACAGCATTTTTTATATTGTCCTCGATATATTAATAATTTACATTATGCCATTGTTGTTATTTAAACTTTAATAGTTTACGTACCCTACGTCACCCGGGATCGTGAAAGGATGCTAACGATACCACATACATCTAAATCGGCCCAGGCGTTTGAAAGTTATGCTGGAATTAAGAATCGTACATACATAGGTACATGAACCATGAAAACATTACACTCCTTTTTTTTGGCAGTAGTGTAATGAAATGAAAATAGTTTACGATAACGCTATGCACTTTCTCTAGGCCCTCTAAGCCAGGATGTTATTGATTTAAAAACAGCTCTTTATCAAACGGTCGATCGAGCGAGCGAAGTCATACGAGCAGGGTCAGTCGATGGGTAAATCTACCTAATTGAGAATACACCTTGTCTACCACCTCTCTCTCACCTCTTAAAGTAGGTATGTTCCTTTTCTGTATTCTGTGCATTATCTGTGGCGTGAAAACCAACTTCCATTCACCTCATATTCCTTGGATTGGTTCATGTATTTCCCTTAGAGACGTGGTATATTTAGTAACTAATAATTAGTCAAGTGGTATAATTAGTAATAAGTGCATAATTAGGTGCACTAATTGCAGCTAAGTAGTTTACGTGACCTTTAGTGAACCGCAACATAGAGCTTTACCACGGAGCACTCCGGTGGGATGACATAATAAATATTGCTACTGCAAATATTACGCATAATGTTAAATGGTTTCGTTACAAAAATCATAAATGCAAAGGTGTCTGTTTTCTATTCATTTTAGAACAACTTTAGTATGACAACACGTTTTATCACAGAAAACTTGACACCTAAGTCTCGAGAGAATGATGTCAATAATTTGGCTCTATACGGACAGTTGAGGGTATAAGATACAATCATTATTGTAAAAATGAAGGAATGTAAGCTGTAAATTTTCAGTAATCCTACACTCATGGAAACGGGATTATTGATTAAAAGATTTGCTCCGCGTCATCTTCCTGGTTGGTCATATTCACAATTTGTCATCTGCTCTCTCAACAACATAATTAAAATCAATGATGAGGTATCAGGGGTGATATTCTCTCAAAATCAACGGACGTCAGCCGAACGAGCGAAATCGCAGCAGCTTTATACATTCGATCCATCGGCAGAAATCATGCTGCTAAATTGAAAATGCACGCGCTAAAATATGTTTTGTTCACACTGACGGGACTACTTAAACTCGCCGCTTGGTCATGCACTCGTTCGTCAGGAGTGCAGGATGTTGAGGAATTGGAAAGATGGAGATTAAGTTTGAGCTATAAAAGCTAGGCGTCATACGAACCGTTCATGATATATTATGTCATTTTATATACTTGCTTACTACACTCAAAAAAACGAGAGGTAACAAAGAGAGGTTTTCTCTTAGTTGACAAAAATTAATACAATAGTTACGATATTAATAAATAATAATACAACCGTTTTTATCCAACGTCTTGCCTGGCTCGTATGGAATCAAAACGCTTGTTAGAATCGACAAAAAAAATTTGTTTAGTGTACCTCTTCACACACTTTACAAATAAAATAGCCCTGTTATACTACAAACAGACTTATTAACACAACTAGGCCCTCACGTGGGCAGTAAGGTCTAACACAAACCAGGCGTCCTAGCTTCCATAAAAACCAGACCCGACATCGTGTCAACTGGCCCTGAACCTGGCAACCTAGCACCCAGCATGACCGGCCGCGGAGGCGGCGTCAATTCTTTAATGCACTGAGTATATAATTTCGTTTGATCAAGTCTACGCTCGCGTGACTTCATACTATGACTAAAAATAAACTTACCACGTAAGGGCCTAAATGAACCTTTACGCATTTGGCGCGGGAAAACCGTGGCGGCCGAACGAATACGTTGTGTACTAAATAATTGTGATGGTAGTGGATACTCTACGGTTGTGTTCTTGGTTGCATGGGGAAACATTGCAGCGTTCGATGTGGTAGGGTGTAGTCGTGTTCAGTTTGTGTTGAGCGATTGAGTGACAATGAAGGTTCAAGTGTTTGGCGGGTACTGTACAGGTTTGTTGTTGTGTTTTGTTTTGGCTGTGATATGTGACCGCTGTTGTTGATTTTTTGACGGTTAAAAAACCGGTGGATTTATTTGGACTCGCGCGCTATACGTAACGTTTTACTCTTTGGCAGATTTCATATACAACTAATTAAACTAAAACTATATGGTTTTTTATTAATTAAAACAGGTAGCATTTTGCTACCAGCTGCTTACAATAACTTTTACCAGGAAAGTTTTTATCGCATACCACCCAGAATGTGCGATTAGTTGTGCTGTCTTAACTATTAATTCCGGATACCGTCTGCTTTTATTTGTTTTATTGTCAAACACTTATCCCCATTTCAAAATGTAGCTTTAAATTAGATAAGCTCTGCGAGTGCTGTACCTAGATGTAATCTTAGTCTACCATTAGACTTGGAAGTGGACATAAAATGTTTTTTTTTTAACGATGGTAACTACATGGAAATCCATAAGGAGAAATTATTAATTAGGCCTCCTGGGTTCCTGAAACAGTTATCGTTATTCGATTTATCTTATCTTATCTTTATATATATATATTATATGCTATTTTGTTTCATTTGCATACTTTCGATAAAGTTTTATTTTTACAATCAAAACTTGGAGCGATCACTACCCAACTAGCACATTAGCGTTAAAATAACCTATATAAGATCTGTATATCAGTTCCATTCGAGAGTAAAAGTGTTAACATATACCTGTACAAGGGAGTTATAGCATGCTCTAACTCATTTATACCCACGAAAGAGGCCCACGATTTTACAGGTAAGAGTTATAGAAAGCCTATAGTACGGTGATATACAGGTGTTAAAGCACCTGCATGAGAGCGACTTTTCAGTGTCAGCTACTACTTTAACCGGTATTGCTGTTGTATAGTCGGGTTAGTGAACACTACGGGAAATAGAAAAGCATCGGATAAGAATGATTTGCCACTTGAAACTTTATAAGACCTATTAAGAGTAGTTGGTTGATACCTTGACTCTTATTAGGTAGTTAAAATGGACTCAGGTATGTATGTTACCGTTTTGTGAGTGCATTAGTAATAAACTATTTATTTTTTAGCGTACGACTAGTTTGAAAAAGCCTAGATAAGTAAATTAATTGATCCTGACTCATGTCACAGAATAATGGCGACAATATAATTGTCAGGAAAAGTGACAAAGCAACATCGGTAGGAAAATATTCAAGTAATTTTTATTTACGAAGTGAAAAAATTACTGCGCTTGTGATTTTACGGTAATGTATACCTTGTTTCTCATCTCAATTTTAACGCGCCTAGGATTTATTAAAGATTTAAAAGAAAAGTTATGACAACAATAACAGACGCCCAAACTAACAATATTTAGTTATTCCTGCTTCCTGAGCAGTGGCATGTAAAATAAGGTGGTATCCATGGAACGCTTGAAATAGTATAAACAATTAAGTATTTGGTGGTCAAATGTTCATTACTCATAGTAATATTTATATTTAGTTCACCAAAACAATGGCGAACTTACTTTAAATATTAAATCTTTACTTAACCCATTTATAACACTCTTTGAGTTACAACATCGGTACTCAAGAATATTGTGCAGCCTTTGGTACACGTAACAGCGTTATAGTAGACTTAGCTAAGTACGTTTACTACAGTGAAGACAATTTTACCGGTTGAACCTAGATAACGGAGTTGTTCGACACTTTTAGCATCTGGTGTTACTAAACTCTCGACGAACTCTTTTTTATAACCCATATCTGCACTTATAGTCAATATAACACCTAAAGATATACAAGACACTTCATGGCAACAACTAAACAACAATATGCGTTAACAGGAGTCAGCGAACACTGTTGCATAGACATAGGTGTCACAGACAGGCTAAAGCTGTAACATCTTAAGTATACTTGCTGTAGTTATCACTATTGTAACTCTCAAAGCTGTACTACATCGTCCATAATAACTCTAGTGCCACTGTTGGAGTTAAATTTATTTGCTAACTCCTCTATATCCCCTTTAGTTACAACTGAGATAATTGTAACTCTGTAATATCGCTTAAAGTTCTACAAAAACCTGTAACTGACACCAAAATGTTAGTTGGGTAGTACATATACATATGGGAAAAGCATCAATAATTGATTGAATCCTTAGCTGTCATTTAATTTCCCCTTTATATTCCTAGGTCTGGTTATTAGTTTCGGATCAAACCATAATCTTTACCATTAATAATGCACGCCGGTTTCCTTCCTCAATATTTTACCTGAAACAAGCCCTTTTCCGCGCATTTGATTTTATCGAGAGTTAAGCCTTTACAATCCTTGTGTTACATAAATGAGACAGGAACGAACATTGTGTACTTTACTAGCTTTTATTTTTTAATATTTTTAATAAGTGTTCTTTGGCCTTTATTCTACTCGGTAAAACCATATTGCCTACGACATTTTTATGGTGACCCATTATTTTAATAGAATTTCACTTCATCGATCGTATTATTTCATAGAATTTAATTTCATCGAACGCTATTTTCTGATGAAATTATGATGTTTTATATGTAAACAATTTTTACGTAGGTTAGCTTAAACTTGTGACTCCCAAAAAAAAATTGCACATGCGGTGAGAAGTGCTTTTCGATAAAATGAAAATTCTGCCGAATGATTCGTTCGTTGAAAGGTATTTCGATAAATTAATAAGCACCCCATTTTTATCCTTTGGTTTCTACCTCGGCCGCCATTACTGCCAAGTACATAAGAGCTATCGTAACGTTGACTATACGATAACATGTCGAAGGCAACATGGTTTTGCCGAGTAGACTAGAAGCCCTGTTGTTGGGGTAGAATTTGGTACCTATATTTAAACTCGGTGAAATATATATATTCTTCAAACTCTAATTTGAAGATCAGTCCAGACACTGGACATTATGATAAGACCTCTGTAACGAACGTAGAAGAAGTCAATCCTGACTCATTGCACAACCATGAAGTTTCTGAATAATGTTGACTGCAGTAAACCAATGCAATTATTACTATTCCTTCACACGCAACAAACAAACTTAGCATGGTTTTACTGCTGATGGGACTAGTTTAGAACACTATACCTAATACAGGGTGAGTAATTGAAATGGGTCAGTATGTGGTATTCCGAAACTATAAGAGTTAGGATAATCCTACCAACTAAGGCCTACACTACCTAACATATTTAAAAACGCATCTTAGTGATACGCCATGTCATCTGGCTAAGTATTTCCTTGCCTTGCAGAATGTGGATTTTAAAGTTACGAGTATATACCTGTCTATTTCAAATCTACATTATATTTTAGGAAATCTGGCACATTTAACAAAATATGCAAATTTAATGTTGTTTGCTTGTTGTTGGTGAATATTTTTTTTTAATTTAACAGTACCTACCTGTATCAATATCTAAAAAGTACCTACTAATTTCTGGATATTACTGACCATTTTGTTGCAAATATTATGGCGGAAAAGAGGGGAGGCCTTTGCCCAGCAGTGGGACACCCAAATAGGCTAATAAAAAAAAAAAAAAAAAATTATGTATAAAACACCGAATACTCAACAACCCTGTGAAAAGTTAATGTATTATAGTAGGTTATTGGAACAGTTTACTGGATCGATATTGATGGCTGCCTCATCTAATATTAACGCCATCGATGTGAAGTGGCCTGCAATTGAATTGTCGCAGCAAAATAATAGTGTACCGAATTAATTGATAGTCTACAGTCGCGGTCTTTACTTGTGTTCGGGGACACATATAGACGACACTTGATTCTGTTAGGGAAAGAGGTCTAACATATTTGCAGGTTTTTTGCCAAAATCAGGTGTAAAACTTAATATGTAATTCCATATTATGAAACTATTAGGATCATTGGCGATTGTGTAATTTGAAGTTCAACAAAGTTATCACAAGGGCATTAGACAGCTAGAAGAAAATCATGACACCAAAGCAGTACCTAAAGAACATGTTTTTTTTAAATGCTTAAAGCCTATTAACAAGAACATGGGTAATCGGCACAAATAGTATAGCATTAGTGAAGGGTTTTTTTTAATGAGGATTTCTTAATCCTAAGAGAACATAAGTTTTGGGTTGTTAAAATAAGTAAACACAATTTTTGCTAAAATAACAGTTTTCTTTACATCAACACTTTGCTATAAACCTGTTCCTGATAGGAAATCGGATGAAAACTTCCTGTATAATCTGACTTCGTGGCAGGAATACTCTTCCATCATTTGAGTTTTTAACAGGAAAGAGTAATTCCTTTTATAGGTCCATTTTGTAGTAACTAGAATTCATTTGTCGTCTTCTGTTAGTTCAGGATGTAAACAGGAAACAAGGGGATGTAATTTCCTTAAAGATTACTAATAGCAATCACTTCCTGGCTCGGTAGTATGCGTAGGTATGTATATATCGCTCAGATACAGCTTTAAGAGGTTTTATTATTAATACGTAAGGGTCTAGATAGTGCTGCGTACTAAGCCAGTTGCCTATAAAGTGTGTTCATTCTTTATTATCTTATTTAATAAACAAAATTCTAGCTTCAACGCAATTAAAAAAGGTATATTACGTTTTCAAATAAACCCGAGGCAACATTTTGGATATAATTTTGCTGATAATTTATCTCCAGGTACATTCCAGTCCACTTACTATACAATAGCTAGCTCGTAAATAATAACACTAAATAAGACAAGAATGAACTGATTTTAGGACAAAGCGTCGCCGTAGAGCGAAAATTCACCAAGTCGAAAAATGGCCGAAATTTAGTTAAGAATGTCATCGAAATCGCTTTTTTTTTGTGCAAATTTCAGTCTTATTATTATGTACAGTACATAGCTATTATAGTTTCGATTTTAAAAAGTAACAGAAGTCATTAAATTATACTTCGTCTCTCACTACGTAAGGGAAGAATTACCTAATTCGTTTGATTATTTATGGTCTACATGAAATCGTACAATGAATGCACCTAAATCGTCTTGGTAACTTTTTCTTTAAATATTCCGAAGTCACGATCAAGAACTACTTTATTCAAAAAGTCACTAAAATTACTTAGCTAATTTCTGAGTAATAGTTTTGTCAGAAAATATGAAAGCGAAAACTAACTAAGTCTATTTAATGATTTCTCAATCGTCACACATAGACAATGTGGACAGATTATCGTAAACGAAAATTGATTAATCTGTTTGAGTTAGTTTTTTTCTATTAAACAGGGTGCCAATGCTTGTTTACATAATTAATTAATTACATTTGATGAATATTTGTACGACTGCAACGTGCGTCGATGTAATATAGGTGAATTTCGCGCGTAAGTTAGTTAATTTTTTTCGTGAGTGGCGCGGCGCTGTTGAGTTGCGCGGGACGATTTTGCTCAGTTACTTTACTCGTTGTTGTGATAATAATAATAAAATAAGTATCCTAAGGTAGAAAATGAAGCGCGCTAAGTTTATATTGGATTTGGTGAATAAGAAAGATGATGCCGGCAATGAGGTAAGTAACTAAGTATTTTTGTTATTAAAGTTTCTCAATTCGGTAATAATGATTATACACCGTGCCCGGGACGTACCCGAAGGATTATAACCATCGATTCTAGACCCTATTTGGAGTATATAATGTAGTATAACATTTAATGATTAAACTAATTTATGTTGTACATTGATGATATTGCTATTTACTACATGAATCTTTCTTGGTAAATAATGCTTTATGCTAAGGCGATAGAGTTCAAATTAAATTAACTATGGAATTGTTTTTTACAGAATAAAAATCTCGGAAATTGTGCGTTATTGTACTACATGTTATACCACATTATAATACTCCATATTATTATAGGGTCTAGAATCGATGGTTAAAATCCTTCGGGTACGTCCCGGGCACGGTGTAATAACTACATTATGACATCATCGTTTTGGTGGAAAAAAAAATAACAAACATTTTAGATAACGTACTATATTGTTTTATAGGTTCCTATTGAGATGTACGTGTAATTGGTAAGCCAAGAAGAACAAGATTGACCGCAATGTAACTAAATGTTTTTCATTACTTGCAGTGTGATGCCTAATGCTTGTTTTGTTTGAATTCTCTTGCCTGTTTAGCAAATTTCTGTTTTTTTTTATAAATCTTATAACCAATGGTCGGAATAAGGAGTGCTGAGGTTCGTTACCCGGGGTGTGATTCTCTCAGTAGCATGGCTTCTGTCTACAAGAACGAACGTATAAGGCTGCCTAATTGAGAATGCACGTGCTAAAATGTGTTTTGTTCGCTCTGACGGGACTACTTAAACTCGCCGCTGCCATATTCACTCGTCCGTTCGTCCGACCGCGTGTTTGAGAGAATAACAACCCTGAGTGAGAGATGAATACTTGCGTTTTCATTTATAAAACCATTTATTTTTCATTCACACCACACGCGCTCGTTTCATTCAAGCTTGATGTAAAAAAGGACCACGATACCTATTCAGACTATTGTATATAAGTAAGATAACTATAAGTAAGTTTATTAACAATGGCGGCTTCGGAAAGCATAGAGCTTCCAGCCTTCCACAATGTACAACAATGAAAATTCCGTTGACTATCGTTTGCGAGATTGACGTCAAGAGGATAAACCAGCAAGTGTGTAAGGAGCGTGTTTCGTCACGCAGTGAATTTTGAATAAGCGCATTGATTATTATCAAGTTAATTTGGCCAGATTATTCTCGGAGTCAATTTCAAAGGCATGCTTTTTAACCGAATATAGTTATCATCATCATCAACAAGCTTTTTAATTTAATTGTATGGTGTGTTTTGTGTTTGTTGATTACTAATACCGGTTTATGAATTTATTTCTATAAAATATAACTCATATCGCATGAATTGCACAGTTTTTATTTCGAAATACTAGCATCTAACCGGGCCGGGATTTTGGTCTATAGTGAAATCAACTAGTACAGTCACCAGCAATAATTATATTATTCAACATTGGCCGCAAAAACATCTGACACGTCTTTGTTACTACAGGTATAAGAGTGTGTCAGATATTTTTGCGCCCAATGTTGGAAAATATATTATTGCTGGTGACTGTACTTATAATCCTACTGAGAGTTCGGGGTCAATAGAAAGATGTAAACAAATTAAATTAAATTAGTACAGATTAGTTCGTTTGGTTTTGTTTATACATTAGAACTTTTCTATTGACCCAGAATTATGATTTAACTAATGCAGCACCAAAGTTGCAAGATGCAAGATCCAGCTTGTGATAGCAATGATACCAAAGAAGAATGGATAACATCTTCGCCTAAGTGTGCAAAATGTGGTTACAGAATTATCAAAAAGTTTTTATACTCGAAGTTGTTGGAAATTCTGTAGCTCTGCCTACCCCACTCTGGGAATAAAGGCGTGAGTTTATGTATGTATGTAAGTATGTGTAAGAATGGATAACACAGCTAAAAGCTTATCACATCCCACACGCTTACGCGACTCCTTTACCCATTTCGGACGCAAAAAAGAAAGACCTCATTGGTCTATGCAACAAAGGCACATAGTACCACAAGAGCTGCATTCGTGGTACAGATCTTTGCGTACCAGCACGGAAGCAGTTGACAGGCTATGTCAACCGGACATTACAGAGGAAGGTGAAGAGTAAAATGTTACTTTAATTGTGTTATAATTAGTGATCGTTATCAACGTCCACTTTTGGTAGCAAAGGGTATGGTTGGCAGAAAAAACAAAAACATTTGGTTGTTTACTTTTGATCTTAACCATAAAATAAATACTTACCTTCTAAAGATTACACCTCTAGATATAAATCCTTACGGTACAAAACCTTTTCCGCCCTAATATATTTTTAAAACAGTGTACGTCAAATGACATAAAATGTCATCAAAATATAACTGTAGTTGAAAATCTAATTACACTACGCGACGTGTTTATCTAAATAAACCAATGCATATCGTATCTAGAGTGGATATTCAAGTATTTTAGTGGAGTCCTCATAAAGTGCACGTATGATCACAGTATTTACATTGACAGCATGGATTTGACACAATACCCGTATTTTATTACGACGGATAAAGCCACTCGATGTACTGTTAGTAATATCAATATTAAAAGGAAAAAGCACAATATAAACACTTAAAGTCAAAATCCCATGTAAATAAAATAAAATAAAAATAGTGTGCAATATTTTAAAGACTTAAATTTCCTTTTTGTGACTTCTGTTAACGTAGAAAGGTCATTTAGCTATTTAAAATGGGTTTTTTCCAATCGACGTGAACGACTGACAGCCAAATCTGTTGAACAAATTTTAGTCATTTATTCACTATAATTTGGATTTGTTGTTATAAATATGTATATAAATCTCATAATTTGTAAAATATATAATGTTTAATATACTTCGTTGTTTGTTTTTTTTGTCAACCATACTTTGCTACCATTACAGGACGTTGATAACGATCACTGGTTATAATATAAAGTTTGCAGACACTTATGGTTTTACTTATTTTATTAAACTATTATTCTCATTATGGTGTTTTATCTGAAAACCTAACAATAAACCCTAACAAAAAACAATCAAGTTAGGTTCTACTAGATAAATATAACGAACTTTATTATTAGAGTTATAATTTAACTAAATTAACTTAGTTTATTTCAAAACAAGTAAAAATTGGGAAAAAAGTCACTAAATCCGGTCTAAAAATCACTAAGTCACAATTTGGGCATAAGACTTGAGGGGCAAAAATGTTTTTTGCAATTATCAATAAAATTATTAGAGTTAATAACTTTTACCAGGTGTAGCCTAAAGAAACAATAAAATGTCCACTAGATAAGACTACAAAACCACTTTTATCCCTTACAATAATCGAGTAATATTTTTTTTAAACTTTATTTTATTAAAACCTTAATAACTCAAAATGACAAAAGTGAGACTTGGTGCATTTTCGCTCTACGGCGACGAAGGTACTAAGCCATTGTTCGTCCTAATTTTAGGACGAACTGCGTAAAGGAGCAAATGCATGTATGACGAACGGCTAAAACATCCCTTGCAGCATCATGGTTGAGGTCATAGACCTTAAAATTTTGTGGAAAGATATTTGCTTGACGTTTGTATTAAAAAGTTAAAAAAGGAAATACCATTACAGCATCACAAATTCATCAAGAAATTTAGTTTGAGATCACAAAAAAACAGACACACACCCGAAAACTTTGCAACTTAGTAACTACTACTTTATTGTGCTCTGAAGTTATTCTGGACGGATACATAAATTTGGAAGCCAGGTGATGTTGGGTCTAGACCGGATAGCAAATATAAATTTACTGGAACCGAGGCCGAATTGCGAACTATTCAAACTCGGAAAGTTCCATACAGTGTACGGAACAGCACAATATATCTGTCCATATCACTACCTGGAAGTTGTTAAGTTTCGACAGCTACCAAACGTCACGGTCTCAAACATTTAGAAAACTCATGTCATTGTTTTAGACAACCATTTTATGCACCTTGATAAATTGTGTATTTTTTACGTTACAGGCATCCTTACTTCTCTGGTCCTGTTCTGCTCAGCATCAGCTGTTACAACCCCAGAAGAAGTGACGGAGAACGCGACGGAGGTCAGCTGTCCCTCCTGCATCAGGTTTGACGGCCTCTGCTACAACACGACGCACCTCCTCGACCTCGAAGCCTCCTTCAGACAAAGGGTCGTCATCAAACACCTGGGGCTCCTGCGAGCCACCAACGTTCTCTACTACAGTTTTGAACCTAAGATATCAGATAAAGAGTACTCCAAAGTTGCCTTCGTGGCGCTAGACACACCAACAAACAATGGCGTAATTTCAGGCCAGCAGAAGTACAATTTCGGTGTTTTTGATATAAACCAGGACAATCGCATTATATATCTTGGAGGGTCCGATGGTATTTTCGAAGTTAACACGAATAATAGTTCATTCACTCCGTACAGCTCGATTGGAGATACAATAACAGGTATAGTACTGAAAGACTATCTGTATTTCTCGAAACAAGGCCAGAAAGGCATCGTAAAGAAGAAAGGAGAAGAATTTTTATATATGCTAGAAGATGTTGTTGTTAAGAACTTTGTTTTGGATAAGGATGTGGAGTATATTGTGGTTTATTTGAATGGTACTGGTCTGCATGCTTTTGAAAGTAGGACGGGGAATACGTTTACCGTGTCGAACAATGCTTTCATCCGGGGCCTGACGGTGGACCTGGACGGGGCGGTGTACGCCTGGTGGGTAGACGGGATATACAAGGTAGTCTTCGAGAAGGAGGACTCCGTAGTGGCCCGCGCTACATTTGTGAAAGTGGCTAATATTCCGTTCATCGGCGCCATGACTTTTGATAATGATAATGATGTCCTGTTCACGTTAGACAAGTCGTTGTTCAGGCTTAGCAAAACTAACCTTACTGTATGTAGGGCCGGCACCATTGAGCTGTAGGTAATTTCATTAATATTTGAAGTGTTACTCTATTATCATTGGTATTGTATGTAGTTTATATTATAATATTTATTTAATTAGGAAACTTACAGTAACAACAGGAATTAAATGTAAAAATATAGCTTTTTATTGGCATTTGAAAAAAATTAATTATTTATAAATAAAATTTAAATAAAGTTGTTGTTATTGCTCTATTTAAAAACGCCATAGTGTTTTGAATCTATGAAGTGCCGCCCCATTACTTATTTTTATTTTACACATATTGGACTGTCGCAAATATTGATTAGAAATACTGCACTGTTGGCAACGCCCTTATCATATTTAATTGAATCATATCGTTAACTACCTTATCAATCTTTTCATATATTTTTTGTTGCTAATTAGTTTTTTTATTTAACAACAAATCATTTGAAATGTTTTTTTAATGAATTAGATATTGAATTTTATCAATAAAAAGCATGTGATGGGATGTGTGCATGTTAATTTTTACTCGATTGTGTTGAGAGGCTCCCAGTTCCGAATGACCTTCGACCTGTAACTTTTTATTTTCTGCATTGTACTTACTTTCCGTTGTTACTAGTAGGTATTTATTTCATTAATGCTGTCTATGAACGGCAATATACACGCCATTTAAGTCTGTAATTTTGCAATTGATGCCAAAATGAAGGAGATAAAAAACTGTGTATGAATCATTTTAATCAAAATATATTTAAATGAAAACGGAGATTAAGTATTTTAAAGATTTTAGCTTCTGATAGCAAAGATGAAGAATTGTTTGTTAGTCATTAATTTCTTGTAGCTATTCGCGTCCTGCCGCGATCTCAAAATTTCTGAAAAAAGGCTTGCGAGTACACGAGTAACAAACCTTTTTTTAACAGTAATGTCAGCCGAGTAAAAACAACAGCAATACGTTTAAGGCATTATGTTTTACCCAGTAGAGTAGACAAGTTAGCATAAAATAAATACACAAATATACAAATAAAAAACCATCCTTCGATTTCAAGACAATTTAGTTCCTTAGAAAACACAATAATAGTGATGAGGGCGCCACTGGACGCTCGGCGCAGTCTTAAAGGAAAGGTAAAGTAAAGTGCAATGAACGTAGGTAAATTCACCGATAATTTCCGGCATGATGAAATCCTCCGAGCACTCAGAACAAAGACTCAACAACTCAAAGCACTTGCTCCTGCCGCGGCGCTAAAAGTCAGGCTAGTCGGGGCTTTTTTACTCTTTTACTAGCTATCACGGGATTAAAGTAGATTTTTTTTATTGGAATAGTTAGATTTACAAAACGATGCACTAGTTTGGCCCTTCATTCAAAATGACGTCTTACGTTATAGAAACGCACACCGTAAAGTGTAATACCGACAAACAACATTAAAACTATCAAGATTGTTCACGGTATACTTTGGGCCTACCGACACACCTGCGTAATTGTTTTACAACCCTACTTGGAAATAACAATTGAACAATTGATGCTGGGTTGGTTTTAAGTACTTTTCGTCATCTTACCTGAAACAAACTATAACAGTATTATTACTACAATTCTCAGTAATCTAAATTACTCAACCTCACCTCATATTTGGCCAACTGTACCTACGTAGAATCCGTGTGTGAAATTAATCACTACCTAACAATGAACTCACGATACAATAACACAATATAATTAAAACACAACCTCGTTTTAAAATCATAAAAATATATTTGTTTACGCAGCACAAATTGCCCCGGCCAGCCTTCTCGGGCCCGTAAAAAAAACCCGAATCTGAATCACCCGAGGAAATGAGGGAAAAGGAAAAACAATAAACCGGTTTCGTTCATCGTTTCTTATTATAATAATCATCGCGGCTGTGGGATCGGTTTTTTACGATGCGGGGGAAAATATTCATGAGGAACAGTACGAGGGAGGTTCCTACTGGTAAAAATACCTGGTATTTTTAAGTGAGACAATTTATAAAGTAGCTGCTTTGGTTTGAGAAAAGCCAAGCATTTTTTTATTTCATTCGTGGTATGAAGAATGCAAACGAGCAGACAGGCCACCTGCCCCATATTTCACCATCATGAGTTCATGACAATTTGCTACACATTCCAAAGTTAACAAGCTTTCACATAAAGGGATTCATATCAGCTGCGCCCTGTATACTAAAATGTCACCTGTCAACTGTCATTGTCAGAATGGTGAAATAGGAGGCTGATGGTTAGTGGGTTCCTAGGCTCATGGGAGTCTTGGGCAAATTTTAAGACTGCAAATGCCTTACCCATCCTATAGAGGGCGATGCCGGTCGCTGCGGTGTCGCATTGTTCTATACTTACAGGTGATTTTGACGACGTGGTCAAATGTCATTTGACAAGTTAGCATTAAAGTGGAATCCTAATAATATAGCACAATGATCAAAACTAAATTATTTATTTTAAACAATGTAAAACAGTATCATATTATAACCCACCGGGTCATAATATGGTACTGAATCTCACTATAACCCGCTGGTTAGCCGATGGCTATAATGACTTACTTTAGGTAAGGTTTGCATGATATATATTTGGGCAATTTCGAGCATGTGGTGTGAAAATATAGTTTTAGACTCCATGACGTGCACAATGTCGCTCCGAACCGAATTCTTTTGTTTTGGAATCTGTGACACGGTATTACATTTTGCGACGTAGTTTGTTAAAAATCAGAGAGATGGCGCTTTTGTGGCTCGGTCAAATATATGTGCCGTATTTTTTTGCGCCACCCTACATATCCCTACATATCTAAATAGTTGTATAAATCAATGTTCCCAAACTGACTTTTTTCGTCTGTAAGAGACGAATGAGGCCAAACAACTCTCGCACCGGAACAACAATCAGGGCAAAGACTGCTACTTGGTACAGTCCCCTCTGCGCTAAGGAAGGGGCTCAGGGCAACCCCTCTCTTCTTCTTCGTCGTATTTATTCTCAACATAGTGGTCGTGGTCATCATATCAGGTGTTGGTGCCAACTCTTTAGAACCGAAAATTCTTCAATAGGCTACAATATAGGTCGTTATGCAAGCGATACACAACTATATTCTTCCCAAAATAGAACTCTAAACGCCGCAATATAGAAATCTCTCCAGTATTTCGTACTAAGTATAACATTTTCCAGTCCAATTCCCTACTTCAAAGCGGCGCGATTCAGGCACGTAGCGTCTTAACTTCCACGCAGATTGGTTCCGCCATTTTCATATTTTTACCTTTAAGTTTCGCTATGATTAAAACATAAAGTTATTATAATAATACAGAGCCAGCGTTAAAAGTTAAAGTACAGTCAATCATAAAATGTTAAGTATGCTTTCGACCCTATCGTTATAACCACACGTTCAACGAGACGTTAGTTTACAAGTAAAGGTAGGGGACATTGCCTACGAAGCTAGTGGTCACGGGTTCAATGTATGTGAATATATTTTTTATTAAATTATTTATTTATTTATTTACCTAATGAAAGCAAAAAGGTACAACAGTGAATATCTATTATTGAAGTTTACTGTATACTTGTAGACTTAAGCCTCTTTACAGAGATAAAATATTTTCTATATTTATTTGTACAAATAATGAGGTTCTATTTTAGTTAAGACAGGGGTCCCCGCTTCTCAGTTTACTTTCACGTGCGCGTCCCGTAATTAACAATTGCCGCGATACAGCAATACGATAGAAAGAGAGGGCAGTATATCAATTTGGCTAGCAAAGACGTTAGAACGGCGATGCAGTGGCCTAGCTGGCAGTCACCCTGTTTACGAAGCTAGCGGTCCTTGGTTTGATTCCTGGTATGGGTAAATATTTGTGTCATGACCGCGAGTAAATATTTATTTCTGAATCTTGGATGTTTTCTCTCTATTTGAGTATATATTTCTCTATGTTAGTAAGTTTATCGTTGTCTAGTACCTACCCATAATACAAGCCTAGCTAGAGCTTAATTTGGGACTAGGTCAACTGCTGTGAGACTGTCTCCTGATACTTATTATATAATTTATAAATCATCGACACACAGTTTGTCCGCTTGCCCAAGCAAATTGCTTTTTCAACGGCAAATATCCTTAGAGAATGATCTAAACCAATTTCTATAAATATTTAATGATCTAAACCAATTATGATATCATTTCCCAATGATCTGCTGGGCAAACCCCTGTCATGCACCAATCAAAATTCAAAATTCAATATATTTATTCAGTAAATTAGTCACATGAGGGGTCTTTTACACGTCGATAATGGATTCACTAAATGACATGACTAACCCCCTCAACTGCTTGCTCTATTTGACGGTCATATGAGCATGATATTGACTGACATGCCAAGCTCAATAGCCCTTCGGTATCGCCCATGGTAATGGTGGGGCAGGGGGTGCTGAGGATCTCCGGCAGAGATACAGGTACCAGCCCAGGCCCTGGTAACTCGCAACATACGCACATTGAGGACAGACAAGAGGATCATTGAGCTGGAAGAGGAGTTGGACAAGTTGCGCTGGGATATAGTGGGTTTATCTGAAGTCCAAAGACAGGATCAGGACACGATAACCTTGAACTCGGAGTTGTTCTTCTACTGCGACGGCGAACAACTGTCCCAAGGAAGTGTCGGGTATATCATCCAAGTAACCAACTGCAATCATTCCCTAATCCTCTCCTAAGCCCTGTACATTTCAATTATAAATATTTAACGGTTTAATAAAGCAAACGCTCCTAAATCCAAATACAAGTGTAACTCCTCGCTATATATTACTGCAGTATTAATTTATGGCTGAAGTTTGTATGGCGCACCGAAGTTGGGATTCGTTTGTAAGTTTTAAACGGTTTGGTTAGCTACGGAATGCGACGATCAGACTGAATCGTTATTGTAATTTATATTTATAGAAAATTTAGTGGCTTACAATTAGTGTGATGGCACCAGTGGTGGACACTTTTAGCTGATAGGCACCAGTAATAGGCACTAACACCTACACGAGCGTCGAAAATTGATTGTTGCAAAACAAATGAATAACGTTTATCTTTAGTGAAATAAGAATCAATCGTCCATCATTGGTCTTTATCCATTACTGGTTCCGTCAGCGTAGTGCAGTCAACAAAAACTGTTGAATTACCATAGAACCATGTCATAATCACAGCGTTGATTCTCGGAAACTTATTTTACGTCAGTTCATAATTGGCTATTTGCGCTATGGTTCTATAGTTGTTTTATTGAGCCCAACAATTGACAACAGGTATAAGTAGGATTATTATAATGGAATGTCAACTTAAACCTTTAAAACAAGCAGCCCTATTAAAGCTGGTAAGTGTGAGCGAGATGGCAGTAGTTGCTGAGTTCTCTTTAACCACAATATTCCGGCGAGTTCTGATTTACGAGAAAGGAACGCATTATGTAGGCCATGGATACCTTCGTAGGAGTAGGTAAGTAGTTTTAAACTAATTTAACCTCTAAGGACGAGGGAGGGGGCTATGCATAGTTACATTGCGTCGCTAGGGAGTAAAATTATATAGTTACGACGAGAGTGGGATATTAAAATTTAGAGCCAAGGAACAAAATATGTACTCATGTACATTTGTGCGAAGAATATGAGATGGAGACAGTTCGCGTTTGCTTCGATTGCAGCTCAAGCGTTAAATAAAAAATAGATGTTTTCTATAATGACTAAGGAACCCTAAAAAGTACAATATATCAGGGTAAAATTACACACAAATTTACCTAGGCCCAAATTAGGCTCTAGGCTTGTACTAAGTAGTAAGTAGTCACATAAGACTCAGGAACAAAAACTAAGATCATTACTCTAAGGCCCGTATTTATAAACTCATCTTGGCTGAGATGTGCGTCACAAGATACGTCAAAGTAAACGTCAAACCATAGAACACTGTCATTTTTGACACATCTCAAGACGAGCATTAGAGTTGAGATTAGTTTATAAATACGGGCCTAAAATCTGCCCTTTCCGATCGGATCCCGGGACCAATAACTTTGTAGGAAGGCTAGGCACTGCTAGGACGGCTAGGGAAAGCTAGGCTAATAAGTTTTTTTTCAATTATTTTTGGTAGTCTTGTTGATGATGATGATGATGATGAAGGATCACTTACAAGCCATAAGCCATAATTTATTTTGCTCAAACATGCAATTAAATGTTGGCGTTATGTTAGTTATTTTTGGCATCAAAGTGTCACGTTGCGGGTGGAACATCTCAAAATAACTGTAAAGGAAATTTAATACAAAATTTAAGGCCTAGGCCGGGAATATATATATATTTTTTAAATTTTAGTTAAAAAAAAAACTTTTGATTAAACAGGCTAAATAGCTAAATTATATTTTTAAAATTTTTGAGAAATAGTTATAACGTCAAATACTTGGAGTGCGTAAACGTTTGGGAGACATCCGCGCTGTGTCGTGTGCGCCCGCCGCCCGCCCACCGGTTGCCCGCACCGCCTGCGATCTAATTGTAAGTTGCGCTATGACTTATATGCCTCCTAATTACCGCTGCGCTCCTGGTACTTTATTTTAACATGCAATTACTTTTCTTCCGTAGAGGGGACATTATATCAATTTCCTTGTATTTTTTTATTTCATTGCATATGTTTGAGAAAAGCACTATACCTACGTACGTCGCCGTGAAAAGGGGTTGACAGCCTCGTGACTATCCGGCATCGCTTCGCTCGGCCCTCCTCTCATTCCAGAGTCTGACCGAGCGAACCGTGAAAGATTGTGAATACACACGCGTCCTATTTAACGGAAAAGCAAGACAAAGGTTGGCGCCTCAGACGGTGCCCGCTACCATCTGCGATGAATGATGAACATCATTTATTTATTTTCTTGGACAGCAAAAATAGTGTGTGTGTTTTCAAATTAACATAATTAAAACAGTTCCTGTCGTCAATCACGCAAAATAAATGGTTTAAGTATGAAACTATTCAACTCGTGCAATTCCAGGCGCTGCCAACTTGCCCTCGCTATACCAGTCTTGAGTCCACCATTGTCCAACCTTTGGCATAGTTCTGCAACTCCGAACTACCATCCACGGAGCTGCGATAATTTACGGCGTGACCCTTATTAACCGTTGCGGCTAAGAGCCACTTTGGACGGTCGCCAGTTCAATTCCGGACCTGGACGATGTTAAAATGTTTTAATTTTCAAGATATGATGCTGCGAATTGAAGTTACGAGTATCTTTGGCTTGGGTTTGCATATCGTTTGTATTTAAGACTGCACCGAGCAAACGTCGAGCGTCCAGTGGCGCCCTCATTACTATTATTGTGATTTCTAATTAACTAAAGAATTTCCTTGAAATCAGACGATACGTTTTTGTAGCGCAAGTAAAAATACAATTTATGGGATACGTAACAAACTTTAATAACAATTTTCCTTTGAGTAGTCAGCGTAACGGGAAAAGGTGGCCACTTTTTTCCGTTAAGTTGTTAATTCGAAGGTGAATTGTTATTAAACTATGTGGTATACCTTATAAGTTGTGTTTTCATTTGTAGTACAAAAACACACCGTCCAATTTCAAGCAAATACTTTAGTTTATTAGAAACCACAATAAGAGTAATGAGGGCGCCACTGTACGTTCGGCGTACGCTCGACGCAGTCTTAAAGGAAATCACTATTTACAAAACAAAGTTCTCGGCCACGTCTGTCTGTCTGTATGTTGGCGATAAACTCAAAAACTACTGAACGGATTTTCATGCGGTTTCCACCGTTAGTAGTAAAAAGGCAGCGACATCTATTTATTTCTTTATTAGGTGGCGGGACGACCTTACACAAATTGACCTAGTCCCAAACTAAACTCTAGGCTTGTAATATAGGTACTAGATAGCGATATAAATACTTATATAGAGAGATCAATACTAAAATACATAGAAAACATCCAAGACTGAGAAACAAACGCTCGTGCTCATCACACAAATATTTACCCACACCGGGAATGGAACCCAACACCGCTAGCTTCGTATGCAGAGTTATTAAACAATACATTTGGGTAAAAATCAAAATAAATGTCCAGTTAAAGAGAGTTTTGTTACCGTCACGAAACTGTTGGTTAACGTCAAACATACGTCAATTGTAATGAAATTGTAAATTAGACATCATTTAAGTGACATTTAAATAGCGTCCTTATGTACATTTATTTTGATTTTTACCCATTTAGAACCTACCAAATGATTTAGAAAGAAATCACACAAAAAGTTCACTCACACATCCAACAAAAAGACAGATAACGAACAAATAAATAAAACAAAATGCCAGCGACGGTATTCTACTGCATAAAAACATGTTGCCTTGTATGAAATGGTCCCTCAATATTAGATGACCTTCAAAGTACATCAAAGAAATGTACTTTATATGATTAAATTTTTTTCGCCTGTCTATTGGCAAATTGTGGACAGCCTGTGATATCATTTAAGACCATATTGTACACCCAGTTTTCGACAAAAAAGCTTGTATTTTATTCTATAAGCGGCCTGCTTTCCGCAATTCCACGTCTGGCGCCTATTTTGCGTGTAGAAAAAAACTAAATAAAGTTATTCATACATACATTCATTAATTCAAGACGTGATCAATACGAATACATTATCTGATAAAAGCTTATAACAAAAGAGCTAAGTACAAAGCTTAGTACATACAACAAACCCGAGCTCTAGCATTTTTCTCTTGTTATAACTAATCGCCTGTCATAACGTCTAGACCGTTGATTGGTCGAATTTGTCAAATTACGGTGCTGTGTTTACTCTGAGTTAATTTGTCTCTAGCTAGACGCTTTGTTCTTGAACTATGTACCTACTTATATAAATGTCTAAGTGATGTATCATATTAGGGAGTTCTCGCCTTATATCGTCGCTTGATGTAGCAAATGTAGCTCCGATTATGTTTGAAGGTGAAATAACTTCACCTTTGTCCAATAAAGTTAAGAACGGGTTGATGCATGGGATGCCCAGGTATCTGACGTCTGTCGTAGGGGTAAAAACACGCTCACAGCACTACAGGTTTAAAACACTTTCTTCCGGTAAGCACTAGACGCTCCTTGTTCAAACCCTCGTGGCTCCTGTCATAGGACTATACCGGGTGTCCCGCGGCTATGCCACATGAAGGGAAAGTACCTTAAATATGGTCCGTAGGAGAATTTGCTATTTAGATACTTTATTTTATTTTTAAAAGTAAATAATATTGGATTCAAAGATTTAAAAAAGAATTTTCAGTTTTTACATGAATTTTACATACTAATAAATTTTCTAGTAACTTGAATGTAAAATTTCACAATGTTCCTTTATTTTTAGATACAATGTTACTTGGAGGGAATTATTTCTTATCAGTTACCCTTTTCACTGGGATCATAAAAATAAGGAAAGTTTTTTTTCATATAAATTTGGTCTGTTCGATTCCCAGGTGAGGCAAGCAGTTTTTCAAAAATCTTTGAATGCAGTCTTACTCACTTTTTAAAATAAAATAATGTCTTCATAAAGCAAAATCCTCTAACTACAATATTTAAGGTACTTCCCCTTCTTGTTGCATAGCCGTTTGATGGATCCTGTTATGGGAGCCTGGGTGTACTAAACTGGCAGCGCAACTTCTGCGTCTATCTTTTCCTTCACGGACTTGAATCGATTTTCGGCCTCGTGTACGCCTTTTTCTGGCGTTTCCGTGATCTCGTACTGTGTTTCGCAGGAATTCTCCTTTGGTCCGGGCCTGTGTTTGCTAGCGGATGGGCTGCATGCGAGATGAACGTTTGAGGTCCTCCGAGAGCATGGATGTGCGTGTGGTCAATTGTTTAATGTGTTTTTTTTTATTTTATTGTATTTTATTGCATTTTTCGGTAGTTGTAAGTATCTATAATTTCACAGTGCCTTGGTTTTCTACTGTTATGCTGTGCAATTAGTTTGTAATAATAATTAAATGTTACACCAATGTTTCCCAAGCCTCCTTGAACAGGCGGACTCCCAGGGCTCCTCCTCGTCTCCTAAATAAATGCATTCACGTCATATTCGATCTACGAAAGTACGACCACATCTCCACTTTTCGTCGTCAGCTTAACTTGCTACCCATTCTCAAACGCAGATCCGTCAGAATTCTATCTACGCCTTATTCCATCTTGTTTGACCCAGCTTCCCCAGACTACCTTAAGTCCTGAGGGCTTATTGCTTAACGCACTCGCATTCGCAATTGTTTTCATTTTGAAAATCGAAGGCTTGTCGGCATACAAAATGAAAACAATTGTTCCGCTGGCTATGAAGCCAATTGAGATTGCGAGTGCGTTAGGCAATAGCGACGCCGGTCCTCGCGTAGCCTTAAGCTCACTATCCCCCTTCATCGCACCGGGTACATCTCTAATTCCTTCGCCCTTTAGCCAATACGTCTTTGGAATGCGCTCCTGCTTTGTGTAAGGCAAGCTCAAAGAAAATTATCTTTCAAACGTTTGCATCGCATGCCCTATCTTCAGTCTCCAATAGCTACGCTCTGCACACGGTCTTCAAGTACGACTATATTATAATGTATAATTATGTATACATATAAATATTATATAAGTATTTTTACTTAGATGTATGTACAGTAATGTACAGTAGATAATGGAAACTAAATAGACGTACTGTCCATGTAATATTTACATTGTGGCAAGAGCGAAAAAGGTACGTCTTTCGATTTCCTTGACTATACATTTGTGTCTCCTATAAGTATTTTTATTTTAAGGATACACATATTTGTATTTGCTCTTATATAAATATGTTGTTTATGTATATGACATATTTCTTCTACTCGCGTTTTTTTTCTCTTAAGACTGCGCCGAGCGTACGCCGGATGTACAGTGGCGCCCTCATTTCTATTATTGTGTTTTCTAATAAACTAAAGTATTTTCTTGATGTGTTTGTACTACAACTGAAAACACAACTTACAAAGTATATCACATAGTTTAATAACAATTCACCTTCGAGTTATCAACTTAACGGAAAAAAGTGGCCACCTTTTCCTGTTAAGCTGACTACTCAAAGGTACTTGTACTTGTAAAGTTTGTTACATATCCCATAAATTGTATTTTTACATGCGCTACAAAAACGTATCGTCTGATTGCAAGGAAATTCTTTAGTTAGTTAGAAAACACAATAATAGTAATGAGGGCGCCACTGGACGCTCGACGTTTGCTCGGTGCAGTCTTAAACCCGAGTCCAATACAATATTTTGATACCTAGGAGCTGATCTGATGACGTAGTCGATTCATTACCGTAGATTCGTTAATTTCGCATCGATAAGCAGAAAATGACTGTACAAAAAGTACAATCGGCAAAAAAAACTTGTCCCAAAAATCAAATTTTGACAGAAACTTATTAGTTCCACAAGTCGTACCTCTCGAATCAGACAAGTTCTTACAAATGAATTCTTTTCGCGTCAGAGCGTGACCAGCATGCGCGTGAAATGCTCTATTGTTGTCGGCAATATGTTCTAGCCCTTAGTCGCATTGTGCTCGTAAGTGCAGGCAATTCGGACCCTTATGTATTCGCATAATGCGCAGTAAAATTAGGGGTATTGTTGCAAATCTTTGGCCGGATCTAAAGCACCTGAGGAAACGATAAGGTTCCTATTTCACAAATGACAACGATAGGTGAAAATTCAGTATACATTGCAAGAAGTGAATAAGATGATTTTTTTCACTGTATTAAATCAATACGGTATTTGACAAAAGTCAAATCAGCTTCTTTTTATGAAACATCAAAAACGCTCCGTTACTATGGAATTTATAGGGATTACTATCTTGTGACGTCACAATTAAACAGCGTTCTTATAGTTGGATTCTATGAATTTAAAAATCTTAAAATGGCTAACGTAAATAAAAGATTGATATTTTCCTAGTATTTTTATAATGTTTATTTGTTGTTAATGAAAAAAACAATTTAATTTCACTCTTGTCAAATACCCTATTGTTGCTTTTAAACCTATAAATATAAAAAGCTTTAAAAAGTACTGGCACGGGACAGCAAAGCAAAAGCATTGAAAAAGGCAAGGTTTCACCGTCACATTGTTGCGTTGGCCTACAAAATCAAAAGGTGGTATCTCAAAGTATCTAAACAAATTTCTATTCCATACCGATAGTAATGAGGTTGATTAAACTACTTATGTTTGAGATGGTACTATTTGGTTAAGGACCAGTTTTAGTAACGCCCAGAGGAAATTCTTAGTCATCTGTTAACTGTGTAATTCGTAGACTGGAATGTTAAAAGATAAAGGGTAAAAGATAAAATATATTTATTCAGTAAGCAGGCCGCACGGGCACTTTTACACGTCAAGAATCTACCAGCGCTTCCCAAGAAGAGACCACTGCCGAGAAGAAACGCCGCAAGAAACTCAGCAGTCAGTCGTTCAGCAGGAAAACATGTCAAAAATATTACGAAAGAGACAAAGGGAGAAAAGGAAAAAAAAAGGAGGAGAAAAAAAAACACAGGACAACCAAATAAAAGTTTGATATGCTTTCCCACATCAACGGTGTCCCCTAGACAAACAACTTTGCAATTTTACAAATTATTAATGACTAAGTTTCGGGTTTAGGCCAAGCATTTTTATCTGTTAGATAGTCCTCGACCCTATAGTACGCTTTAGATATTAACGACTTTTAAAGTATTTTTTAAGTGCTGGAAAGGGTAATGTTAAAGCTTCGTTAGGTAATTGGTTATAGAAATGAATGCATTGACCAACAAATGATTTATATACTTTACGGACGCGGAATTTTCGGATAGCAATTTTATTATTATTTCTTGTATTTAGATTATGTACATCGGAATTTTTGGTAAAAGAATTTAAATTTTTAACAACATAAATAATATTCTCATAAATAAATTGAGACGCTACAGTTAAGATGTGAATTTCTTTAAAAAGTTCTCTTAAGGAGTCACGGGAATTTAAGTTATAACATTCATATAAGTGTAGTAAGTGGAAACTGTGACCCATAGACATTCGCACTCACAAGACTGCAATGCAATCCTAAGACTGCAAATGCGTTGCCAACCCTAAGGACTAAGATGGAATGCCTCTACGCTAGTCATTTCACCGGTCATTTTGCCGATAGTGTTTTTTTAAGAGCTATCAAGTGATACCTTACTCGCGTTTATAATTTTAAAAAATATGCCTTAGCATTCCATGTAAGTATAAGTACCATATTTTTTGTTTCTAGGTATAATAAAAAAAAAAAGTGGTTATTGAAATGAATAATTATGCCATTAATTACAGCTTTGTAAGGACCATTACCCGTGGTCCAACTACTTCGTCCCACTGCTATTTTTGACGGAGCCCTGCCTTGTGGCAGGGCTCCTATTTCTGGGCGGTTTGCCCTTCGGGCGTTTAAAGATACCTAACGAACCTAACCTACCTTCTTTGGCGGAATAAAAATGGTTTCTGCCTAATTTCCAACGAAAGCGAATAGAGCAGTGGGACGAAGTAGTAGGACCACGGGTAATAGGGTCTTTGTAACACCAAGAGTCTCTGTGTTAAACCGCGGACAGACGGACAGATGGACATGGTGAAACTGTAAGGGTTCTTTGTCGACTGAAGTCAGACTGCAAATCAGTAGGTAGTTGATACAGTTTGTAGATTACAAGTAAATATTGCCCGAACAAAATTTAAACTTCAGTAAGTGAACACTCACACCACCGTAACATGGTCTCCAACTTTGAGGAGCCGTTTGGAGTTGGCATCCAAGATATGGTGGTAGATTTGTGCACTTACTGCTTTTTAATTTTGCACGGCAGAATAGTTATTTATACAACTGACCGTCACTAGCCATTGCGGGCGTCACGTCCGATCCCAAAACTTCTAAAGGGAAAAGTTTACTTCCTTATTTCCGCATTTCTATAGATAAGGCGCTTTTGGAGAAACTTGGCGTTGGATCCGATGAAGTGGAAAAGGTCCGCCGTGCTTAATATTGCCGAATGTTTACAAGTATAATATTTTTGCGGCTTTACAGTATTTCATTGAGTTTTTTTCTGCGGATGTAAAAGACGTGTTCTTCAAAAGTTCAAAAGGAAATCTTTCTGAGCTCGAGTCGGCGCTTTAAGCGTTACTGTCGACTCGTTTTCATTAAACACAATTTTTATTTCCTTAGCAAATTCCTTTCGATATAAATGTACGATATACGATTTGCCACCGCTTGTTTTATTAAAGTAAAAGGGCTGCTAATGATATGACGAGACGCCAAATATGAGTCTTACAAATATTGCTTTACATGAAACATGGAAAGTTTTACTTGTAATTCCCTAAAAAAAACGAAGAATATTAAATAGAATCCTCTAGAGTTTCAACATTCCTTCACTCTCTAATAGTAGTTAAATCGAGAGAAAGAGATGACCTTACACTTCGATTTAACGTTCACTATAATTAAGGCCTGCAAAATCCTACTGGCACGGTATAAACAGTAGTTCATCTTCAAACAAAGGTGTGCGTGCCTCGACCGTACCTACGCGCCGCGAGCCACCACAAGCAAACTCAACCGGATGGACCGGCGTATTAAGTATCAAGCGACGCACATCTACGCAACCAAACGCAACCTTAGCGTCCGAGCGGCAGTAGGTAACAGAAACTCTAAAAGGGCCGAAAACGACCTACTCTTCTATTTATACTTTGCTACTGGCCACAGCATAATTCTAAATTACGATTCGACCCTGTCCTAAACAAAATGGCGGTCGGCAATAATTTAGTAGGCATTATTTAATTAACAGTGTGTATTGACAAAGGCTTAGCTACGGGGTGTTCACAATTAACGGCTGAAGGCAAATTAAAACGATAAATCGACGGCAGGCCGGCCCATCCTGTATTAGAAGTCACAACAATAAAATGCTGCTACTATTGATTTTACAATTCACTATTTCGTGTATAAGTTCACTGTATAGAAATAAGTAGGTACAGTCGAGTTCATACTCGTACATATGTATAAACTTTAGTACCTTGTCACTTAAATCATTATCACAATTCATATATGGTAGTTTAAACATGATATTAAATAGACAAAGTACTAAAGTGTATACATATTTATGACCTCGACTGTCCATCGGAGTTACTTAAGTTACTTTTTTTTTATTAACTTTTATTCTATGAGTCCCAACACGGTGGATCTACGTTAAGTATTGCGGAGATCCTGTCGCCACCTTCAGACTCAATCATCAGATCAGCTCTTAGATACCATAATATTACATAATATAATGGTCCGAAGCCTATTTCATTACCGGGAACTGGTTCCTTGCATGTTTCAACCAGAGGAATCGCAACTGGCTTCCCTAGGGCCGTCTTAAGAAACTCCTTGGCTGAGATGCCAAAAGCCAAATTAAACGAAAGAAAACTGTAATTTTTGACCCCTTTTCAGATAGGCACTTCAGTCAGTCTTTATTATTAACAATACGGCCCTTAGTCTTATTGATTTAGAATGCGTTTCTAGTAAAGCAGGAGGAGCGCAGCAAAGTAGAAAGAAATGACCGGATTGCTCGAATAATACATGCGCTAGGAATAATATTGTTAAACAGCCAGAGATTGAGAAATAGAACAAACGATCACAATAAAATATTTTTAATTTACCCTAAGTTTTAAGTAAGCCAATGGCTCCCCAACGTCGGCGCCATTTTACGGCCCACATTACCCGTCCACCATTTTGTTTAGCAGTTGCCGTTTAAAAACGTCCCGGGCACAGGGCCGGACTCGGCGCTGATTTATGCTCCCGCCCACCGGTGACTTATGACGGATAATTAATTTTTAGTATTTCATTTCATTGTTCGTGTGTGATTGGGGAATAAAAGGAAAGTTCGGTTGATTGCACGTATTGTTTGGTTTTAGGGTTTTGTAATCTCTTGGAACTGTATTAAATGAGTGACGTGCATGTTTCAGAACCATTGTTTACTCGTAGCCTTACGATTGTCCCACGATCGACAAGGAAGCGATTATCACGCTCAAGAAACGAACAAAAGATATAGACGTGAATAAAAGAGACACAAATATTAATAGTTGATCGCTGGCTGTTCACCCTGCCGTCGAGAACTCTATCTCCAACCATAGATACATATTCAATAAAAGAGATGCATATATCAATAGTTCATTGCTAGCTCCACTCTCTTCTCGCTCATCGTCGGCAGTCGGATAAGTCCCTTAAGAAGGCGTCGTCAAGGATATTTTTGAATCATAAAACTAAGGAAGCTTTATCATCATATTTTTATCATTTATTAGGAATCCAGTTGGTCAAATTGTTCTAATTTGACAATCATTCAGATGAGGGTGTTTAGTCATCCTATTACCAGGAGTTCAGAACCTGTAAGGGTCTGCTCCGAACTGGCTGGCCTTACGGTCAAATAGATGTTAATTGAAAATGAATTACTAGTCGAAACTGCTGCAAACAGCTGATCACGGGCCTCCCTAAGGGTGTCTACATCAGTTTTTTGTTACTCGCATCTATCGATTACCCCCGCGAATTTCCCCAGATCGTTGCTCCAGTGTCCGCCTTGGTGAAGCCCCAAGCCCTATCAGCACTTCGCTTCCCAGTCCGCAGTGCCCACTCTGGAACCTTTACGCCATAACGACCATAAGTTCTAGGAGAAACGTACCCAGCAGCCTGCTCAATGCAACCTAAGGTTTGCATTTCACTAATGAACAACAATAATGTGGGAAGGTACAAAATATACGTAAAAGTCGATAAAAAAATAAAACCTCCACCTTTTGCCTATTAACAACGTTTTAAATTTTTTTAGATCGTTATAAAAACTTTGGTTTCTTTGCGGTTTCTCCCATTTCTGATTTTATCTTGCAGATAATATCCGAGCTCTTTGAAGGAAGTTAGGTTTTAAAAGGAAAATAATTTAGTACTAAGCGTATAACTTTCAGAAAGGTATCCCTTATTTCATGTTTACGTCAATATCCAGCATTCCTTTGTTTGATTTGACAGGGCTTCAAATATTTCCCATTGTTTAACCGTCTCTATTTCGAAAGGATATTATTTGTCAAGTAATTTAGAGCTACCATAATTTTATACACAATGTTTATAATGTAAATAATATCATTATGTTAATACTGTGGAATAGGGAACCAGTTTTGCTTACGCAGTTATATTTTATTGCATACGCAATAAAATTTTCATAAGTACTTTGTTCATGGTATGGAACCCTTCGTCTGATCTATGCTTTTGTCTTATGAAAGTCCATCAGAATTGCTATAACCATATTTTATTCACTTAAGTCAAGCAGCAGTGTTCACATTGTTGCATACCGGTGTGGGGACAAGACAGCTAATAGGTTAAGTAGCATATTCGTCTTAATCCTTAGCAAAAACGCAATCACAATCTTAATATTGCGAATACCCATGGGTCTTATTTAGTGTCGACTTACCAAATGGCGGCCTGTGTGATTTTTTGCCTTCTTCAAGGTATAAAAAGAAGTAGGCTAATCACTCTACGTGTCGTGACACGAGTTTGTGGATCATAGCTACGGTTTCTGGAAAAAAAAAACGGGAACAGACAGACTTTCCCAATAATTACTCTTATATTGGTAGCAACATTCTCCCAACACGGTCGCAACAGACGATAAGTCAAAACGCGCGGTAGCGTCGTTTGGCCGCAGCGGCCGCATGCTGGCGCATTAAAATCGCATTACGCTCCGATACTTTATATCGATGCTCGCAAATGCACTCGCAGTACAATGCGGACCAGGCCCACTGCATAAATACAATCACCCAAATCGAAACGGACTTTACGACCATCGGCGCATACGCTGTTTCTAACAATGCGCATAATACAAATAAGATTGAAACAATATTCCGAAAAGCGTAAGCGCCATTTGCTATACGATCCTATTTATTTGGATGGCTATAAATATGTCCATTTGTTCAGAAACACAGCTCAATTACGTCGCCGGTCCGAATTGCGTTAATTCACATTTAAAGTGACTTAATAAAAGTTCGGTTGGAACTACTGAATAATGACCATGATCTGGGGCTTTATTGTAGTCGGTAAAAATATATTACGTTTAATTTGGCATGTTATCGTATTGTTATTAATTCGGCTGTAATTACTCTTAAGTAAATAAGAGGTATCGTTACGTTTAAAATAAGATAAAACCCTGATATGGTTTATTTGTGTGTATGTATCAATTCAATAATTATAATATAACAAAGAAAGTACAAAAGTCATCTTATCCTTTTCTATATATTTTTTTATTTATTATTCTTTGTTTATTAAAACTTAGTATTTTTTTCTAAAGCACAACTCAGGTGTTATATAGTGGTGGTCACATAATTAGGGAGGCTCAACAACAGCTCTGTAACACCCGGACATAAAACAGAATTTATTATGCATAAACCCCTTTGTATTGAATCACTTTATCTATTAAAAAAAACGCATCAAAATCCATTGTTTTAAAAAGTATGTAGTGATTATAATTTACTTTAAATCATCAATTAAGGTTTAAACTGATGTACAGTGAACTTCTGTTCAAAACGGACCTTATACTTCATAGGGATTTATAAGCTTAGTGCTGTCGCGTCCTTACAAAGTTTTACAACATTGTATGAACGCCAAACATTTATGATTTCAAAACCTAATAAAATGAATGATTCGTTTTCAACGGAGATAAATTCTATGTACATTTAAACCTTAGTTTACCTTTTAGTAAACGATAAGTGAAACTAAAATAATAATTGGTTAAGAACCTTTTGATTGGTTGTCAAAATTATAAAGTCGAGGTACAGGTTTTTACACGATAAGGTCCCGTTTTAGTGTTGTAAAAATAGTTTTTTTTGGGCGTATTTATTTCTCTATATAAGTATTAATATCGTTGTCTAGTACCCATAATACCACAGTACCCATAAACCCCTAATTATGCATAATAATTATACATGAGCTTAGTTTGGGACTAGGTCAATTGGTGTGAAATTGTCCCAAGATTGTCTCCCAAATAATAGTTTGTAAAACTAATCGCCATGGGTTTTAGATGTTTTAGTTTATAAATTTAAAACGATTTGACATTTAATAAATAAACACCTTATTTCTCAAACAAAATCGGGACTCCAAGCGTTTGATCTCAAACCTTTTTCATACTTTCACATCAATCTATAAAATAATCGTTGAGTTTTCTACACAAATAACACTGTCCGACAAAATCTCCGTAAAATAAACCAAGGTACAGTGGGCATGAATTATTCATCGGACAAACGAGGAATCAAAGGTTACGAGGGAATATTTTAACTTGTTATACCTGACGAGTCCGGCCCTGGGCTGATTTAATTGACGAACACAGACACAGTCACAACCTAAAGGTTTGCTTCATCTCGATAAATTGTTTATGGTCTATTGGTGAATAATAAATGGTGTTTATAAGTAAACAAAGGATTCCAGATTATTTGCATGAACGCGCCGAGTACCGTGACTGAAGCCTGCACCGTATTTCACCATCTTGACAATGACTCGTGTCAGGTGACATTTCGTTATACATTGCAAAGTTAACCATGTTAACTTCGCCATGTATACTGAAATGTCACCTGACACCGGTAATTGTCGAGATGGTGAAATCTGATGCTGCCAGCATTTTGGGAACAATGCCCCTTGGTAGCGGTTTGTTAGAGTAGCTTTAAGTAAGTTTGTATTTCATTAGTTTGTTTTCACTGTTTCTTTTCCACTTGTACAGTCGAAGTCATAAAAATGTTTATACTTTAGTACCTTGCCACTTTAAACGCTGTGACAAATTCATGTGACAGTTTAAACATGACGTTAAAGTGACAAAGTACAGCAGTGTTCGCATTGTTGTGTTCCGGTTTGGGGATAAGACAGCCGGTGAAATGACTAGCATAGAGGCATTCCATCTTAGCCTCAGGGTTGGCAACGCATTTGCAGTCTTAGGATTGCATTGCAGTCTTGTGATTGCGAATGTCTATGGGTCACAGTTTCCACTTACCATCAGGTGGCCTGTGTGCTCGTTTGTCTACTCGATGCCATAAAAAAAAAAAGTGTTAACATATTTTTGACGTCGACTATACATACATAGATAATTTGTAAATGTAAATATTTTAAATGCAATAAACTATTTATTCTCATACGTTAGTAATTTATTTTACGGTACTATAGAAACATTCAAATATAGTGTCGCAATTCTGGAATCCCGGCAAATTTGCACCTATTATTGTCAAAGCGGGATTTAGCTGAATCCCGGGGTTTGGGGGATCCCGGGCGTATAATTCCAGTGTTTATTGTTACCCGTGAAATATATCGATGTTATTGTCAATTGGAAATTAACAAAGAAGGATACAAACAGATTTTATAAGATCTTACGGTCACGAGCGTTAATTTGGGGCCCATTTGAAGAAACATATGCTTGAAGTCGTCAATGTCATTAGAGATGTCAAGTCATTTGTAACTTTTAGGAAACTCAAACTAGAAATGTAGAATGTTAGATTGACTTTGGACCTAAGGTGGCTATACCAAATTAAATCTCGTGACTGTACAAACTATTACAACCCTCTATTCTAGGCGGTAATAGTACATTGTGTATTAAGGGTGGTAAAGAAATAATTACAAACGAGAGTCTGTTAGAAGCCCGAAGCCGAAGGCTGAGGGCTTTAATGACTCGAGCTTTGTATTTCCTTTACCACCCGTGTAACATACAATGTTTTTCATCACAATTGCGAGGAAATGAAATAAAATCAGGCAAAAGATCATATTTTTAACTTATTAGCGGCAGACTACATCATTGTCTGTGACTTACCACAGATAATGTCAAACGTGTTCGGAGTCCGATTCTAGTGACATATGAGATCAATAGTTTATTATGCGAGATTTATAGGAAATAGTATTCAACTGACATTTCATCTCGAATGAAACTTCATATCGAATGGCACAAGAATTGGGGTCCTGACGTATTGTGATAGTTTGAGTCCACGTATAATATTTAAAAAAAAAGCTATTACGCACGTTAGAAGCGTAATGGTAAAAAAAAGGCCCGCGGGTATTATTTTGGATTTACGGTCGATTTTTCTAGCATAGGACACTATTTACGAGCAAGTGTGATGAAAAACTCATTATGTCGTCTTTGACTTGTTTCATCATAACAGTCCTTTGTTTTTAACTGGGACGCCATTACTATGCTAGTTAAAAACGGTAACAGGTAAAAAACGATTTGGTTTTTATCGTGTTCAGTAGAGGCGCAGATGTCGGATATATTTGTAGGTAAGTACTAATTTTACTTTCCTAAATAAATTATCGATCTTAGGCTGCATTTTACTGACTCCGAGATTAGTCTATACAAATCGGTGTTTAATCTAGGTATAGGACTTTATTCCAGTTTCGTCGAATGCAACCTTAGAAGCAAGGGAACTTTTCCGACCAAATATGATGTCGTTTGAATACTGACTCGATTTATCCGTATTTACGATATTGAAATTCCGCCTTTTCGAACGAAGCGCTTTGCATCATCCTTAATATTGCGATCTGCAAAAGAAAGGAATACGCTTCCAGCTTCTGTAAGTATTTCCAAATGCGTAGGGTGAATAGGCACCTCTGGGTAAGCTCGCTCCATCATCGACAAAATCGTCCACGTGCAAGAGTAAATAAGTAGCAAACCCAATATCAATGAAAAAAAAACAGAGGGCGTACCCAAGACGCAAATGCTACTAACGTTTCTATTTTCTATCGAGTCGGAATATCAGTTAGGAGCTTACGACAATCCTATACATTTCGTTATTTCCGAAAATTTTGCGTTAGTATGCATCTTGACTGCATAAGCATCTAGGTATATTATATAGATCTAGGTTAGTTTCGTTCGATTGTGGATAAAGAAGGCGAATCTCTGTGTTTTCTGTTTTCTTCATTCGCTGCGATGAACTGATGGTATTTGTTTTTAAGAAGTATCCGTTGAAGGGACGGTCACCAGCAAATATAATACTATCCAAAATTGGGTACAAAATATAGGACACGCACAAATTGACCTAGTCCCAACCTAGACCAGTAGGCTCTATGCTTGTACTATGGGTACTAGAGAAGTACAAGTAACATTAAAGCTAAAATTTGTAATTGTGGCTACAATTTTAAATTTAGTTTAATAATGTTTGATACAATGGGTAGCACCATCCTTTTACTTGCTACCAACGCAGGCTTTTACCGTGTGTAATAAGCGGTACGTTTGTTATAAGTATAGACTAACTTATTACCTTTTAACTATAAGTAGCTTTAAGAAAGTTGTATCTGCTGTTAGTGATAGGTACTATTAAATAAATAACTAAATAAAGTACATTGTATGATCCCGCCCGCCATAGGTAATACACCCTTATACCTTAATTCTTTTGTTTGTCGGTATATACATATAATCAAAGGAGTTTAAAGTGCATCGTATGTTTTCATTTAAACATTGTTTATCAATGTCTAGTTTTTTTACATGATTGGCCATATCTATTTTTTTATTTTATTTATTAACAAAAGAAACATAATACATTTTACAATTGAGAAGCGCAACAAAAAACAAGCTTAGGTGTAAATATAATAAGTAACAAAATAACAATGTTAATTGACGAGGTAGATCAACAAAAACAAATACCTTGAAACTCGAGGCGAACATTGAGGGTAGGCCGATGCTATTACGCATTATATTTTGCTTGCATTGTAGTTGCAGCAAATACTCGGTAAGATACAGCGTGCTTCAAAAATGTTTACTTTAAATTAAGTTACAGATAAATATATTAAAACTATAGTTAAAATTAAATTATGAACACAATGCTGTCATAAAGTGTTGTTTAAGCATTCTCTGTAAATTGCGTTCATTAATATTATTTCTGACAATAATCGGCAGTGTATTTATTAATCTTGGAATCAAATATTTGGACATGCGCTTCCCGTAAAAATTAATAACTTTTGGGATCAGTAGTTGCCATGGTACTAGAACGTAGTTTGAGTCTAGGTCGTTTTATGTAGGTAATACCGCCAAACAGCAGTGTTCGCATTGTTGTGCTCCGGTTTGGGGATAAGACAGCCGGTGAAATTACTAGCATAGAGGCATTCCAGCTTAGTCCTCAGGGTTGGCAACGCATTTGCAGTCTTAGGATTGCGTTGCAGTCTTGTGAATGCGAATGTCTATGGGTCACAGTTTCCACTTACCATCATGTGGCCTGTGTGCTCGTTTATCTTTTCGATGCCATAAAAAAAAATCAGTTATTATTAATATACCTACTCAGGTATCATTAAAACCAGAAACATATTCGAGGTGACAAATGCATTCGACGGAAGTCATAATTAGTAGAATTAAGTTTTGATTGCTCCGCGCCCCAACTTGGACCAGCTACGAATTTATTAACAACTTAATTTATGAGGAAAATTTATAATTGAAAGTGTATTTACTTTTCGATTTCAATTATTTTCTTGTTTGTTATACGGCCTGCTGTTTCAAAATTACAATATGTTGACAACGACATAATTTGTTTTTAATAATTTTGTTATTGATATATTGGTGTCGGTAATTTATGTTTGTTGTTGTTTTCCCTAAAATGATAACAAACATTCGCATAGTTCTTGAGAACACACAAAAAGGTTCTTGTTCTACAAATTTAAAGTGGTACGAGTATTTTGATTATACAAATGGCTGCAAGGGAAGGATTTCCTTTTTTGCTATTTTAATATAAATAGTAACCAATATTTATCGAATGTCACTTCATCGATTGTATCATTTCATCGAACGCTATCTTCTGCTGAAACCATGATATTTTCAGGATGTCTTAAACATTAATTACGTTGTAATTTGTAAATTAACTCATGGGACGAGAAATGCCTTTCGATTAAATGGAAAGTCTGCGTAATGATTCGTTGGTTGAAAGGAGTTTCGATAAACTAATAGGTACCTACCCTTTATATTTACTAGTATGTATAGCTTATATGGATGCTAATAATTAGGAGTTATGCTATATGTCACTCGACTACATAAAAATATAAAACTAAGTTTGTTTATGCCGTTATAAACTCAGCGCATACAAGATTTTAGCATAATAATCACTAGACAGGGAGTCGCTTCAGTTTACATTGCTGGTTTATGTGTTTAAGAAAAAGATCGACACATGTATGTATATGTGTCTAAGTACAGGTCAATTCACAAGAGTTGGCACGAATGGATTGAACGAAAGTATGTCACCTATCATTGTGTGAGTGCCGTCCTTTAAACCGATGTTCGAATTTCAAACCGAAAACCTGTTACTATTTTACACACTAGTATACATTATACTTTCATTCACTCATTCAATCCATTCGTGCCAACTCTTGTGAATCAACCTGTAGAAGATAAGCCCATTTTCAAACATCCTGTAATTAAACACATTCTATGAAATTAGTGACAACCTGTCAATGTAACCAAAGTAAACTCACTCTCTAAAAATTTCGTCAAAAATTACACATGTTTGAATAATAACCTCTTGCTTTCACGTCTCGCAGCTATGTAAGCACCCTTTTTATAAAGCAAGAATAAAAAAAACAGGTGGCCATGGAAAACATCCAAACAGCCGCAGCGAGCGCGTAAATAAAAAACAAACAAAGCACCGCAAGTAAATTGCAATATAAATTAGCTAAAGAATCTGTAATACGCAAGCCGCAGACTTTGGGCTGGGTACAGTAGGCGAGGAGATTTCACTTTGTTTCATTTAAAGCAGTTTTAAGAGTGTTAATTTAGATATTGACGCGCACTTCTTATGGCCCCCTAATAATAGCCTAGCAGTAGGATATATTTATACATACGTATCACAAAAAAGGCAAAATGTTAGTTATAGGAGGCCATTACACTTGTCGTCATTATCCTGTAGTAGTAGGATATACAGTAAGCCCGGGTACCAGCCGGGTTGCGGGTGGTAGTTCTTGTGCAGGGTCCGTCCGGATCGCTACCACCATCTTATCCATTAACCTACCGCCAAACAGCCGTGTTCGCATTGTTGTGTTCCGGTTTGGGGATAAGACAACCGGTGAAATGACTAGCATAGAGGCAATTCCATCTTAGTCCTCAGGGTTGGCAACGCATTTGCAGTCTTAGGATTGCATTGCAGTCTTGTGAATGCGAATGTCTATGGGTCACAGTTTCCACTTACCATCAGATAGCCTGTGTGCTCGTTTGTCTTCTCTATGCCATTTTTTTTTTACAGGAATTGATTAAATGGGAGGCTTCTAAGTGGAGAGTTTGTATGCAGACTCGCCTTCCGACTGTCAAAATGAAAACGATTGCGTTTTAGACTGCGTTAGGCAATAAGCTCTCTGAACCGATTACATTTTTTGAAAAACATCGTCCCTTCTGAGACGGTGTCTTTGGAGAAGTTTGGCACCTCATATTTCTTTAGAAGGTAACCCTGAGGAATGTCCCTGTATAAATGTTCCAATTCTACTTCAACTTAGGCCTCAAAAAAATCCTCTTGGGTCGCAGTGATCCAATGACGACCCAATAGTGCAAAAAATATCGATATATTTTGTAGTCAAAAGTATTTTGCGAGTGTTATATTATTTCATAATTTACTTTTCGCTCAACTCTGGCTAATAAAGTTCTAAATCATTTACTAACGAAATAGTCCTACTGTACATTTCTCCTGTTCGCCAGTGTTCCAGACGCCAAGCGAAAGTAGTCCATTTATCACAATCAGCCTCACGGAGACTGCAAAAAAATCCCGCATCGCCGCCTTTACAAACAAACCGTATTTAGCACTTATTTCACTTTTTCGTGTTCTAAAAACTGTCATTAGTAAGTAGTTCTTTGACGCTCGTGTAAAGGATTTTTTTGGTAATTCAGTAAAGGGTTTCAGTCGTGAAGAGAGACGAGGGAGTCAAAGGAACGTGCAACGTGAACGTGCTACTTTGATAAAGTTAAGTCAGTCAAGCACAAGAGACGCGCCCCACAACAACAACAATAGAATAAAACGCACACAACACATAATTCCAACTATAACAACAACAACGGACAACATATTTCATCTATGTGAGAGTTCTATCCTTATTAATATTTTGCTTTATCAAAATAAGTCCTTTGACGCAAAAAATACATTTCGACTAGAGTAATATATTTTGTCCATTCCTAAAATAACGTGCTACGAGAAGAGAGACACCACGTTCTAACGTATTTTTTTTATCATAAGACGAAAACTTGACCGCGATAAAACAAGTTTTGATGAATGCAATTGAAGTTATTGTTTATAATACCACTTACCTAGTTTCCACTTTTTAATATCCACACAATTAAAACTACAGTGGGGTTATTATGACGTATCTGTGCAATTCATTTTACGCTGAGAAAAAAGGACAGGGGGGTTATTATGACATAGTTATGCAATTCTGTTTACGCTGAGAGAAAAGGACAGAGCTATATAACTGCCATAGCTCTGTCCCTTACCCTCACCGTAAAATGAACTGCATAGTTATGTCATAATAACCCCTCAGAGTTATGTAACTGCTATAGCTTCGTCCTTTACGCTCACCGTAAAATGAACTGCATTGCCATGTCGTAATAACCCCCCTGTATACTTCATATTGTTATTAGCATAAGTAGATAGGATAAAATCACCAGGGGTCAGCCAGAGACCTGTAAAAGGCAAAGGGAAGAGTACTAAAGATATACTTCCCACTCTTCGCACTCATAATAAGGTCGACTACTGGTGTCTTGCTGATCACTGGTGAATTACCCTATTTGGTGAACTGAGAGATGGGCGGAGGAACACCAAAATTTCATTTTCACTTCTCATGCTCTTAAAATGTTACTTTAGTCCCTGCACATCGGGACTAAAAGTCTTTATTAGTCTCTAGGGACTAAAGTAATATTTTTTTAAATTTATTTTGGAAACTCCTAAACAGCCAATCACGGTGTTTGTGAATGGAGGATTATCGCCATTTTTAGTGATTGTGTATGGACCATTTTTTGAGCGCGGAAATAACCTCAAAATGACAACTGAGCAAAAATATAAAAGAAAACGATTTAATTTCGTGAAACACGATTAATGATTACGAACATGAATGTGTTTAATTATATTAAGGATAATTCATTTTATTATGCATGGTCCAATTAGTTATGAAATAGTTTTCAAGTTTGAATCTGTTGGCTAAATCTGCAAGCATTTAAAGCGTCACTGTACAACAAACAAAAAACCGCGGAACAATTTTGTAAGAAACTTTGTTATAATCAATATTGTAATTTTGTATATTTCGAACGTCGTTTTTTTCCTCGCATTTTGATTGAAAAGTAGAGTGTTTAACGCGAGACTAAACAACTATAATGACACTCGAACTATAGCCACCCGCGCTCCGCTTGGGTGGTTAAACATCTCGTGTCATTATGGCTTGTTCTAGTCCCTTGTTGAACAACCTACTATTTTATCTTTTCGATACGGAATCTTTTACTCAGCATAAATTTTATCTGGCCAATGAAAATGTTTCCTGGATACTAGCAGCAGTTCTCGCCTGGCGGTAGGTACGGTTTATCGACGGAGTAAAGCACGGTGGGAATGTATAGCAGCTGCTATCGGTGTCGCAGATGTCTGAAACAGAGGAGCCATTGGTATTGCAATTGCGTTTAGCTAGCAGGTGGGAATGGCCTTCACTTAAATTGCACTGTTCGTACGGTCACGAGCGTTAATTTGGGACCCATTTCAAGAAAAATATGCTTGAAGTCGTCAATGTCATTAGAGATGTCAAGTCATTTGTAACTTTTAGGAAACTCAACCTTATTGTTGTAGAATGTCAGATTGACTTTGGAACTAAGGTGGGTACCAAATTAAATCTCGTGATTGTACGTTCGTAAGTTTTCCGACAAAATCTGCAAGTCAATTTTGAACCAGTTCCCGTTAAGACTGCACCGACCAAACGTCGAGCGTCCAGTGGCGCCCTCAATACTATTATTGTATTTTCTAATTAACTAAAGAATTTCCTTGCAATCTGACGATACGTTTTTGTAGCGCAAGTAAAAACACAATTTATGGGATACGTAACAAACTTTAATAACAATTTACCCTTTGAGTAGTCAGCTTAACGGGAAAAGGTGGCCACTTTTTTCCGTTAAGTTGATAACTCGAAGGTGAATTGTTATTAAACTATGTGATACACCCTATAAGTTGTGTTTTCATTTGTAGTACAAAAACCTACCAACTAATTTCAAGAAAATACTTTAGTTTATTAGAAAACACAATAAAAATAATGAGGGCGCCACTGTACATCCGGCGTACGCTCGGCGCAGTCTTAATGGAATGGGGTGAAATTTGGACGACATGTGAACCCAAAAACAATATGTTATCAAAGAGCTGATCTGATGATGGAGTCGGAAGGTGGCGAGAGGATCTCCGCTGTACTTAACGGACTTATTAGTTTGGTATTGATAAGCACATAATGAAATTGCAAAATAAATAAATAACTGGAGACAATGTCACACCAATTGAGTAATGTCGGGTTCCTATATTCAAAACGCGGATAGACAAGGCCTACTTCGGGTTAAAATTTGTCATTTTCCCATACAAAATGTGTCAAATTTTAATCCGACGTAAGTCTGTCCGTGGTTTGAATATAGGATCCGGACATTAGTCCCAAACTAAGCTCTAGGTTTGTACTATGGGTACTGATCAACGATATAAATACTTATATAGAGAAATTAATAGGTACTTAAACACATAGAAAATATCCATGACTCAAGAACATATATTCGCGCTCATCACACAAATATCTGCCCTTACCGGGATTTGAACCCGGAACCGCTTGCTTCGTAGCCGGGTCACTACCAACTAGGCCAACGCGTCGTCAAATAAAAGTAAAAATACAGCCAGCTATAATACCTTGACCCAAAAATGATTACTTTGACAGAGACTTATTTTCAAAGCATGTGGAAAAATTTGCACAGACCACTGTAGACCTCTAAGGCATATAGACATTTGCAGAATCAAGACAGCAATCTCGAACCTGCATTCTGAAGCCTGCAAATGCGTTGCCAATCCAGTGCACTAAAGTTGTAATGCGTTTATGCAGGGCCTCTATTCTACTGGGTAAAACCATATTGCCTTTGACATGTTAGCGATGGTACTGGCCGAAAAAGCGCTATAGGTGTCTGACACCTTAGTATATGCTGAGCTAGTGTCCGTTTCCGTTTCATTACCGCGAGAAAACACACTCCGTACTGTTCCTGTCAAAATCTTTGTTTTCTTTTATTTTTGTGTATTTGCGTGTGTTCTATATAGTAAATAAACGTCTTTATTTCGCCTTTGTGTTTTATCATATTGTATTTAAGTCATCCACCATTACTGTCAAGTAAATAAGAGCTATCAAAAAGTGCCAATACGATAACAGGTCAAAAGCAATCGTTTTACCGTGTGGAATAGAGGCTTAGTGGGGCTAGACAAGTAGCCACCGTTCACGAACGCTAGCGTTAGGTGATCACTTTGGTGATCACCTGTCACTTAGCGCTGTCAAAATTAAATAGTCTAGACAAGTTGCCATCGAATGTAACGCTAGCGTTAGGCGATCACTGTCGACGTGCGTTGTCAAAAATGAAAAAGCTAGCCAAGTTGCATATAAACTATGAATACGATCTCGCTCGGCTGTCTAGTCATTTCCCCGGTGGTCATCCCTACACCGAAACCATGCAAAATCCACCACCACTATAGTTTTTATGACGTGTTTGAAATAATGTCTGGATATTAATCCTTTCAACGCCCCACGTCAAATACAAACGTGTTACTCACACGGCAAGCACGTTTCAAAAGCTATGTAAAATTTAACTTAAATAATTTATACGAAAGTAGACCTGTTTTCTGTTGTACCCCTGACAGCTATAAGCGTCGGTGGCGTGGCAGGCACGACAACACACGACACCTTTAGGTGTTCATGGCGCTTAAAAGGTTAAATAAGTTTTTATATAAGTCCTGAATAAAAGCGTAATACGTGTTCAGTAAATCTAAGTTAGTACCGCGTAGTGGCGTGCTAGCTAGCAATAAACCGCGCGGTTACTGAAATGAAAATCATAAGCAAGCACTAAAAACCTGAGAAAACCGCACGGTATTGTTATGGCGGCATAAACGCGCACATTCCGGGCCATTTTAGTTAATTGGGCTCAGAGAATAGTTTTTTATACGGCCTATAACAGAAACGAGGCTAGAGATATTTTGAACATGAAAATAAAATCCTTAAAATGAAATTAGGACATTCAGATGTCTGAGTCCTGAGGGCCCAGACAAGATGCACTACGCTAGCTATCGTTTCTCTTCGTTTAGTTTTTAAACCAATCGCGTCACTGGTAGACGACGTGATACGAAAAGTCACGTGATGTGCTAGTGACGCGATTGGTTTAAAAACCTAAACGAAGAGAAACGATAGTTAGCGTAGTGCATCTTGTCTGGGCCCTCAGCTTTCCAAGACGACTCCTGTTAAGACTGCGCCGAGCGTACGCCGGATGTACAGTGGCGCTCTTAGTGCTATTATTGTGTTTTCTAATAAAGTAAAGTATTTTTTCTACTCCTGTACTTTTATTAGTCTTTTACATAGTCACGAACACTATTATAAGAACATAGATAATATGACTTCAGAAAAGTCTATAACTCTATTCCCCATAACAGCTCTCGGTGTCGTAAAGTCGCCCTAACGATACGCCACAGATTACTAAGTGTAGCCTGTTAATCATATTTTAACGATTGTGAAATAGGGACTATAAAACACCTAATGTTTTGAGAAATGATTTCAGTTATCTGATTGGTCGATTTTAAAATAGCTGTATTCTGATTGGTTGATACGAATTACAAAGTTTTTTTAAAAGATTTAAATTAGTTAAAGAGAAACACGTACCTAAAAGAACCTATCGTTCCGTTTGACAGTCGATGTGTATTGTGATTGGTGGATTTAATTTAGTGAAGTATTCTGATTGGTCAAATTAAAATGTTTTGGAATTGTAAATAATTCTTTTTTCCATTCCGTCAATTTAAAAACAAAGTAAACCATAGACACATATTTTGTCATTTTCTTGTTTCCCGCTCGTTTGTTGTTCTTTACTTCGATCGTTCGTTTGTAAGTTTTTTCGCTTAATTTTGCATTTCATTTGAAACCTAGTCGTAGAAAAAGTATTGTATGCAACGGTGTATAACTAAGTCAAAAAACACTCGTGGCGCTTTCCTTTACGATGTTCGCCTTCGGCTCACATCGTAACTCACGCCACTCATATATTTTGACCTCTCTTATACAACTATTGCATAAACTACTATTCTTAAAACTGGTCGGTAGGTTTTTGTACTAAAGATAAAAACACAACTAATAGGATATAATTATATTGTTAAATAACAATTCACCCTCGAGTTATCAACTTAACGGAAAAAAGTGGCCACCTTTTCCCGTTAAGCTGACTACTCAAAGAATATTCGATTTTAAAGTTTGTTACGTATCCCATAAATTATGGTTTTACTTGCGCTACAAAAACGTATCGTCTGGTTAATTAAAAAACACAATAATAGCACTGAGGGTGCCACTGGACGCTCGACGTTTGCTCGGTGCAGTCTTAAGAAGAAGCGCTGCAAGGAACTCGGCAGGCCGATTTTTAATGCGGTTTTAATCACTATTGCTACAGTATTCATTGTAGGTAGGAACTTTCTATACTTATATATAAAACAAAATTAAGACAAAACATTTACCCTCTTATTCGTAAACGCGTAATAACTAAAGTGTGCTTCAAATATAATCTGTCATTGTGACTTTTGAATTTGACAGAATGAGATAAATAATACTTTAACTAAAATAGGTTTCTTGTGCGTTTATAAATATCCGGGTTAGCATCTGCACTTTGTTTACATAGCAACACTTTGGAACCGTACAATGTTCTGTCATTACGACAGGCGTCATTCTAACTTTTTTGCGGGAAAAATTTCCAAAATATTTTTCTAATGCACAATCTGTAATGTAAGTATGGTATTCCGAGCAGCTGTCGCCGTGTCGTCTGTTTATCCCACTGCCCACTGCCCACGCCCGATTTTGCCTGCAGGTTTTGTTACGATATATTTCGTGTACCTACAGTCCACAACAAAGAGATGTACCCACTTGTTCACCTTATTGCATTGTAATAAGGTCCAAAAGTGGATACCGGAAAACGGTGTAAATAAAGATTAAGGGGTAAATAGGGACCACCTAAAATAAGTCATAACTTGTTACAAATAAGATCAAGTATTAAATGGAAAATAATGTTACGTCTATTAGAAATAATTTGCCTTATAATTAGTAACATATGCTTTATTTTATTTTGTGTCCCTACTTACCCCTTAATCCCTATTTACCTCTTGCAGTCGACTGTACAGAAAAGAGCGTACCTGATAGATAATGTTTATGACATAAACCACCTGTTTCATAATAAGTGAAGTATTTTGTCAGATAAATTTAGCCCTTTCTCTTTCTTACACTTAAAAAACAAATATCAAGTTCATAGTGTTTTTGAATCCTCGAGGGCGCACCCCCCAGTCAACTAGACTGAAGTTGAACTGAACTGATGCGTTGCGTTAATATGATTGCTTCATCGAAGTAGTGGAGAAAAATAAAATAAATAAAAGGTGGTAACTAAATTTTTCACGTTATCTTTGCTAACGAATCCAGCCGACTGACATCGCCTTTATAGGTAAATGCCCTTCAACGTACAGTCACTCAATAAAATTTTTGAGCATACTTAGAACCTTGTCATTGTGACTGCCATTATTATTGTCATACTTGTCAATTGATGTTCGATAAAAAGATAAAAGATATTTATTCAGTAAGTAGGCCGCACGGGCACTTTTACACGTCATGAATCTGCCATGTCGCTTCCCAAGAGGAGACACTGCTGAGAAGAAACGCCGCAAGAAACTCAGCAGTCAGTCATTTTTTAACCATATTTCATACTACAATGATACTAATTAATCTAGCATTATATAAAGCTATAAATATTAAGTTAAATATAATATCAAATATCATTCGTAGTTCAGCAGTTAAACATGTCAAAAATATTACGAGAGAGATATAGTCAGTTTGAAGTTGTGACAGTACACTAAAGTGCTTAACATTTTCGTTGAGGAACTGTACAATCATGTACCAGATCGTTTAAAATACTTAAGGTAACGGCGCCTATTACCGTGGTACTTAAGGAAGTTTTCAAAAGAGTCCAAAAAATTAAGGTTATCAAAGCTCCTAAGCGACCAAAAAAAATGTTTTTATTTAAGAGTGTTTATTGAACTTTTAGCGTCGTAACTTTTTGGACTCATTTTACTTTATTATATATTGTAAAATAATTATTGAAACCAAAATACCCAAGTATTCTATTACCGTGGTAATACACAGGTTGTGATTCTATTACCGCGAATTCAGCTTCCATTACCGAGGGTATAAAAAGCAGCAATTTTCTACCATCGGTAATAGGCGCCAGACTCACGATTTGGAACTTAATACCGTGGGTTAAAAAATAAATAATGGCTTGGTTCCGTATATTATTTTGTACATCACATTTTTAAGGAAGACTAAATAAAACGGTAAAAATATGATTGTACTTAGGATTTGTATAACGTTTTTAAAAGTTGTTACAATTGTATATAGATACTTGGACCTTTTATTTTTTAGGGATTTAAAATCTTAGTGCAGACGCGTCCATACAAAATTTTACGACTTTGTATGAACGGCAAAACATTTTTTTCTCAAATCCTTATAAAATGAAAGATTCATTTTTAACATTGATAAATTGTACATACTTAAACCTTTGTTTATTAGTTAACGATAGTTTAAATATTCAGATCTTTTTGATTGGTTGTCAAAATTGAAAAGTTATATTTATAGGCCACGACTATAAAGGTAATAAACGAATATATACTAGTTTAATTTATAATTAAATATATAAATAAATATAATATACCTAAGTATGAAAAGGAAATGATTTATGATCACTACATATGCAGTAAACACGGAAATTTCTTACTGATGAGTAAAATTCTCAACTTTATCAAAGAATTCTGTACTTACGGCACCCTAAATGTGATAAATTTAATAGAAGACTAAAATGTCACTCGGTAATAGACACTTCTTTAGGAACTTATTACCGACCCAAACAAATATTGAATGGGTCGGTAATAGACTCCCATACATTCTATTACCGAGGGTTATCTGATCATACCATCGGTAATAGACTCAATATGGAGTGTTTGAAAAATCTAATTCCGACCCATAAAAACAAACGGATACAGTTTTATTTTCATTACAAATCAAAAGTATATAATACAACCTTGGTATAAAACCAAAATTACATAACTGGTATGTAAATACACGATTTTATCTCAATATTTAAACCACTTGACAATTTAAGGTTCCCATACAAACTACAAATTCAGTACTGAAGTTTTCGTTAAAAAATAAGGGTTTGTTGAATACTTTCCATACCACGGAAATAGTTCTTTGAAAGCGTGAATAGATCAAGATTGCAATAACCGTAAGAGAGTATGTATAACCGATCGCATTTACCAAAAATAAAGTATAAATAACCCAAATCTAAAAAATCTATTACCGGGGTATACCACGGTATTAGTATCCACAGCAAAAAATGGCGTCTATTACCGCTGTATTTTATTTTCCATCTTAAACATATTTCCAGGCCAAAAAATTTATAAAAAACACTCGTAAGTCGTGCAGAAAACAATAAACAACCATTTAAATACCATAACATTAGTTCAATTGTCATGAATATTACGTAAAACACTAAATAAGATTCGAGTTCACTTACGTGTGGAGTCACGACCTCTTTCTGCGCTGCCGTCGCGGAAACTGACGAATTGCAAGCACTTTGTTTCATTCACACACATTAGCGCTAACAGGTCCGTAAGTCAACTAAATAAGCTTCGTTCGTGTAAAATTTGTTTTTTAGAAAATCGATCGGTTTGTTTATAAAAAGCGCATTTAAAAATACCGCGGTGATGGTCGCCGATTTTGATACCCCCGGTAATAGGCGCCGTTACCTTATACGGCGAACGGACATGTGTAATCGTGCCATAACATTGCGATTCAGAGATAACTCCGGCCATACTAGATATTCAATAAGTTACAATACTGTCTGAGCACCAAAAAGGCTTACATAGAAAAGAAAATTCATTACATTTTCGATCATAAAGCGCTTGGATCAAATACGATAATAGATTTGCGTCAGCCCATTCCCGCGAATAGGCTAGAGTTTTGTCGCAACGAAATAAAAGAAAGTTCGTCCGAATTGGATCCTCCCACATACTTCCTGATAACTATATTTTTTCCTATTCCCGAAGAGTTTGGCGCGAGGTCGGTTAACTTCCCGCATATCTTTCGAGAAGTTGAAGATATTTCTATATTTTCCAGATCTTTTAGTTTCAAGGTTACGGTAAATGCTGTCGTCGCAAAAACGAAGTAACTAAGATAAACCTCCTGTAGTAATATCAACCTTACTATTAACAACATACCGTAAAATGTTCCTACTTTGCTCCCCCATGGGTAACTATGCTCCATTGTGACTATTTCGTTTGTTACCTTACTTTACCTTATAAAGCTACGCCCACACCGCTGCTTAACGGTGCGTATATTACGGTGCGTCAAAAACGGCGCCATGTTGTTACTATGGCCCCGTCTTATGTTTACGCAACGACACCGTAATATACGCACCGTTAAGCAGCGGTTAAGTCAAGGTTGATGACAAATTTGCTTAAAAGAATCGATGTATATACATCGCTACGAAGTAAATGAAAGCAATAGAATGATTTGGGGAGCAAAGTAGGCACATTTTACGGTACAATTGAATCTGCTTTGGTAATTGAATTTAAGATACTGCTTTGGCTTAGCAGGACAGAGTGTTCTTGCCAATCGAGCTGACTTTTTAAAGTTTCTAAATGTCTAAGAGGGATGCCGCACGAGCTTTGCCTATGCGTTGTGACGTCACCACAGCATTGTTCTACAAATAAATTTGCACGACATACCACACGATGCGATTGAAACACTTGCGTCGCTCTATGTTGAAATCACAGCGTTGCGACGACGCGCTGGCAATGTTCTTATGGCATCGCTACCTACCTACCGAGTTTTTTTAAATATTTATCTATTTGACAACGCGCTGGCCTAGTTGGTTACCCTGCCTACTAAGTTAGCGGTCCTGGGTTCAAATCCCAGTAAGGGCAGATATTTGTGTGATAAGAGCGAACATCGGTTCCTGAGTCATGGATATTTTCTATGTATTTAAGTATTTATTTCTCTATAAATACATTATAATTAAGTATTTATATCGTTGTCTAGAACCCATAGTAGAAATCTAGAGCTTAGTTTAGGACTAAGGTCAACTAGTGTGACATTGTCCCTAATATATTTATTTATTTTTATATTTAGGTATACTGGTTGATTATTAAATATCACGTCTTACGAGAACCTTAAGGTTTTTAAACCAAAGCACGACCTTGAATTTAAGGTTGAAGCAATTTAGCTACGAATACCTACGTACTCCGTTCGGATGTACCTCATACCTTTATACTGCACTAACACGTACACGTGTTTATCGATGGTTTGCTACCTGCGTTGGAGTTTTCGCTTGTTATTGAATTTCGTTTATTATAAGCATACGTCGTTATCGCGGGTACAAAAACGATTTGACAGTACAGAAAGATTATGAAAAACAAGCAATAACAGACGCGAAACTCATTTTGAGGAACATCTATGCCTACTCCTACGAGTTTAAAATGTATCACACATTAGGTATTTCTAATACCCAACCTCCATACTTGACTTGAGTACCAATACAACTTAAATAGATTAACTATGCAGTCGCAATGCAAACTCTTTAATAATTTTTCCTATTTGACATTGTCATTTGTTAGTAAGTACATTATCAATTATCCGTACTGATAACTGTGTGTAATATATTTATTGCCGAGTGCTTTTAAAATGCCGCGAAGGAAAAAAAACGTGCGATGAATTTGTGGAGTTGTGGACAAAGGATTATCCTGAATTACAGGCTCGCGATACAAAATTATATTGCACTAAGTGCAATGTTAGTTTCCCCCAGAGAAAAGCTTCTATTGTATTTTTTATTGATCTTTTCTAGAGAAAACTCTCTACATATAAAGAGCTTCTTAGATGTTTAGTAGCTGTAGGCAGAATACGTCAGTTTCTACCAAATAGACATTCTGTTTTATCTGCTCTTTATCTGATTGGTAATTGCACCCGCGATAACGACGTATGATTATAAGGCGTGGTAATTTCATGTTATTATTAGATAAGCCATGTAATATGACTCATTAGTAGATGGCTTATCTATCGTATTGCGTTTAGATTGTTTAAGTATCCATTAGTAAACAGACTATCGTTTTGCTTTTTCTGTGTCATTATTATGGTGATAGGTACCATATATATTAAACGGTTTACGACCACGTAAATAATTGTAATCTTAGCCTAAAAGTGCAAAATGTGGTTACAGAATTATTAACAAAATTTAGAGTTGTTGGTAATTCTGTAGCTCTGGCCTACCCCACTCTGGGAACAAAGGCGTGAGTTTATGTATGTATGTATGTAAATAATTGTAATTTGTAAAAATATATTGTTCATAATTTTTAATATTGATTGTTATTATTCTTTGTCCCTTTTATTCGTAGTTGTACTAGCATCAATTATAAATACTATTTTTTTTTCAATAAATATGTATAAGGTTTTTTCCTTACAAAGATCTATCGATAGCACACGCATCACTTACGCTCGCCATCAGCCCCCGAGTGCGAGCGACAGAGTATGATATTAAATGATTTATTGCTCCGATGGACAGTTCACTGAAAAACCGAATGGGTTGATTTTACTACATTTTAGGACCTACCCATGAGTTTCGTTGAAGTAACACCTAACCTTAGTAAAAACAACACATTGAAAACTTTTTCCTGGTTAACTCAACCAAACTCACCTGTAAGTCCTATTTTAACCATAAAACTTAGTAAAACCAACCCATTTGTTTTTTCAGTGTTGATAATGGCTCTACTAGAACTAATAGTTAGGTACTAATAGTTCGCTTAAACTAATTTGAATAATTAATTTAGTTTGGTACTTTGCGTAAAACTCTCCGCTAAAATGTATTTTCCAGTATAGTCAGTTTATCCCAGTTAAACAACATTTCTTCCGCAAGTCCTTTGCTGTTTACATTTACATTTTCTTCCGCTATCGCCGCCGTAATTCACTGAAGCGATAAACAAATAAAAATCGTAAAAACACTCGGACGCGGACGGACGGTGTATCGCTTAATTTATTGAATTGCAGATAGCCCTCTTAACGGTGTTCGCAGCCGGTTTAAAAACAGTACCGCAAACGTATAGTATATTTTATGGCACGAGCATTGGTCGCTTGTTGTAAAGTGGGGACATTTGTGATTTCAAGACTGCAATTGAAAGTTCAATTAATAAACTGATATTAGCTGAAATGCCTATCTCAAGTTACGTCAAAGTAACCGTCAAGTCATAGAATTCTGTCGTTTTTGACGTACGGGTCTTGAGACGGACATCTTATTTAGCCAATATCAGTTTATTAATAAGGTCCTAAGACTGTAACTATGCGGTGCTGGCGTATGATGAGGGAACAGTCGATCGTCAAACAGGCCTAACAGCCAACAACTTAACATTAAAACCCACGACTCATTTCCACGACATGCCTACTGTTTCTTCAGCACTGTGAGCAGTATTGCGTTATTTAACGCGAGGGATTTCGATGAAAAGGCTCCGGCGATTACTGGCCCAGGTGTTAACGGGTATCTTCCCCGTCAGCGCCTGGAGAGTTACCGGGCGACTTACTCGCTCTGGCCACAAGGAAACGTTATAAAAAAATAGGTGATGATCTTACACAAGACTTAGTCACAAACTTAACTTTAGGATTGTACTATGGGTAATATACAGCGATAAACATACTTATTCTCGTACAAGCATTTAAAACGAGTGACCTTTATTGCACATAAACAATTACAGGACAAATAAATTTACAATAAATTAAAACTAAAATAAAACCTACTTATCACTAAACTAAATACTATAAAATTAAAACTAAATAAAAACTAAAAACTAAGAAAGGGCCCCCGTGGCAAAGTACCACAGATGCTGGCAGCATTTCCTCGTTGTACAGCAATGCTTAAGCGTTGGCCGAGGAAGCTGCCAGCTCTATGGTCTCCGTTGGTTTCTATTAGCCTTTTTGATAACTCCTTAAAAAGGCTAATAGCACCGGGTCCCCACGGACCAAGGGTCTCGACGCCGAAAGGAACGAAGTGATATTCCGCACCGAGACCCTTGTACTTATTTTTCTTCATGCTTTCGGCCGCATACTTATTTATATTGACAAAATATAAACTTACATACACAGATAAAATGTATAAAGATTAAAAACATCCTTACGTTAAATTTTTATATTTTGAAACGTACTGCGTTGTACGGTCGGCCAAGAAAGTGGTCTACCAGTTTTGACAAAAGCCTCTGTGAGATCTAATTATCGCTAAGGTTGACACTTGTCACGGTCATAATATTATTGCAAGAGAAAATCGAACTTGTTGTATCATGACGTGCAAATGAATTTCAACCGTAGGGTGGTAGACCACATTTTAAGACGATTGTACTATCAGCCCAATGGAACCCTGACCCACCATAGAACGGTGTCACAGTGACATTATAAAACAATTTGTTTGACACTTCTTATGACTTGAATCATAACGTCTCTGTGACACAGTTCTATGGTGGGTCAAGGTTCCAATGGTCTGATAGTACGTAGAAAACATTCAAAACTCTTACTCGCGCTCATCACAAATATTTACCCAAGCCCGGACCCGGAATCGAACTGATAAATTCTACATAATATAACTATATTGCCTTGGACATGTTATTTTGTTGTTTTTAACTCGGTCATCATTACGGTCATGTAAATGAGAGCTGTCATGACGTTGACAATACGGTAACATGTCAAAAGCAATGTCAAGAAAAATATACATCCTTGGGGTCCAAGTGCTGAGTTTTTTTTTTTATGGAGCTTTACGAATAATTGGTTGATCACGGGTGACTTAAGAGCTGGCAGCTTCCTCACTCAACGTATTAGCATTGTTATTCAGCGAGGAAATACTACTAGTATCTTTAGCACTTTGCTCTTCCCAGATTTAATTTAGTTTAATGTAAGTTCACTGAGTTTTTTTGTTACCAAATAAACCTCGCAAATATTAGTCTGTAATCGCCCGCCCATCTGTTTCTTGCTCTAAAAACTTCAAGCCGTAAAGTGCAGCATAACTTGGCCAGAAACAGTTCATTTTATACTCCACCATTTTTCCGAGATAAAGTTTAAAATTCTCGACTGCCGAAGTGCTTGCGGCTCAAACAACCGAGAAAAATTTAGTTACTAAATAACTAAGTATAACACTGACTTTGTAATAAGTAATACGCTGTATTCATAATTTGTTGTTGGTTAAACATTATAGAATAGAGTAGAATAACTTTAATAGTAATGCTTCGATGGTTCGGTCATTTGGAAAGGATGGATGAAAGAAGATTGACGAAAGAGATATACAGACTGAAAGTGAGTGGACGGGTCGGAAGGGGCCGCCCTAGGCGTACTTTTTCGAGTCTTTTTTTTTTTTTTTTTATGGCATCGAGTAGTCAAACGAGCACACAGGCCACCTGATGGTAAGTGGAAACTGTGACCCATAGACATTCGCAATCACAAGACTGCATTGCAATCCTAAGACTGCAAATGCGTTGCCAACCCTGAGGCTAAGATGGAATGCCTCTATGCTAGTCATTTCACCGGCTGTCTTATCCCCAAACCGGAACACAACAATGCGAACACTGCTGTTTGGCGGTAGGTTAATGGATAAGATGGTGGTAGCGATCCGGACGGACCCTGCACAAGGTCCTACCACCCGCAAATCGGAGAAATACTGGAAAAGGGCCGAATCTTAAGTACCCGAAACCGATGTGCGTGCATGACTCGATGTATGAATGTGGAAGAAGCGAAAGAAATTTGTCAAGATCGTAGCAAATGGAAAGAAGTGGTCTCTGCCTACCCCTCTGGGAAACAGGCGTGATTTAATGTATGTATGTAGAATAACTTTGTTTCAGGCAACAAGGCAATACCTTTACAAATACCTTACAGACAAACATACATACATAACTAACACATAATTTAAAATTAACATATCTACTGATACACCTTCGCGCTGTCAGCGAGCCGGTAGCTGACAGCCGGCCACGAAATCGCCGAAATATGACTCCCCTCGGGCGGAACTCCTCCTCTCTCACCACAAAGGACCCCTCGACCCGATTATATTAAGTACTAATCCTAAATAATCACGAATGTTGTTGCATTTTTCTTTGTAAAATGTTCAATAAAAAGTTAATGCTTAAAATCCTGACTGGCGATTAGTATGACGTATCTACCATTATATTTTTTATTGCATAAAGTCTTACACAAGGTCTTCGCTATCTAAAAGTACCTATAATAGTTGAAGAAACGTGAAGCATCCGATTTTTGATCACATACAACATAGACTGTCTGTAAAAGGCATCCAATAATTACGAAGGCTGACCTCAGTATGATCTTGTCCAATTAGCACGTTCATGGACTTATAAAATTGGTAATACAAAAATATGCATCAAATCTGGTTTGAATTTATTTTGAAACAGTAAGGTTATGTAGGTAGTTAGGCGAGGCCCGGGCGAATCGCTAACAGCATCTTATCCTTATAAACGATAACTGTCCCCATACAAAGCGATCTAACGAGGTCACAAGTCCAGCTGTGCATTCAGTATGGAGATGTGACCCCATAGTGGGAGCACGGACTCCTGAAAAATAGCTTCACGACCACATTGGGGGCACCCGGACAAGGAACGTGTTAACCTACCACCAAGCAGCAGTGTTTGCATTGTTGTGTTCCGATGTGGGGATAAGAAATCCAATGAAATTACTAGCATAGCATTTCATCCTTAGTCCTCAGGGTTGGCAACGTTACGGTCTTAGGATTGCAGTCTTAAGACTGTAGTGTATGGGTCATAGATCCCCCATTCCATCTGAAGCCCTGTGTGCTCATTCGCCTTTCGAATGTCATTAAAAAATCTTGAGTTCTCAAGATTAATTAACATTAATTAAGATTGTTAGTTAACATTTGGTACGCACACTAGCCGAACGTTCTTTTTTCGTCCAAGCTTGTATGAGTAAAAAGTAGTACTATATGAGCTAATGCACTAAAAACAATACAACATGTCCATGCAGTTACATTTCGTTACATAGCTTGTTCTACAAAGCTTTACTCCTTACCAGCATAGCACTAGAGTGTCCATGATTCGCAAACATCTCGCCTGAAGCCGCTACAGTATTAATAAGCCCTGGCGTGCACTCGCAACGCAAATCCGCATTATTTCCCTCCCGCCGCCCCCGCGCGCGGTGACCATAATTTGTAATAGAAATCAGGACTTTTTCTTATTTAAACAGCTGTGGTGATTATATCTTGGGAGCGAGATGCGTAGATATAGTTATTTTGTTATTATTTATCCCAAACCGTTCAGTTGTATATGTAAGGTTAAGAGACGTAAGCAGACATATGCGCTAATATTTTTGAAAAATTGGTGTGTGGAAGTTTGACCAAACTTTTCGACGCATAAAAATACGACGTAAATAGCTCAACAGCAACTTACAACTTTAGAACTCTAATATAAAGCCAATCATTACAACCTAGTTGATCCACTATAGGATCTTGTCATAATCACGGCGTCAGGTCACGAGAAAGATATTCCATCAAAATGTATCGTTGGATTTCTGCGACAGGGTTCTATGGTAAAAGTGGTTGAATGTATAAATAATGTAGACCATAATTTGTATTATAAGTAAGCAGTCTTTACTTTATAAATATATTAGCCAAAATCTTTGCAAGAGTTCAAGACACGCGTAAAATATGCATTAAACATTAAACTATCTGATGAAGTATCATCGAGTTCACGAAACTCGCAAAGTAATCTTTGAACTCTTTAAAGTAACCTTTTTTTTGTCTATGGTAGTAAAAAATATTTGGTAATTTTCTGTATCAAAGTTTTATGTCTAGACGTGGACAAACATTATTCATTTTAACTTGACCTATCATTAAATTACTTGTGCTCGTGTGTGTGCTTAATCTTGGTCACTATCGTCCATTGTAGCGCACCTCTGCCGAGGTCATAGGTACTTCACGTGACATGATTCCTACGAGTAAAGAAGTTGATTAAGAAAACAGCTAAGGAATTCCTTGTTCTCGGTTTAGTAACCAAAATTTAATCTGTTTTCTCACTGGCAAATGGGGCCCTAGACAAAATGAGTACTTACTGTTAAAATGTATGAATGGAAACGACATAAGCGTTCGATGCGGCCGTCCGGCAGTTTACGTCAATCATGCAAAACCCCTCCACCAGCCACTGAAAAAAAAAACGGTCCAATTATAACGACCGCCTGCTGTTTCAGTTTAATACAAAATCATGGTCACCATAAAGCATCAGCCACATCGACCGACGCAGCTCCTAACAAACAAAACATTCAAACGCATGGCGACCGCCGACGGCTCGGAAAACATTTAATCCCCAAGAAACCCTAGACTCAAGAAATCCTTTGAGCAAGTATAGATCTTGTCAACCGTCTCAAGTTGGACAAAGAGCTAAGCTTACGAGTTCCTTGCGAGTTTAAATCAGAAATATTTGTAAGGAATCGGAGTAAATTTATATTTTAAGTGGTCACTACATGTTCAAATAGTGGTAATATTTCGAACACTAAACTTAGATGACGGCTTAAGACACTAGCGGTTCTAGGTTTAATTTCTATGCCATGCTTTGAGATAAGCGAGAGTCTCGAATCTTTTCTACGTACGGTCGGCCAAGAAAGAGGTCTACCAGTTTTGACAAAAGTTTCTGTGAGATCTAATCATCGCCAAGGTTGACACTTGTCACTGCCATAATATTGCAAGGAAAAATTTAACTTGTTGTATCATGACGTGCGAATCGACTTCAACTTTAGGGTGGTAGACCACATTTTTGGCCGACTGTACTTAAGCACGTTTACAGTTTTCTAGTCGCCATATAGTTATGTACAATACTAAAATTATGTTTGAAACTAGGTAAATTTGGGTGTCATGTATATTTATTTATTTTATTTCGGTATTATTTTATTTATTACCAATTAGCACTAACAGTTAAACCTTACGTGCTAATTGTTACACATTTAATTACACTATTTATGTCAACACGGTATGAAACTAATTATTAACACAATACTATTTACGTCAACTTACATATTATTATTTTATTTTATTAACACATTCGATCCATTCGTGACAGCTCGTATGACGTAATCTATACTCTACTACTACTTAAGCATCTGCTATCCTATCGAGCGACTGTGTTTATATCGCGTGACAAATGCGGATAAAGCATCCGTCACTCTCGTATTTACGTGTCAGAACGCGACGGATGTCTTATCCACACAAACGCAGCCATATTAGGGCCCCAGGAAGTTAAATAAATAAAGTATACAAATGCAAAATAAATACTGGTAACCGGTTTGAAATTTGAACTACGTTTAAAAGGATGGTTGTTTTGTTCGTTTATTCATCGCAGCACTTTGTGAAAAGTCTCGGAAGTCATCTTGACTTCCGAGAACTTTTCGTCTTAGGTTCGCATGTAGCAGTAACTCCATCGCTGCGAAACGGCTTTCAATTAAGTATAAGAAGGGTTTGTCGCAACGATCGGCGTCGCAGAGGACATAGATGAAGTTGTTTCAGGGAGAGATTAATTTTGCTACAAGTGCAGAAGGAAATTAAATAATAATCAAGTGAAGTGAAGTGGTTGCCGGGTAAGAATAGTGCCACTCCATGTCCTCCCGTGGATGTCGTAAGAGACGACTAAGGGAATAAAGGCTGTGTAGTACTGTTAGGCGATGGGCTTGCAACCTGTCACTAATACACTGGTAAACATCTTAGCCTAAATGTGCAAAATGTGGTTACAGAATTATTAACAAGTTTTTAGAGTTGTTAGTAATTCTGTAGCTCTGCCTACCCCACTCTGGGAATAAAGGCGTGAGCTTATGTATGTGTATGTGGATGTATGTAATCAAGTGATGAACTAAAAGTAAGAGCAAGAGATTAGGATGTACAGTTTTCGCGAGAATAGCAAACAATTTTAATTATCAACTCGTAATTACAATTGTATGGGTTCTGGCGTGATCGAAAATAACAACTTTTTGAACTAGTGCGGAAAAGTATTTTATTTCATGCAAGATTTTACTTTCACGTACAAAAATAAGCACTATGTTAACTTCAATAACTGAAACTTCGTGAGGAGAGTTTTAAACTATAGGACATCATTTCATCAAACTCCTTCAGAGTAACTTCAACAAACAAAAAAAACAATGAAATTAAATCGAAAAGTGATATATCTTTCTGATCGTTATGCCGTAACGAACGCGACGAATGTGTCCCATTTTATATTAAACTCATAAGCAAAGCATATCAACGGTTTCTCTTACGTTATTAAAAAAATATTAACGGATATTACTTTGTAGGGTATATGTCGTGTTCTCACAAGGGTATCTCATGAACAGCAATACTTTTTGTACGAATAAGGTTTCTTTCGCTCAAAGGTTAACTGGAAAAGATCCCTTAAAGGGATAAGTTCGCCTTTGTACAGTCACGTCTAATAATATTGGATACAGTTAAACTTTCAAAAATATGGAAACACGACTCCACTGCAAGGGAATAAAGTTGTATACAGTATGTAAACTTACTAAAACCATTTATTTGAACCCGGGCATGTCTAGGCGATAGATAAGCTTGGGATATATAAATTATTGAATCTTAACACTTTTTCAAATTTAAATAAAGAATGCACTAAACGCAAGTTCAATAATCTGTTACGATGAAAACATTACATACGGGTCTTATAATGGGCACTGAACAACGATACGTAAACCTTACACACGGGATGATACTTTTAGGGTTAACCGACTTTGAAAAAGGTGAGATGTTATAATTTTTATGCAATGATAAAATTAAAAATTTTCGACACACACTAGCAAAAAATGTGGTAAAACACTTACCTCAACCAGCCTAGCAACTGGTTGAAAGAGATGGTTTTAGTAAGTTTACATACTGTATATATTTCTGAAACGTTGTTAATGTATACATATTTATGATTCTGACTGTACATCCCTATTATATTTTTGTCTATTTTATAATTATTATCTCTTGTTTGTACAATAAAGTGTTTATACATTATATAGTATACAGTGTGTTACCGGCATGCGGGCATTTATTAAAACTGCCGATAGTATGTTGCTTTAGCAATTGTTTGCACGTATTATCAATTAAAAAATAATTAAAATTAGTTCACAATTAACTTTCTTAAATACTGACCATTTTTAATGTAGTGCATGTGCTGCGTGTTCATCGTTATCAGTATCGCTGTTGCTTGGTACAAGGCATGTCGTGGTACGGGGGCAGATCATAATAATCAAAGTAGCCGTCGACTGTCATTTACACTTGTCAAATTGCTGTGCTTTACATTGCTGGCAATTAACATTTTTTTAGAAAGTTAACAATGCCTGAAAAGTTGTTTATTAATTAAATTAATGTCATAGTTACGTTACGGATATACGTTATTTTAACCAACTTTAAAAAAAGCCAGGGTGCTGGTAACACACTGTATATTTATACATACAAGAGCCTGCGGGTTGAAAATATAATTGTAGTTCCGTTGATTTTCGGTACCGAGATATACGGAGACATTGTAATAGGTACAGTCGAGTTACAAAATAATTCTTACTCTTTAGTACCATGTAACTTTAATCTTTGTGACAATTCATATACAGCAGTTTAAACATTACATTAAATAGACAAGGTACTAAAGTGTATACATATTTATGAACTCGACTGTACATGTATGCGAAAAGTAAGTGGACAGTCGAAAAGCACAAAATCCTTACAAATATTATAAACGCGAAAGATTGTATGTATGGATATTTGTAACTCTTTCACGCTGCAACGGCTGGACAAAATTGGATAAAATTTGAAATATATAGAGATAGCTTATACGATGGATTAAAACATAGGCTACTTTTTTATAAATCCAAAGCTTCCCGAGGGAATAACTTTAATCAAAATCTATGCGGAAGAAGTCGTGAGCAGAAGCAAATCCTACTATAACATTATTAATGCAAAAGTTTGAATGTTTGTAACTCAATCACGCCAGAAAAGCTGAACGGACTCGGATGAAATTTAGCACAGCGATAGATTATAGTTTGGAAGAGCACATAGACTACTTTTTACTCCAGCAAAACATACGGTTCTCGTGGGATGACCAAATTGTGAAATCTACGCGGACGTCACTCTGGTAAAAGCTAGTTATCTATACACTATTCAATTATCAAGAGAATAAGAACATGTGTAGATAATTTTGAGCTTTTCGACTGTTCACCTAGTTCTGCGGCTGACTGTAAGCTTTCCACCGACAGCTTCGCGCCGCGCCTCTACACACAATATGCTTAAGGAAATTGAAACGTCTATACAGTAACTTGGTATATATTTGCATGGAATTTACACAGCTTGCCACGTGCTCGCCTCTTGCGTACCATTCACGAACTGCGACTCTTCTGTGGGAATGGTACATAAGCTGGATCTTCGATTGCCAATCGTCGGTGATCCTGCAATAACGCGTTACTAACAAATTCAATAAGTTGTAAAATGTACACCTTACTAACTTACGTGCTACGGTGTGTAAGTAAATAGTAATTTTTTCCAGCCTTAATTACTTTTACACAGCGACCAATTCCCTATTGTACTATGAAAAGATAATAATTATACCATCCGAGTTGTAAAAAACTATGTAATGAGGACATTTTCATGACACTGCTATTTATATGTTTTTTTTTTAAATTCAGAAACAAAAGTTACAAATTTAAAAAAATGATTAACAATCCTTGGGTGAATAGTTTTTCAATGTGAGGCCCTTTTTTGGGCACTAGTCTTATTTTAGAAAATACTCAAGTAGGTACATACATACACTGCTATTATGTTGCACACAAACTGTAAGTAGTTCCTAAAATGCTAAACATATATTGTTAATCTATTTCAGTCTCCCAAGATACAGGCTTCACCTAATTTTGGGGGCCTTATCTGTTTTCTCTGTAAGTCAAACTAGAATGTCTACTTTTTAGTTACTGTACCAAATATTTAACCAACCTGTAATGTTATGGTGCATGTACACATTTCAATAAACCATTATTAATTACTATTTCTGCGCTAGGTAAGTAATTGAATAATACCACCCTCGCCGAACTCAAACCACAACCACTAGCAACTTCGGCGCAGCCCAAGGTCCTGAGACCTCCCCCGAGTGACATAAACAAGGACTTATAGTATAATAAAATGGCAACATTAACCAGCGATACAATAAACCAAACAGATCTCGCGCTCATTTACGATTATCAAATAAACTTCATCCGGGGGATTATTCCGTTCATTTCTACTCGATAAAACCATATCGATCGCAATCGACTTCAAAGTGGAAAAATTGTTTTCATTTTGAAAGCAAACTCGCATTCGGACTGTCGAAATTAAAACGATTGCGATTGCAATTACCATTTCTTTACATACAGTTATTTGCTGTTAGCTATTTTAAATTAAAATTTATTTACAAGAACACGTTTTTTAGTTTTTTTCCTTATTCAAGTCACGGAAAGTGTTTATTTTTTTGTTATCATTTGTAGAGCTAACATAAGTATGTACTATACCAAGTACATACTAAAAAACATTACCCTCCTCCTTCTGTACTTGGGTAAAAAAGGTTTTATTAGGTTCAGGTGGAAACTTTTCCATTTTTTTGTAACTTTTGAAGTGATACCCCGTGTTTTTTTTCTATATGTTCAGCGTCTATAACACCTAACTAGGAACGAAATAATTAACAATGAGTCAAACACAGTGAGTAGCCAGGTCTGAACTACTAGTACTTGTACAAGTACGCGGGGACTTAAGAGGTTAAAACTTAACCTCTTGTATCAGAATAAGGCCCCAGCTCCAGTAAAATCTGTATTAATGATCGTTTTAGAGTTCTCGTAAAGGGCTTTATTGGTCTGAAGGAATTTCTCATCGAACGTATCGAGAGGATGAAAATAAATGGTATTTATGTGTTTCCGTTGTGAGGTAAAGCCACAAAGGTTTTCGTAGTTTACGTAAGTAAGTGGGTAGGATCTTGTGCACCATCTTATCCTTTAACCTACTGAAAAGCAGCATTCATTTAGTATTGTTGTATTCTGATATGGGAATAAAATAAAATAAAATAAGTGTATAAGATAACCATACGTCGTTATCGCGGGTACAATTACCAATCAGATAAAGAGCAGATAAAACAGAATGTCTATTTGGTAGAAACGGACGTATTCTGCCTACAGCTACTAAACATCTAAGAAGCTCTTTACATGTGGAGAGTTTTCTCTAGAAAAGATCAATAAAAAATACAGCCGCAAAGGGGTATGGGTTAAACCATCTACTTAGTTAACAAGTTTATACATAGGAAATAAGTAAATTTAATTATCTTTTAACATCTTTTTTTAACAATTTTAACAATATATACGTACTTGTGTGAAGATAACTGTTATCGTCTACTAATCAAACGCTTACCTACTTAGAAGAAAGTCAAAAATAATTTAAAAAATAAGAAATAACGTGTGTAATTTTTACTAACGTGTATTTTTCACATGTATTATTTGGTTTTCGTAATAGATTACAAAGATTTTATCAAAATTTTCTACAAATTTTTTTTATTAAAGAGTTTGCATTGCGACTGCATAGTTAATCTATTTAAGTTGTATTGGTACTCAAGTCAAGTATGGAGGTTGGGTATTAGAAATACCTAATGTGTGATACATTTTAAACTCGTAGGAGTAGGCATAGATGTTCCTCAAAATGAGTTTCGCGTCTGTTATTGCTTGTTTTTCATAATCTTTCCGTACTGTCAAATCGTTTTTGTACCCGCGATAACGACGTATGAAGATAACCAGTAAAATTACTAGCACAGATAGAGGCAGGATTACGACCAAAGGGGCTACTGCTTAACGCACTTGCAATCGCAATTGTTTTCATTTTGAATATCGAAGGCTTGTCTGCATACAAAATGAAAACAATTGTTCTGCTTTGAAGCCAATTGAAATTGCGAGTGCGTTAGGCAATAGCGACGCAAGTCATACTATTATTCATTTAAAACTATAAACTATACACATAATATACATCTTAGCCTGTTTGTGCAAAATGTGGTTACAGAATTAACAACTGGCTGTTAAAGTTGTTGGTAATTCTGTAGCTCTGCCTACCCCACTCGGGGATGAAGGCGTGACGGTATGTATGTAACTACTCGATTGAGTATGTCTTTGGCCGCCGTAGCTTTTTTTACGATTTCAGAACAGATATCGACTTGCAAAATCCTATTTAAGACGTGAAGAAGCCGAGGATGGCAACGAATAATCATCGAATGACTCGATATAAGTTTTTTTATAGCATTGAGCTGGCATGCGCGCACGCAGGCCACCAGCGCCTCTATTCTCGGCGGTAAAACCATATCGTCTTTGACTTTTTATGGTATTGTTTTTGACTTGGCCGCCATTACTGTCAAGGGAATAAGAGCAATCAAAACGTTGACAATACGATAACAAGTCAAAGACGATATGTTTTTTACGGACGGACACAGCACAAAGTAAAATAATAAGTAATCATTATTGTTGCATAATTAATCATTACTCTCACTAATATGATTTTATTTGTTGTTAAAGTTATTCTCAATCTTTAATTTTTCAGTAGCTTAGTTTTATTTTAATTAAAATTAGTTTAGTTTTTAAATTTGAATTGTAGATACATAAATAATAATAAATAATAATATTCTCAATCATTTGTTTGTCACATCTCAATTAATGCCATTTACGAAACTTCTATTGTTGGAAAATACACGTTACAAGCTCCGTGTTTCCATGCGTGAAGTTTTCATTCAACGGTAGTAATACCATTTTCGTGTTTTATACTTCAACATAAAAGCATTATCTGTTACGCTGTGGAATAAGGATCTAATTGGGGCTTGTACCCGATAACGGGCGCGAGGGCCCGGGGTGCTGCTCGTTTGTCCGGGAATGTACCAGAGCGCGGTACTTTTGTATTGAGTCGTGTTATTTATAAAGAAGATGAAAACGAGAATTGTTTTTTGTTAATTCGATATATATAATCTAAGCGAATCTTGGTTCAGACACAATGGCAATGTTATCTTTGTGTTAATCTTTAACTGACTGGCATTTTTTTTTAATTATTATTATTTATTTATTTATTATAACATTTATAACAATCAAAAAGTTTACGTGTTATGCATTGTTCCACAAAACTGTTTGCACAGTTTGACTGCGGAATCTTCGGTCCAGCTTGTTGATCATTAGTATCATTACACATAACATAAAAGCGGTACTTAATAATATAATATGAAATAATGTATAATATTATTTTACTCATGCTTACCCATATAGGTATGCTCACCCAATAATGTTCTTAAGGCCTTCAACTCGGTAAAATCATATATTACCGCCGCTATTACCGTCAAATTAATAAGGAGTATGACAACCTGGACAATACGGAAACATGTCAAAAGCAATAAGGTTTAGCCGTGCAGAATCTCAACCCTGGGCCTCCTTCTAGGCGGTAAAAGCCATATCGTCTTTGACATGTTATGGTATTATTTTACCTCGTCTGCCATTACCGTCAAGTAAGTAAGAGTATCAAAACTTCCGCCTATAATAGAGACCCAGGCCTTGATTCTGACATTTGTAGGTTTTTTATTGCAACAAAATTTTAGTGATTGAATTAGTTAGCTAAAACGGACGTGGCTACTCTATAAATATATTTTGATCTAGGGTAAGTTTGATAAAGTAACTCAATTATAATGTGGTACAAAAAAAAAAACTTGTGTATTTTGTGAAAACAATTAATATATCAACAAAACCGTTGTCGGCCATCATTACCTGAATACAAAGAGATTAATTAATATTATTATGAAAATCGTTATACAAAAGCTTTGATCAAAAGCATCAGAAATGTCATTTATCGATGAATAGCAAAATATACATTAAAATAATTTAGTATTTCAGCTATTGGACGGTAGGAAACGTTAATTTACAAACAGTTGTAACCGATTCGATATAAAATAAATATGGGACAATGTCACACCAATTGATTTCAGTCCCAATCTAAGCTCCAAAAAAATAATGTGTCAGGATTGACTTCTTATCTGCCTAGTACAATAGGTAACTCTTAGTATAAGTACATTTAAATAAATGAAATTATTAATAAAATCCTCCGTTGTTGCATACAAAATAACGAACTATACACTATTTACAGATACTTTCTTGAACCAATTTAGGACTTAAAATCTTACATTTATTGCCACTGTTGTAATAATTCTCGTTTTCCACACCAATTCAAACTAGACCAAAAGATAAAAATACCCTCTAATTTAGGTAAACCGCTCTAACCCTGCGAGCTCCGGTGAAAGCGGATGGGTTAATTTATTTCCTTGCTACGAGGAAAATTACGCGCTACGAATATCCGTAGCAACTCTACGGCGTACGTAGCGGCCTCTACGGGATGTGTTTTATGTGTGGACTTTATGAAGTTCAGGGTACTGTTGATGTTAAATTGTAACGTAAAATGTAACAAATTGTAAGAAAAAATGTAGTATAGGTACGTTAAACCAATGTTAATATTAATAATAAAATATTTAATTTCAAATGATCATAACATTGAAACCTTTTTTCTAATTTAGGGTTACATATACATAATATTATATACACGCCTGCATTTCCAGAGTGAGGTAGGCAGAGCTACAGACTTAACAAGTACTTTTTTTTAAAAATTAATTTAGGCTCCTGATTTCATCATGTCCGTACATCCTACTTTTTCAAATATACATATATTAAACATGCGCTCGGCATCTTAACTCTACAATAGTCTATATAAACGACTTTCATTAAAATCGGTGGAAATTCCCCTCTCAAGTATTTTCATTGCCATCGCAAAGGGTATACTTTAGAATAACACCCTTAAACACAATCAATCCTCAACTTTAAACCTACAACATTAAAGATGAAAGTGCTAGTTGGGATCAAACAGGAATGTAGTGCTAAAATATCGCTCCTGATATCTTGGTAAGGACGTCGACATTTTTTCATGCGATTTTATAGAGTTTCATATTTCGACGCGGTACTTCAGGAGCCTTATTCCTCGAGATCATTTTGATTTATATTTGCCTTAAGGGTCTCCCTCGAGGGTTGTGAGAAATGGAACTTGTGGATTGAACCAATTTACTAATGATTATGTTTTCGGTTTACTTTTGTTATTTGAGTGCTTTCGACGAAACAGTTTTTTTTTATGAAACAGAACAGTTGCATTTGTAGTTCATAAATTATTGATTAACGGCTCTATAGGCTTTAGTATTGTCTATATAGCTCTTATTTACTTGACAGTAATGGCGGTCCAGTTAAAAACGATACGATAACATGCCAAGAGCAATATAGTCTTACCTAGTAGAATAGAGCCCCTGGACCTGGATAATAATAGATAGACAGACAGGTCGCGTTACATAAATAATGGCGTGTGTAATTTTTTTCAAAATGTGAAATTCGAAACGTAATACAATAAAAAATATGCTTTTTGAAGTGTAATTAAGATTTGCATTTACAGATTTAAGATTTATTGGTACTCTTGGCTCGCTCATTGACCTTGAAGTTTGGTAAAATTGGCATAATACGAGGTTTGCTAAGTCTGTTTTTTTTTATTTACGGTATAATGAATACACAAACTATATTTAATGTTTGTCTTGTTTAAGAAAAACATAAAAAGTTGTCATGTTTTGATGTAATCAATCAATTCACATGTCTCCTAACGCATGCAGTTAAAACGTTTAATGATATGAATGCTTGTTTGATTTTTTTGTGCTATTAATGTAATTTCCCAAGTTAAAAAGTTATTTGTTGGATACAAACCAGATTTATTGATGTTATAAGAGCGTGTTACATTAGGAACTCAAATATTCATTTTAAGGTCTTAGTATGGAGATCCAAAACCCTTACCTCAATTGAGTGAGCCAAAGATGTCTAAAAAAACCAATGTTTTTACTTTATTTTGTTATTTTAGATCTCAATACATCTTTTGATTTCTATGAGATGAACAAAAAAAACATTTTTTTTTTCCCAGACTCCGGTGACACCCTAATAAATAATGTTTTTTAGTATTATACACATTAGTTGCTGAGCCAGTGTCCATTTCACCGCCGCGAGGACACACTTTTGCGTGCTATTCCAGTTTCCTTCACTGTTTTGTTGAATCATTTGGATATTTGTGTGTATTGTGGTTGGTGAATAAATCTATTTCTTCTTCTTCTTCTTCTTATAGTAATGTACAATTGTTTGAATAGGGTTATTTAAAATTAGCATCAATCTTTTCTTATTTCTGGCCTCCTGGTTGATTAGAGGATAATGCTTTTAGGTATTATGTACGCCATTTAAACTTTTTTAATATTGTGAAATAAAGCCTAAATAAATAAATAACGACTTCACCTCTCTTTATGTGAAATGAAATAAAAAAAAAACTAAGTTGTCCACATGAGGGCTCTTTTACACGTCGGTAATATGGAGTGAATCAACTAGCGCTTCGGACAAGACCATCATTGTAAAGAAGATGTGCCGTAAATAACTTTAGTTAGTAAGTCACCAAATTGTTTATCTGTGGGGGTTTAATGAAATTATTTTTTTACCGTATTGTTTGATTTGTATGTTTAAATTAAATATGAATTTTCAGGCGCTACACTGAATGTTCTGTCCATAAACCTCCGCTGTGGATGTGTTAGTGAAGATTTCGGGACATATTCGATGAAACTCGTTCCGACATTTCGGCGGCTAAACGGCATATTATATGGCTTTTATAGATGCCACGCTTTATAGATACGGGTCACTTAGTAATACAATATTAAGGTACAAAGTACTGACAACTTTGGTGTACAAGTATTTAACTTATTATGTAGTTTGGTCCAATGGCAGTTTCAGATGGATTTGCCACTTAACTTTTAATTCAGATCAGTTGAAAGTATTTTTTTTATCTAGAAAAAATATAGTTTGTTACTAAGAGCTATCGTAATGCTGCCGATTCGATAGTAACACGTCAAAAGCAATACTGCTTTACCTTGTCCTAATTCAGGCCCTGCGCTGGGTAATACAGCTATGAAGCGATATGTAAGCGTCTTTATGAGCAGTATGTCTGTATCAAACAATTATCGCAAATGTTACTTCACATTAACTCTGGCGAAAGCTTGGGTATCGTTAAATGTTGTTAACATTATAGTTACTCTTATTTACTAGTCAATAAAGGCCGTATTGCAAAAAAATATGGTTTTGAAAAAAATATGTTTTAAAACCAAGCTAAAAAGACGCCCAAACCTTGACATTATTTTACTATTTGGTGCGATAATGTGTGTTAGATCTAACCTAATTAGAAGTGCCGCATCTATCCTCCGCGGCATCTAGCCGGCAGGTGATATATCAGGCACGTAGCTGCGAACGGATGTTATTACCGGCGCCGGATTCCAACGCCTGCGCAGCTTATATTGCCGCAAAGCGTACACTCGTTTTAAAGTAGACTATGCCGTAACAAAAACAAATTTCAAAGCTGTCAAATCAGTAGTAAATATGTGGTTATATTTTACTGCGTTGTCAGCTGTCACATAGGCCTTTTTACAGTGGATTGCAGTCAAACTATTGGAAATATCCAGCGAGAAAGAAGCTTCAGGTCCATACGACTAGATCGCTTTGCGACTACATCTCGATCTGACTACATAGCTTTGTGCCTAGATCGCTATACGACGAGCTCGCTTTGTAACTAAATAAACACATTGTTTTTTAATTTTATGTCTGTCTTATAGGGTGCGGCTCCACTGAGGCGGAGATGAGCGGAGCGGAGCGGAGCTGTGCCAATATTAACCAATAGAAGGTGCATGCGGTCACGTCGAGCGCGCCTTGCGCACGTTAGTTTAGATTCTATTGGTTAATATTGGCACAGCTCCGCTCCGCTCCGCTCATCTCCGCCTCAGTGAAGCCGCAGCCTTAGCAATGGCGATGGAGCCCCATACGGTGGAGCCGCGATGTAGTCACAAAGCGATCTGGTCGTATTTGCTACCTAGTCCCGAGATTTGGGCCTAAAGTTTCCATCCTTATCTAGCAGCTTATTTAGAATGACAGGTGTTCTGTACTCGTATGCTTCCTTCATGCCATAAATAGATTCACAGTTTAGATTTTAGACGCATTCGGCATTCGTTAAATCTAAGGACGATAACAAGTTTCTAACCATCAATGGGCTTTTACTTACTTGCCCCCAATATCTTAAATGTAACACCAACTAGTTTAATTGTCCTGTTAGAGAGGACGACAATTTTAAGTTTCCAATATTTTTTAAAAGCCTTCAATTTCAAATCAAATAAAAATCTTGAAACATTTATAAATAAAAATCAATAAAAATGGTTTAAATCTCAATTTGTCATATCATACAAATTATAACTGATAATAGTTTTTGTGAATTATCTAAAGTAATAATTAAAAAAACAAACAGCATTTTCTGTTTTCTAATCTGTGGCAAAGCTAAAAATCCACCTGCGTAGATTCTCTGACATACGTTCAACCGGCGTAATGTTACGTATATAGGTACGAGTGGTCTGTCTGTCTTTATGTCATGCTTCTCAAATGACAGCTACCAGTCAGATCCTTATAGTACACTTAAATAAAATTTTATAAAAAAATTTAGGGGACAACCTCGCAAAAATTGACCTCGTCCCAAACGAAACTCTAGGCTACAGTCAGGGTAAAAAAAGGTTCGTCACTTTTCGACTCTATTTCAACGCCGTTAAGGTCCAAAAGTGACGAACCTTTTTTCTACCCTGACTATACAACGGTTACTAGACAACGATAAACTTACTTATATAAAGAAATATAATACTCAAAATACACAGAAATCGTTCAACACTTAGACGAACTTGCACGAAAAAATTTACCCTTAACCCAGGGTAAATTTCGTGTGGGCGTTAGGCGGACTTGCGCGGACCAGAGTTAGCCCTTAACCCAGAGTTAAGCGTCTACTTTTGTACGTGGTTTGCCGCCTAACTCGAGTTAGTAAACGTCAGATTCATACGAAAACTGTCATTTTAACTTGAGTAACGCCCACTTGCGTGGACCAGAGTTAGCGTCTTAACCCGAGGTTTGGCGGCAAACCACGTACAAAAGTAGATGCTTAACTCTGGGTTAAGGGCTAACTCTGGTCCGCGCAAGTGGGCCTTAGTGTTTTAACCCAGGGTTAAACTTTTCGTGCAAGTGTCCCTTAGGAACAAAAAATCTCGCTTATATCACAAATCTTTGCCAATTCTGGAAATCGAACCCGGAACGGCTAGCTTTGTGGGCAGGATCACTAACAACTAGGCTCAAAGCGTCCTGCGAACGTTTGTTTGTTAAATAAATTACATGAAATAAAAATATTGTGCGTCAATAATAGCAATCATAGTACAGTCAACAATGTCATAACGATATAGTTCCAGACAAAGTGTAAAACAGCTTGCGTACAGATATTCTTTGGTCTGAAATTATAGGCGGTAAAAACCATATTGTCTTTGACCAGGACGGTGTTACGCAATAATGTGTCAATCCACAACTATTTAGCAATAAACTGTCATAACTCATACATACATACATACATTAAATCACGCCTGTTTCCCAGAGGGGTAGGCAGAGACCACTTCTTTCCACTTGCTACGATTTTGACAAATTTCTTTCGCTTCTTTCACATTCATACATCGAGTCATGCACGCACGTCGGTTTCGGGTACGTAAGATTGGGCCCTTTTCTAGTATTTCTCCGATTTGATTTGATTGTCATAACTCAATACTATAAAAAAGAATTGTATTTGATTTTCTGTGTTTTTGTACAATTCAGAGTTTACATACAAACATACTATCGTCGTGGGTTGACATTTTTTAAATAATTGTGGGATGACACATTTTTGCTTAACACTGTCTTGTTATCGTATTGTCACCGTTATGATGGTCAGGAATGGTGACCGAGTTAAAAACCATACCATAACAGATAGATCAAAGACGATATAGTTTTCACCGCCAAAAATAGAGGCGCTGCTCACGCCTGTGTAACAAGGAACAAAAACAAAAACAGACGTAAACATTATAAAGCAAATAAGAATATTAGCGGCATAAAAGGCGTAAGTTAGTGTTATGGCCGCCCGACTGCACCCGCGTACATCCTTATCATGTTCGAATAAAAACGCGGAATGTGCCGTTTTAATGCCCGCTCCTTCCTTCGTCCCTTCGGCCGTAATGTTGACATAGGGGTGGGACTATGTCGATGGAATTCGTACGGCAAAAAAGGTAAAAAACTAGCTTAAAAAGTAGACTGGTTTATTTAATATAGTAATTCTGTAAAGCTAGTTAAGGTAGAACCCTTAAAACTTAAGATAAAAAAAAAACAAGTGGAAAAGCTAGTCCGGTCTGTCAGCTATCTGTATCTCACGAACCGTAATAGGAAATAGTTGAAGTTTTCACACTGCGTGTACTTGTAATGCCACTATTCAACAAAAAATAAAATTTAGATATTTTCCAAACGTGATTTTTGTCGTAATTTTTTGCTCGATCTTAATATCGTACGATAGTACGGAATTATTGATGTTCGAGTCCGACTCATATTTAACCGTTTAAACTATTATTCCATAATACGTTATGAGCTGGGAATCACCCTGAGTACGGATTTGATTCCTATTGCTAATACTCGTACATAAGTATCGATGAATGTTTCCCATCCCTAATATCAAACATGTACATGGAATTTATGTTTACAGAGATACGGCTAATAAAAGCAACTCTATTGGCGGTACATATTTCAGGCTCTACTCGATCTGAATTCGGTTTATTTCGTTTTGCTTTGGAGCTTAATGCAGCCTTTAAAGCTTAATTGGGCCGAGGATTATTTGCTTTAAGGGTTTCAAATATTCAACCTGGTTTCTGATTTGCTGCTGGAATTTCATCATGTTCGGATAGTTGTTAAAGCATTACATAATACTTATTTGAAAGAAACAAATTTATCCTTTGCCTTCAATCAATAATAATAATAATATAATAATCTGCCTATGGAGCTTAAGGCCATCACTAATCTGAACGAGTTCAAAAAGATAGTAAGACATTTTTTGCTGTCAAAGCGCTACTATCACTAATCTGAACGAGTTCAAAAAGATAGTAAGACATTTTTTGCTGTCAAAGCGCTACTATAGTATTTGTGAATTTTTCAATTAGTTTTAATTGGTAATTAATTTATTATAACTGACATTATTAATACTGCAATGTTATAGTTAAGTATCTTAGGTTATTATTAATATATGTGCAGGCGTTTTCAAACACAATGTATATTGTTTCTGAAATAAACTTGAATTGAATTGAATTGAATTGAATTGAATCTTAATTCTATTTAAGTCTCCGTGAAGGAATCCAGTTCGTCAAGCAGAGGGCCAATTGCCTAACGCAATCGCAATCGCAATCGTTTTCATTTTGAAAATCGAAGGCTTGTCTCCTTACACAATGGTAACAATTGTTCCACTTTGAAACTTTGAAGTCGGTTGCGAATGCGAGTGCGTTAGGCAATAGGCCAACTGTTCTAATTTGACAATCATACAGATACCAGGAGTTCAGAACCTTTTAGGGTCTGCTCCAAACTGGCTGACGTAAAAACAGATGTTAATTTTTTTTAATAGGTGTCTAATGAATTTCTATTCTTTGACTAACTTTTCTTTGACTTGACATTTCTGAGCACATTTTTATATTATTGTACCAAAGAGTTAGAAGGACATTGCTTTATTATGGTATGGTACTAAAGTGCTTGTGAAGATTGTATGAACGTTATTTATAAGTAAATTAGTGACCCGCCCTCGCTTTGCTTCGGTTTATGTGAGATTTATGTAACACCCGTACATAAAACAGAATTTATTATACATAAAAGCCTTCCTCTGGAATCACTCTATCTATTAAAAAAAACGCATCAAAATCCGTTGCGTACCTAGTTTTAAAGATCTAAGTATACATAGGGACAGACAGACAGCGGGAAGCGACTTTGTTTTATACTATGTAGTGATTAAGGACTCCCATGTGACTCTGGTTGCACAAAGCGCATGGTTAGTAGCAGGGCCATTGAAATTCGGCTCGTTTATTGTGTCTTTTTAAGACAAATTAGTTATCAGTGATGGAAATATAGTCACGGTAAGAAAAGGTCACTTTTGGACCTTAAAAGCGTTGAAATAGAGTCGAAAACATGATTGTTTTAGGAAAAACGTCTGGAAAACAAATGAAAATTGCTTTACAACAACCTCTGTGGCTCTTTGCCCTGATCAAAAGGCTACTTAACCAAAAATCATAAGCGTAATTAATAATTCATGAAACAAGAGAAAGAAAGTCGTAACAAACTTTTGTTAATTAAGTTCATTCAGAGGCAGGGGCGCGGAACCTTTGGTATTGTGGCAGAAAGTTCAACTAGCATACGATACAAGAGAAAGCACTTTTACGACATCATTTTGACGCATGTCGGAAGTTTCAAGATCGCGTGTTTGGTTGTGTGACAATGGGATTCGATGTAAAACTAAAAACTCTTAAGTACGCAACCTTTGAGTTAAAATAAGCCTTTATCGTGTTGTCTTAAAGACTGCAAGTCGTTTTGGAATTTAAGGGCATAGATGTGGTGCCTGCCTCTTGGATAAGACAGTTCATACATATTTATATACATTAGCAACCCTCCCTGGGTTTCGCACGAAAAAGTAACATTAGTTTATTACTTCAAAACTTTCCTAGAAATGGTCTTACTAAATGATAGATAGATAGATAGATAGATAGATTCATTTATTCGGCTGTTAAATTAAACCAAAAAACACAAGTATATGACAAGACAAAAAAACAAAAGTAACTTATTCATAACTAATTAAAATTAAAATGAGTTAGCCGAAACGGAGTACCAGCTCAGCATGTGCTGTGGCACGGAGCCGCAGCGCTGATTTTCAGCTGGACCCGTAAGAAATGTGTGCAAATGAATATAAATATTAGAAAAGAAAGTAAGATTTAATAAATTATGATGAAAACCGTATTAAATTCCGTTCACAAGTGTCTAAACTTAGCACAGATATACAGGACACAAATGGCGAGGGACTTTATTGTATAATAATAATATGTACCTACACAAAAAATAATTACCACGCCAATACCTGATAACATACAATACTTACAAGAAACAGTTCGTGGATAAAGTTTTTTTTCATTAAATAAGTCCTACCAATCAGAAATATGACTGAGGTCTTCTTTTTAAAATAATATTGTTTTTTTATAAATCGCTTAAAAAATGCACAGTTAAAAGCAATAATGATATTTGCAGCAGGTATGATAGATTTAAATAAAAAAGAAACAAATATAAAAAAATGCACATTTTGTAAATTTTACAATATTTTAATATTTTAACAACATAACATAATATTTTGTCTACAATCATTTAATTATACAAGAATAATTACGATTTGACAAGTTGATTTATCTAAACGCGCATCGTTTTTCAACATTGGGTATTTCAAGTATTTCCTATTGAATAAAAAAAGGTTGCTTTCTCTATCTTCTACTTGTTCTTTTCAATTATGGTTTTATGAAAACTGTGTACTAAAGCGTTAGGATTGTTTACTTTTAAGAAACTAAATTTAAATTCAAATATCTATTACAGCTAAAGCACCTTTCACACTACACACTTCATTTCCGAGATGTACAAACTTGCACTATACTTGTCTTGTCACTTTATTTCAGTAATTAATATAAAAACTAGCACTTCTTGTCATATCCACGTTTTCTCAGTAAATTGTAGGTTTTCACATTAACTTCAGCTAAAGAATAAGTAATAACGTGTCAAGTGACGTCACTCGAGGGCGTTTTATCTTGCGCCGGCACTTACGGCGCGTTTACACTCGCGCTGCCGGTCTTAAGGAATGGCCGGGTAAGGCTGGACATGCAATGGCGACTAACTATAATAAACGCACGTTTCGCTAATTACTAAATTAATCATCCGGGCAAGAGCATGTCGGACCATGCTCAGTGTAGGATGTCGATGTTACTACAAACACAAAAAACTATTTCAAAAAACAAGAAATTGTGGCGTTCCTGTAACAAAATTAGAGTTAAAATATAAACATAATACAAATATACATAAAAATAATAATTAAATATGCTTGCCAAAACGCCACTAAAACCTTCTTCGAGTGAATCCGCTGCGCGTCGCGTCCCGACGTCCCGGCGCGGCCACTCGTGCGCCGGCCGCCCGCCAGTGCTACTCGAGACCGGACGGCGAACGCTCGCTCGTTTATGCTCCGCCATACCTAATACTTTTTCGCGTCGTGCTTAACAGTATTACAGTATTATTGTGTCGTATTGTACGTGATATCGTGTTGTGAAACTTGTGAACTAGATCTATTATTATATGAACCTTGTTTTTAGTGCCTAACTATTAGAACACTGAACTTAATAAAAGTGAATTACATATAGGACTGACTTGAGTTACTTACCTAGCTACGTAAGTCCTAAAAAATATTCATACACAAATGTTCTATTCAAAGTTAATTGTGACGTCTTAGATGATTTTCAGTAGATTTTTTCCGTTAAGGAATTTGTAATAAACGTGTCAAGTGACGTCACTCGACTAGAGGGCGTTTTATCTTGCGCCGGCACTTACAGCGCGTTAAGGAATGGCCGGGTAAGGCTGGACATGCATTAGCGACTATCTGTAATAAACGTACGTTTGGTTAATTGTTCGCTCTGACGGGGCTACTCAAACTCGCCGCTGCGATATTCACTCGTTCGTTCGTCCGTTCGCTCTTTTGAGAGAATCACACCCCTGGAGTATCTCGCAGCGCTTCTTCTCCGCATTGATGGTCTTGTCTGAAGCGCTAGAAGATTTACTTAATATTACCGACGTATAAAAGAGTCCTCATGTAGCCAATTTACTTAAGAAATATTTTGAATTTTGAATTAGAATTTTAGTAGGTAATAGGGTCCCGGCACCCTTAGAGTACGGAACCCTAAAAAGCAAGACACGAAATCATTACAAAGCCTATATTTAGATTACCTTACACACCATTTATCCTATATATCACAAATCTGCCCATTCACAGGCAGTTTTACAAAAAGGCGTGAAAAGCAACTTTCCTCGAAGCGATCGCTAGGCTGATGTATATTTATTACTCTGCCATTGTGAGGAAGGTTGAGCGCCCCTGAATAAGGGTTGCCAGTGTTGCCACGATTGGAGTATTAATAATGGGAATTTGACTGTTCGAGTGGTAATGATGGTATCGCTTAGTAACTTTTGAAGACATGACAAAAATAACGGTTTTTGGTTACGCTGCTCGGTAATGATACTAATGATCATCGGGTGTAGGGTAGAGTTTGTTTACCTTATTTATTTGACGACGCAGTTAGCCTAGTTGGTAGTGACCCTGCCCACGAAACTTGCGGTCGCGGGTTCGATTCCTGGTCAGGGTAAATATTTGTGTGATAAGCACAATTTTCTAAGTCTTCGGAGTTTATTTCCCTATATACGTATAAGTTTGTTATGGTTGCCTAGTACCCATAGTACAAGCCTAGAGTTTAGTGCGGGATGAATAAAATTGTCCCCCGATGTTTATGGCAGTAAATAAAGCCAGTGGTTAATTTTAATTATGGAATAAAATTTTCATCCAAATCATCATGTAATGTAATTAGTCTTTATTGTACTCAAAACACGCACGAACGGCGAACCATTCGGTCTAACTGTGTAAAAGATAAAAAAAAAACACAATATATTTTTTTGTCATTTACACAGTTTGTGCAAAAACAAAGAACTATACATACATACATAAGCTCACGCCTTTATTCCCAGAGTGGGGTAGGCAGAGCTACAGAATTACTAACAACTCTAAAAACTTGTTAATAGTTCAGTAATTAGACTAAGATGTTTACCAGTGTATTAGTGACAGGTTGCAAGCCCATCGCCTAACAGCACTACACAGCCTTTATTCCCTTAATCGTCTCTTACGACATCCACGGGAGGACATGGAGTGGCACTATTCTTACCCGGCAACCACGCGGGGAAACTTGTGTATTTCTTTATTTTAAAATGCATACTTAAAAAGAACTATAAATAATTAAACATCAAGGTACAATCTAGCACAGATTTACCTAGTCTCAAAAGAAGTTCTAGGTTTGTACTATGGGTACTGAACAACGGTATAAACAATTATATACAGAAATAAATACTTAATTACGTCTAAACATGTAAAACTCAGAAACAAATGCGCTCATTACACAAATATTTTCCCATACTGGGAATCAAACCCGGGACCGCTTGCTTCGTCGGCAGGATAACTAAACGCTGCTGATAAAATTAAAATACAAACGGTAAAATCAAAAGTCCAAAAGAACGAGTTGATAAGCCGAAATTGAACAGTCCGGGTCCCCGACGGCGCGCCCCTCCAGTTTGCCGAGGCATTACGGAGTAATTTTTATTTGCGTCAACAAACCGACAGACCTTATGAATTTCAGATGAAAGCCTAAGCTAACAACGGCGGGTCCAAAAAGATAAATACCTTCGTCTTTTTGCGTAGATTTACGTTGAAATCTGCCTACGGCTTACGCTTTATTTCACTGAGACACCGGCCGTGTTGTGTGAAGGGCATAAACGGAACGATTCGTCGTTACGATCAATCTGAATCGATATCGTGACGATTCATATTTCGAAATATTTAATGGGGATCCCATACAACAAACGTGATCTTATTACCGCTTTTTGCTCGATATTATAACAGCAGGTAGAAACGCTTACGCTTACCTACGCTTGAAATATACAAAGAATATTTAATTGTATGTTTACTTTAAAAACGTGTCCCTGAACAGTAAAACCACCGAGACCGGGCGATAACACGAAATTTCCGGTCATTTGTACAGTGGAGAAAATTGATTCCTAGACCACTTTGGACTATATCAAAGTGACGAAATCAATCAAAATGTAAGAGAATTCTTATGATTTTATTTACAGTGTCACTTTGACATAGTCCAAGGTGGTCTAGGAATAAATTTTCTCGACTGTACCACGTATGGCCCTTCAGGGGTCTAATAACGTAATGACGAAAAGGAATAGTAATCGAACGTGTGGATAAATTACGAATGTAGAACGATTTGTTACACAAAATTTCTTGTATTTTCAGTTAGTCGAAAAAAGAAGTAGGCGGTAGCGTAATGCCATACTTCTCCGGTGTAACTTACAACCCACCATACAGACGAGAAAACATTAATAAAAAAAAGGATTATTTTTTTTACAAAACTCTTTGGACCTAAATAAATATACTGACAGGTGCCAGAGTGAGTGTGATAGTGATAGACAGTAGAGTACTATTGAAACTGTGTCTAGTAAAGGGACGATATTCAATCTGCACTCAAGTTGCAAGGTAACTTGCCTAACACACACACGTACATTATTTATTCATGTGACGTCATACTTCATGCAAGTTGCACTTGCCACTTGCCTAATGAAATACCGCCTCTACGTTACAGAGGTGAGGCTCTACCGCTCCGGCTGGCACTGCGCCGTTTTAGCTTCATATTGAATATTATACGTCGAGTTTATTGTTTTATTGTCTGAGTTTAATTTGAGATATTACCTTGCTCCAGAAAATCAGCACGTGGCGACCCCACTCAAGAATTAATGAAATACACGTGACAATGGACTACTGTCTGTTTTTGAAGAAGATTTTACAAGAGAATTCATAATAATAAATGTTGCTAATAATTAAAAAAGGTAAATCTATCTTAGTATAATTTCATGTAATTTATAATAGGGGAAAGAAGTGGTCTCTGCCTACCCCTCTGGGAAACGGGCGTGATTTAATGTATGTATGTATGTATAATAGCGTTCGTGTTACTATGATAAAATTTATATTAACAGCATTTAATAAATTCTTTTTACGTAAAATTTTACTAATTCAGAATAAAATCTAAACTCGTACAGGCGAGAAACTTTTTGAATTGAGAATAATATCGTGTGACAAATTCTCGGTAATTTCCAAAAACGTACTTAAATTTTCGTATGGAAGATCTGAGAACAGCGAGAACATTACTAACGCCCTAAACATTTCAAAAATGTGTCCGTACTTTCTTGAAAATATTTCCAAATTTTATCTTCACTTTCTATTCGGTGACCGAAGGATCGTTAGCCACCTTTAGTATAAAAAAAACTTGCTACTTGGATTTTTTATAGTTATGCTTCAGTTCAAGAATCGCGGTGGTCACTCACCATCAGCCCCCTCTTTGACCATCCTGACAACGACAGGCGACAGGTGACATTTCAGTGTATCGCAAACAGCTGATATAAATCCCACTGATGTGAAAGCTTGTTAAATTTGCCATGAGACCCGAATTGTCACCTGTCACCTATCATTGACAAGATGGTGAAATAGGGGGCAGCAGACCCGCTTGTCGTCTGCCTCCTTTTTTTCCATAAAAAATACTTTTCAATACAAATACCGTAATAAGTAATAACAGTGTCTTAACCTTCCGATGGTCAACGCAAACAGAACTCCCTTATGTCTTTAAAACTGAATTTAGTACAGGTGTGACTCTTGATCACTCGCTATTTATTACGGCTAGTGGCCGGCCCGGGGGGGGGATGTAATCATAAATTTTGCAAAAGGTCGCAGGGTGGTTTTATAGGCATTTTTAACGAGATTTTTGTTGCCAGTGGCGGGAAACACCCGATTTTGTTGATTCTTCGGCCGATGGGCAAAAGACGGGAAATGTTGAAGTACGCCGTTTAGATTTCTCCGTTTTCAACGTCTTAATGAATTAATATAATTGCCTTTTCTCAGTAAACGAGCAATAAAAATGTGTATTGCCGGCTTTGAAAATGACTGTAATAGAAGACACGTGTTGCCTCTTCGTCTTGATTTTTATCAAATTATCTTTTAACTTCGTTCTAATTTAACGTTCTTTTGTCGTACTAAAAAAGCTAAAACAAATAAAATGCTTAGAGGGGTGTGTAAGTTTTAATTTTTTATTTTTTTTGTTTTATCTTTACTAACTTCCTCGCGGTTTTAATCGACCGACAGTGATCATGAACCACCTGAACGAATGAATTAATTCTGTAAAATTTCAACCACACTGTAAAAAAATCCCAAGTATTTAATTAACTTTAATCAACCCAAAATGGTAATGTCCATTTTTCCTGTTTCGTTCCACGAGACCCGGCGCGTATAATTAATTTAACTTATATTAATAGGGTGAAACAAAATGGCGGTGGCAACACCGTCGTTAATATTAAACGCACTTGAATGAGGATGTATGGTTGCGGAGGGCTGCGTAAAAACTGACGGACGTTAATAATTTACCTGTAATACGGGAAAATAAACGTATACAAGACTTTGATTTGGGTATTTTGCATTTTTATTAAACCATGAACGAGGTTAACGAAGAAGGTTTGTATTGTCTGCCATAACATGTTTTAGGTATACGGCGAAGCTCAAAAGGGTTATATGTTTGACCTGCATGTATGTCCGTTCCTATGTTCGGTCGTAACTGCTCCACGGCTCAACCGGTTTTAATAATTATGATACGTCATTAGATTCGTCTTAATGACGGGAGTGAACTGGGTACATAATACATATATTTTTTTGATGAAAAATGTATTTTATGCACTATGTTTTTATGTTTTTAACATTTAAAAACGACAGTAGATATCAAGAAATGCTGTCGGAGTTTCAAAGCTTGCTTTTTATTTATTAAGAAACTACTACTCTTTTGTGATTTTTTATACATGCTCTCGTATCCTAACCAAACTTATTCTACACGTTAGATATTGAAGTAATTTTGAACAGTTTACGGTTTTAGCGAAATAAAAATATGACCCAAATATATGGCAAACAACCGGCTCCCAATCGAGCACACATGATACCTTATGTTAAGATATGCCATCTCAAGATCGAAAATGTTTTGCCAACCCTGGGGATTAAAGATGGGAACTTAAGAAGTAATCTCCGCTGCCAATGAACTCTCAATCAGCGGCTGTCCAGCAAGACAGTAACGAAAAGTGCGAAAGCTGCTCCCTGACGATATGTTAGCGAATAAGGTGTTAACGATCTGGACATACCTGTATAAGGTCAACCCGATACCTATTACAGACACGTCCCGACTTTGCTCGGGTTAAACCGTATATAGAGGGTAATTTTTTTATCAGTGCACACATTTTAACATATGATTTTGTATCGTTAATATAATATATTACGACGGTAAAATCAGTTTTCTTTTTCTTTTACATTATTTACAAATTATCCTACTTTTATCTTCTCGTGTGGCCACAAAGTCACAAATGATAATGGCTTGTCAAGCTGTAGGTAATACAAACACTGTATTGATATTCAAAATTTTAAATTTTGTTTATCAACTTACCTGACAACACCCCTCTGCTCGCACTCGTGCTAGAGGGTCCATGAATATCGTTAAGTTAGTAAAATCATTGAATCGGCAATATCTCTAATTTTATTTAAGCTAGAGTTATAATAACATAAGATGTGTTATTGATTAACAATAACAAAGCAAATATAAAAATTTGTGCACCTAATAAAAAAATACCCTGTATAATAATATAAATTCATACACACCTTCACGCCTGTAATCACAGACTGGGGAAGGCAGAGCTACAGAATTACCTACAACTTTAAAAACTTGTTGATAGTTCTGTAACCATAACTTGTTGATAATTAATAATATGTATAGCCTACTAGGTGTTGCCCACGAGTCTGTCTGCGTATAAGTCTTGATATAACTAGAGCTGATATCTCATAAACGGCCAAATCCATTTTTGTGAAATTAGCTCAAAACCACCTCTAGAAAATCTGCTTTCAAGTAAAAAAAATGGGTCCAAATCGGTTCACCCGTTTAAAAGCTACGGTTCCACAGACAGACACTCACACACACATGTACATATAGCTGTCAAATTAACACCCCTCTTTTTGCTTGGAGGGTTAAAAATATCCTATGTTCTTGCTCGGGGCTCAAGCTATCTCCATACCAAATGTCATCGAGATCGGTTCAGCAGTTTAGACGTGAAAGCGTAACAAACAGAAAATTTTTCTTTCACATTTTTGATATTAGTATCGATGTCAATCTTAAATAATGTACCTTTGAAATCTTGATAGAATCATTTTTTATACTAAGGCAGTGATTTGGAATTACCATCTTCTCTGTCTCCTTATAATATTAGTCAAAACAAGATGGCCAAGATTTGAACATATTTACCCCTAAATCTACCTGCTTTTGCTGCCTATCCTACAAGTCAATGGCTTATTCAAATCTATAAACATGTTCCTTGCCAAATGCGATATATCGGGTCGCATTTATATGTAAATCAGGCCTGCTGGCACTGTAAACTGCCTGCCCGGGATTAGTCGCGAGCACACACGACACATACACAAACAACGTTATAAATTCCCTTATTAATAACGTAGAATTATGGATGTAGGTGTTTGCCCGTCGACCCTCGTCGGATCTTCTGTGATGCGCTTGTACCCTTAAGTTAAGGAGCTTGTACACTGCACTTAGAAAACGCTCCTTTAAAAGCTCCGTATAAAACTATCAAGCACTGTTTTTTTTGTTTTTTTTTTTATGGCATGGAGAAGACATACGAGCACACAGGCCACCTGATGGTAAGTGGAAACTGTGACCCATAGACATTCGCATTCACAAGACTGCAATGCAATCCTAAGACTGCAAACGCGTTGCCAACCCTGAGGACTAAGATGGAACGCCTCTGTGCTAGTCATTTCACCGGCTGTCTTATCCCCAAACCGGAACACAACAATGCGAACACTGCTGTTTGGCGGTAGGTTAATGGATAAGATGGCGGTAGCGATCCGGACGGACCCTACACAAGGTCCTACCACCCGCAAAAAAAAACCGCGGTCCTAATTAGGTTATAATTTTGTCCTTTGATTGCATTTTTGCTCAAGTTGCATCGTTTTAACTGCTCGATAGTAAAGACTTGACATTTTTAGGGAGTAATATCATTCACATAAAATATATTACAATATTGCACTAGCTTTCATTAACATTAATGTAATTAAGGCAATTTCGGTGACTTTCTAACGAGTGTGTACTGTAAATTCTGAAAATCGATTTTTCCAAGTTGCGATTAATACCATTCGCATATTTTACCACTTTATTTTTTCTCAATAGCTACTTTTCCCGAAGGGCTTTCTAACCATTCGCATATTTTACCACTTTATTTTTTCTCAATAGCTACTTTTCCCGAAGGGCTTTCTAACCATTCGTATATTTTCCCATTATATTTATTTTTCAATTGGGTTCTTCTCCACTGCTCGACTATCATAAATATGAGGTAGGTTTAGGTTATGTTAGTTTTGCAGCAGGCCCGGAGGGCCAAAACCACCCAGAAATAGGAGCTCCGCTCAAGCGGAGCTCCGTCGACTCTGTTAAATTTAATTTTGATATTAAAAACATTGGTCAGTTGAGTTGGTTGAGAAATTAGAGAATTAAATATAGTCGGAAAAAATGCGAATGGTTAGAAAGCCCTTCGGGAAAAGTAGCTACTGAGAAAAAATAAAGTGGTAAAATATGCGAATGGTTAAAAAGCCCTTCGGGAAAAGTAGCTATTGAGAAAAAATAAAGTGGTAAAATATGCGAATGGTATTAATCGCCACTTGGAAAAAATGATTTTCGGAATATACAGTACACTCTCTTTCTAACTAGCCAATATACAAAGTGCCATTAAATTCAACGCGCTTTGTGAAATGGACATAATTTAGCAGTTACATTTTTACTAAGTAGGTACCTAATATTCACTTTAATTTTCGCTGAAATACTGATCAATTTGTGAGATATCGCCATCATTATGTAAACAAAAAGAACCTACTGACAGATTAATAGAGGTCTCTAAAAAAGGAAAGTTCTAGACATATTATTTAATTCTACGTAGTAATTATAACGTTTTACCGAGATAGAGCTTTTAGTGTTCTGTGTTTTGATAATAATAAGTAAAAAAACAAAGCCAAAATTATCTCACACGTACTCAAACTTCACATTTAAAATTTAGATGAACTAGAACTTCCACAAAACGTCAATTAACACGCTAAATGACTGTTTCACGAACTAATTACTGTGGGCAGAAGTTTTAATGCACGGTGCACCCGCCAGTGTGCAGGGCTCTTAGCTCCACGGCATTAATTTTGTTTACGTTGGATTTTATGAGAAAACGTCCAAGTGCCCAGTTTTTAACGCCGGGGTTTTATACGAGTTGTGTAAACGTTTTTATGACTAAATTATGAAGTAGGGTTTGGATATGTCTCGGTCGAATTGTCGTTTAAAAGGGTTTGTTGAAAGTGATAATGATAATACGTGCTTAATTATTAATTAAAACAATTCATGTATTAAATTAGGATTTTTATTTTAATTAAAATTAACAACAGAGTATTTGAAGCGTTAGTGGTTTTACGGGTTTTCATTTGACCAAAAGTACCTTCGACGAACGAATCATTTTACAAACTTTCATTTTGCAAAAACGATTTCGTGCTCAAACAAGTTCAAAATTCAAAATATTTATTCAGTAAATTGGCCACATAAGGGCTCTTTTACACGTCGGTAATATAGAGTGAATCTACCAGCGCTTCGGACAAGATCATCATTGCGGAGAAGAAGCGCCGCAAGAAATTTCAGCAGAAGGTAATTTTTTCAAATCATAAAATACAATAATACTAAAACCATATTACATCTTAGGTTCCATGGGCTTATTAAATAAGTTAGGTTAAGTTAGACATGACCACATAAAATTTTCAAATAATGCGGCGGTAAGTATCTCTTTGTGAAATTAAAGTTTGTAAAAATTATAACAAAGTTGTATACCCCCAAAGGTACAAAACTTGGATTTGAACAGAAAAGGTCTATAATGCACCTTTTGTAAAGCAGAAACAAAACTGAATTACATCTCGTTTGAAGAACCTAATTTAACCAAATATTTTTGTTATTTTTTCATTAATAGAAGTAAGCTTTTACAGTTTTATTTGCGTTCATTTTTATGAAACAGCGTTTAATTGCCCAGTTTTAGCGCCGGGATTTTATACGAGTGGTGTAAGCGCTTTTATACCTAAATTATAAAGCAGGATTTGATATCTAAATTTCAAATTTGATTTCTTATTTCGTTTTTTAATTTGATGAGTGTGTTTATATTGTATTTGGGCGTTACATTTTTACATAATATTATGATAGATATTTTCGAACCAAACTTACTTTCAGTATCTAAAACTTAAATCTATATATTATTGAATGCAATAAATGTTATAATAAGGTCCTCTAAGCCAAAGAAATTAGAGGTAAGTAATAGTTACGTACGAGTTCGCTACTCACTCGGGTGCATTGCTGCCGTGGATCCATAGTTCCTTTTATATTATCTACTTATTTCTTGATCCGTGGAAAACTAACAGCATTACATAAGTTTTTAAATGTAACCAAAAACACAGCAAATAATAGGTCTCCCAAGGAAACTTATTTCATACAGGTCTTATTTCCTTCAGGTTAAAAATATGTCAGACCGTTCTCTTATAATAGTGAATTTAACCATTATAATAATTTATGTAGTGAATTTACGTAATTAAATGTGAAAGTGAGATTGGATTTTAGTTCACTTAGATAAGCTATTAGCTCACGAATCCGTTTAAATATAATAATTAGGAATTCATAAAATGGCAGAAAGATATTTTTACTTTCGAAAAGATCACGTTTTCCAGGTAAAAAAAGCAATCAACAAATTCTAAAGGGACAGAGCGGGATGGCCGCGATTCTCGCGCCATACAAAGGGTCGTATTAACTGTTTTCAACGGTAATGCTTGTCTCAAGACGCGTTAAACATGACAGTGTTCTATAGCTTGACGTTTACTTGGCTCAGTACCGAATCGTCCTCATAGCAAAATGACCAATGACGCAAATTGACCAAGAAGCGAAAAGTGAGGCGTCACATTAACATTTTGTCTAATTAACATAACGTTCATAACGCAGAACATCAAAATAGCGTTAAAACTACGTAGCGTAATGTCCAAATTAAAAGTATATTGTCTAATCTAATCCCAAGCAGTTAGCTTTGTGGTCGACATTAGATTTTGACTTTTTAAATACTTAGAATCGTTGTTATCTAGCCGTGTTGCTTGATGGACTTTATGCTAATTGTCTATTTTACGATTTAAGCATCAATAGACTTTTGACTTCTTGGTCAATTTGGTCCCTGGACATTTTGCTACATCGACGAATCGGTACTGAGTCGTTTTGACGTATTTTGGGCCGGGCATCTCGGTCAAGGGGAATTAATACTGCCTTTAAATGTGCAAGTTTATGAGAGCGGTGGGGGTAACATAGATCGCGCGGCACTTGCATCGAGCCGAGCACCAAACTATAATAATGTTATTTCCTTTTAAAAATAAAATCTTTCACGACGAAGCATTTAGCCTACTACTAGGAAATGCAAATTAACCGGTTATTAGGGCCACTTGCACGAAAAGTTTAACCCTGGGTTAAGACACTTACGCCCACTTGCGTGGACCAGAATTAGCGTCTTAACCCGAGGTTAGGCGGCAAACCACGTACAAAAGTAGACGCTTAACTCTGGGTTAAGTGCTAACTCTGGTCCGCGCAAGTGGGCCTAAGGGCCATTTGCACGCAGAATTTAACCCTGGGTTAAGGCACTAACTCGAGTTAAAATGACGGTTTTCGTATGAATCTGACGTCTACTAACTCGAGTTAGTGCCTTAACCCAGGGTTAAATTCTGCGTGCAAGTGGCCCTAACTCGAGTTAAAATGACAGTTTTCGTATGAATCTGACGTCTACTAACTCGAGTTAGTGCCTTAACCCAGGGTTAAATTCTGCGTGCAAGTGGCCCTTAGACGTTTTTGTATGAAAATAACCGGTTAAAATCGGTTATAACCGGTTATTTGCATTCCCTAGTTGCTAGTGTCCCTGCCTACGATGCTAGCGGTCCGGGATTCGATTCCCGGCATGGCCAAAGATTTGTGTGAAGAGCGCGAGTATCTGTTTCCGAGTCCTGGATTTTTTCTATATATTTAAGTACTCGTATGTATTTCTCTATATGTTTATCGTTGTCTAGTATCCACAGTACAAGCCTAGATCTTAGCTTAGGACTAGGTCATTGCGCGAGATTGTCCCCTGTTTTTTTTCAAATTAATGTATCTACAGTCAGCGTCAAAATATAAACTTTGCATTTTGTCGCATTAACACATTTAACAATACTATTTAACATTGCTTAAGGAACTATAAAGCTACTAGGTACGAAAATTCATATCTACTTTTGATTCGGATGCTGTTTTTACTGTAAAAACCTACTTCTCTTACATTATGTATGCATGTGTCATGGCTAAATAATAAACAGTGTATTACACGGCTCCTATCAGCTGGGCTTGAAATATCCCACGCTACGGCATCATGTCACGCTCCCCCTGTGTGTCTCAACGCTAAAAGGATCAAGTTTCAGGAGAAATAAAACGGTTACGCAAAGGCAGGTACACCGTTATAACGTTACTGATGACACCATTCTCACCATTACCGTTAGCGATATTTATGGGGTTTTAGTTTCCGACCCCGATCGACTACCACTTGTATAACTCAAAGAGTACTTGATGTTATTTTTATATGACTGTCAAACGCTCCAGATTACTTATGAAAAAAAAGATAAAAGAATGTTTATTCTGCAACTAGTTTTACACATCAAAACAGACCTACTGAATATATACACAAAATTTCGTTAGAATCGGTTAAGCCGTTTCAGAGGAGTTTTGGTACAAACACTGTGACACAAGAATTTCGTGTATTAGATAAATAAGCACTTAAAACTAAAGACAACATAAAAAACTCCGAAACAAATACATAGGATACTTTCATGCCAAAAAAATTATGGTTACAGAGAGATAAACTATAATTGCGTTGTAGGCGGACAAAGTCACGAGAGTAAGCTTGTATAACTATAAATTAATAGGCAGCATCAAAATCATTTTATGCGTAAACCTTACCCGTTCCTATTAACGTTCAAAAGCGATTATCGTTTGAATTAGAATTTAGTTTTTCTCCGTTACAGCTGAAAACCAATTAACAGCGGAGAGTTTAATTAATACCAGACTCTGAGGGCATTTATCAGAGAATATTTCTGAAAACCTTTAACTGCTCTGTTTTAGGCGGTTAAAATAATATCGTCTTTCATCTTACTAGACACAGATAAACATACTTACATACATACATACATTAAATCACGCCTGTTTCCCAGAGGGGTAGGCAGAGACCACTTCTTTCCACTTGCTACGATCTTGACAAATTTCTTTCGCTTCTTCCACATTCATACATCGAGTCATGCACGCATAAACATACTTATACAGAGAAATACACTTATAAACTTATACATATACTTACATAACACATCTAAGAAACAGGACCAAATACTGAGAAGCGAACCCAGGCCGGGCCGAACAAACAGTTCAGTTTGCGGTAAGAGAAAAAGTCAACACACTATAAGTACCATAGCTCTGTCTTTTTCACTCGCTATTAAGTGAACTAGGCCACTATTCTACTGGGTAAAACAATATTGTTTCTGACATGTTATCGTATTGTCAAGGTTACGATAGCTCTTATTTAGTTGACAGCGGATCACTTCGTTTACCCGAATTTCATTTCCCATAATTGTGTCACTTGCCATAATGTTAATTTGCCATAAAGGCATTTTTTCTGAAACTGTAAACCTTTCAGGTAATTTTTACATGCCATCGTATAGAGCCCAATAGGTTAGGTTAGGTTTGTTTTATAACAATTCTGAATAGTTCACGATTTCAGAAAAAATGCCTTTATGGCGAATGAATATTATGGTAAGTGATAGAATTATGGCAAATGACTTTCGGGCAAACGACAGAGAACCACTTGACAGTAATGGCGACCGACTAAATAACAATACTATAGCACGTCAAACCCAATACTGTTTTGTTTTTCTTCTCTCTGAATAAATTGTTTTTCTTTCTTTTACCCAGTAGAATAGGTGGGCCTACAAAGTTATGTCATGGAAGCCCCCCCTAACCTAGAGAGCGCAAGCAAAAACTAGGGCATTCTAGAACAAACTGGCTTCATGGAACCGTATCCCTGGGCATGACTTGGGAGGAATCCTGTGAAGCAGGATCATCCACAAACAGCATTTCAAATTCAAATTCAAAATCAAAATCTTTATTGCATATCACATTATAAATATAGGTGGAAAATCAAATAGGTATTCATGTGACAACCTGCAAGGGCACAGTAATTCTAGAGGGCTGACTACGTATTTTAACATCACAAGTACATAATTGTATTATAAATAACATAATTCTAATTCTCTCAGCAGGGGGTTGTCTCTGATTGACGAAGAAATAATTCCACATGATGGCTGCACCGGCACTTGTTGCTGGCAACACAAATTTAAGATTGTATCAACCACTTATTGGATTGGATTGTTTTGGTTGATTGTATGGATTGTTGATCAACAACTTAACATTTCCTTTCTTCCGGTCTTTTCACTGCTCCTTCCATCTTGTTGTCGAATGCATAATTAATAAAGTTGTACTGCTATAAACAAACTCGTGGTGAATTGCAAATTAGTGGCTTTCAATCAAGCAGTAAACACCCCGTACGGTCTACGCTCACGACAGCACTTTTAGAAGCTACAGTCTACTAGCGCTTTCCAAGAGGAGACCACTGATGAGACTAAGGCTAGAGTTTATTGATATTTATTATTGTAGGGGGTTGACCCTTGTGTACCGCTTCGACCATTGCTGATCTTTTGTGGCAGCCCTTTGTTTAGGGGTCAGCAAAGGGCTCGTTGCGTCCAGGAATTTCCAGATACTTTGAGCAGTGAGGAGCTGTACCCTTTTGCGGGTTCATGATTATGTCACCCTTGGTAGATACCTCTGTTGCGCTTTAGTAGTCCGCATGGGCAGAGGATGTACATCGCTGTCTCTTCTGTCTTCTGATAGAACTTGCATGTCGCGTCTTGTTTCAGTTTTAGGTTATTGATTAAGCATCAAGTTTATTTAATTAAGTAAAACTACATAAAATAATATAACAACCATAACACAATAACTGAAAAAGAAAACTAAAATTAAAAAAATCTAACTCTAAATGTATAAATTACGTAACTAAAACATTAAATCTTAGAATGGCCCCTGTGGCATTGTACCAAAGATGCTGGCAGCATTTCCTCGCTGGATGGTTAAACTTATACGTTGAGCGAGGAAACTGCCAGCTCTTCGGTCTCCCGTGACGTCAATGAGCCTCTTCGAAACTTCTTTGAAGAGGCTTCGAGCGCTAGGACCCCACGGACCAAGGGTCTCGACGCCGAATGGAATAAACATATATTCTGGGCCGAGACCACTATATTTTACTACCTTCATGCTTTCGGACGCTTTAGCTGCCGCACCAGCCCTAGAGGTCCAGTGGAGATGTGATGGGGCTAGCGTGTCTACACAGGTTGCATCCCACACTAGCACCCGTCCCATATTCCACGGGACCAAGGTCATTCCGTCAGGTCTCTTGCCATCATTTCTAGAAATGCCTGTCGGCTCTAAAAGAGCCGGGACCTTTATTGAGGATAGAGACCGATGAATGATGTCGTTGAGTGCGGCGTGTCTGGAAAAGCGGCCAGCACTTCTCTGGCAAGAAAGTCCGTGATGTCCTAGCTGTTCTACGTCACTTCCGCAGGGGCAGCGATGTGAAGCGCAGACCGGGACCCCAAGGCGAAGGCAAACTGAAAGTCGGAGTGTGTTAGGGTCTAGGAAAGTACCAGTGCTTGGCGAGGGATGAGCTTGAAGCCAGTATCCAGCCTCCCTTGTACCGACTGCTAAAATTCTAGCACGATCCGCTGCGCAGCACTGGCTAAGAAGGGAATCAACAGTCAATTTACATACCATGTCATCCCAACACCTCTGCGATTTTGGGTTTACAGGAAAATGTTGACCGGGGCAAGTAGTTAACCACCCATTCTTTGCGTCCTCTAAACCTGAAGTCTCATAGTTTAAAGGGAATTCCCTAAGGATTTTTCCTATGAAGTTAATTTACATAGGGTTGTCACCTAATATTTATTTATATCCTGATAATTAACTGCACCTATACAACTTGAAGTACTTGTTTCGAGGCATCTAAGCCGTAGCCTTAAAGTATTTTCCCTCACGCCCCACAAATATGGCGGCGTGATCGGTAATTAATCATTCGGCCGGATACTTGATAAATAGATTTTTGCTCTCAGCCAGCCGCCGGATACAAAATGAGTGTTGCTGGAAATAATCTCATTAATAACTTTGAAATAGATAAAAAGCCTAGGTATTTACCTGATAATAGTGTGTAATTGTGTGGTAGTTTTGCGGGTGGTAGGACCTTATGCAGGGTCCGTCCGGATCGCTACCACCATCTTATCCATTAACCTACCGCCAAACAGCAGTGTTCGCATTGTTGTGTTCCGGTTTGGGGATAAGACAGCCGGTGAAATGACTAGCATAGAGGCATTCCTTCTTAGTCCTCAGGGTTTGCAATGCATTTGCAGTCTTAGGATTGCATGGCAGTCTTGTGAATGCAAATGTCTATGGGTCACAGTTTCCACTTACCATCAGGTGGCCTGTGTGCCCGTTTGTCTGTCTATGCCATAAAAAAAAAAAAAAAGAAAAAAAGTAATAACTCTTCGATAGATAAAAAGCCCCGATATAACAGGCCTTGGGAACCTGTTTTTTTACAATTATTTTCGCTTCTAATCAAAGAGCATAATAAAACGGTTCCTGCTCGGAATAACGGTTAATTTTGCTCGCTAATTTGTTCGCACCGCCCACCACCGCCATCGTCAGCTTGAAGTTAAGCCGACCTTATCATTTTAAGCATTACGCCATCCAACTGCAGAAGGAATCAAAAATTAAAAATACCAGAGATCGTATCGCTCGCAAATCGATTGCATATAGAAGTTTGCCGCTGCATCTACAGTGCAGCTAGCCTGCAGTCAGTGTGCAGTCTTTATAACTGCACGCGGACTTCAATCGGACTGCACAGTCAGTTTGCAATTTCGATGCGGTTATACCACCAACCTTACAATCACTCCATCCACAGAATATATTTTACAGCTGCCCGGCAGTTCAAATGAAGACCCTCTGTCATGGGCGATACGAGGCTCAACTTATAAACTGGTCTTCTCTTGGGAAGCGTCGGTAGATTTTTGACGCTCTACGCCCGTGCTTCCTTATTTTTGCCTCATCGTTGGTCTGGTATAAAAAAGGATAGTAATATTTAATGATCACAGCCACAACAATGTTTGCGTCTATTTTTGGACCTCAAACTACTCCCCACGGTGACGGGTGATTGACCCTGAAACTCTTTTATCCTGACTGCCCAAGATCTTCCTTGGGCAATATTTTTCAGTCGTATTTATTAGCTGGTATTTTGGTACGCACGTTATGTATAGTTTTTCAATAAAAATATGACAATTAAAACACTTAAAACAATTCAAAAAATTTCAGGGGACAATCTTACTCTAATTGATCTTGTTCCAAACTAAGGTCTAAGTACTAGACATTCTCAAAAAATCATCAAAAAATTTACCTTTTTGCATAGAAAATAAAGCCTGCCTACGAAGCTAGCGGTCCTGGGTTCAAATCCCGGTAAGGGCAGATATTAGTGTGATGAGCGCGAATATTTGTTCCTGAGTCATGGGTGTTTTCTATATATTTAAGTATATACTTCTCCATAATATAAGTATATCGTTGTCTAGTACCCATAGTACAAGCCTTGAGCTTAGTTTGGGACTAGGTCAATTGGTGTGACATTGTCCCCTGTTTTTATTTTTTATTTTTATTTTAACAACAAAATAATTACCTACTTTCTTTCGCCGAAAATAGAGGCGCAGAGCCCTCGGGCCGCGAGTCCAACTCGCACTTGACCAGTTTTTTTGCAAAGTGTCACTGTTGGATTTAACCTTGTTTATAATTTTTGTTTTTTTAAGCTTTCTTTGTGCTAGACTTTAGTGTGCCACATCTAGAGCGGACAGCGACAGTATCCTTGTGTTTTCCGCCCGGCTACTAAGTATGCGGGTTGCGATGAGAAAAAGTGCAAAGGGCAACGCCCGCAAATTATTACTCTCATACACTAGAAAAATAGCATTTCGGGGGCCCCATCAAACAAGACAGGGCCATTTATTATCGGGGAGAAGTTTACAGAATAAATTGACGCACAATGTTAAAGGTTAACTTAAATTAATGTCATAAAATAATGTATTGTATGTGTGTGTGTGTTTGCAGTAGTAATTTGACCGCATGTACCTACCCGTATTTATTGGGTTGCCCATGTTCGGAATTTGAACTGCCACGCGATCCGGTCAAAGGATTTGAAGCGGAAATTGATGTTGCAAGTAAATTTACTCTACTCTTCGGTCGATGCCCGTACCATTTGTACACTGCCTAAATTCCATATATACTTGAGAGTAAAGAAATTGAGCCAAATCTATGGAAATTCAGTAATGGCTCGATTTTTTTGCTCCCAAGTGTATTTACTTACAGTTGGCTATACTTAAGTGTAGGTGTACTTGCACGTGCACATTGGCTCTGAATGCGTAGCTGTCACCGCTAAACGTCGTAGTGTGCGTGTCTATATGCGTTTCAACTACTTTCGTGACATATGACCACGGTAGTACATTTTTGTATCATTTGATCGGTTTTTTGATGGATTTCATGACTAACCATCGATTTTACAAAACTGAAATAAGACTTACTCCGAGATTACTCTATAATAATTCGGCGTTTAATCTAGGTAAAAGACCTTATTCTCGTTTGGTTCCTAATCCGCCCTAAGTAGGTATTGAATAAACGTACCTAAATAGAATAAATAGAAACAGTCTAAGGGCGGATTTGACCAAACGAGAATAAGGTCCCACGCCTAGATTAAACGGCGAATTTGTACCTATACTCTAATCTTCGAGTAAGTCCAGTGTGGTCAAATCGACGGTAAATGGTGGTGACAATCGTCTTAAAACTTATACAGTAGTGTGAAATGAGTGGTAACAAACCCATGTAGACGGATTCCATTTCCATATATTTATGGGTAAAAAGATTAATAAACCTAGTTGTTGAAGTTCCTAGTACAAGTATTATTTTATATTTTTTTTGCTTTGTAACTCTAGATGCTTCAAGTAAACCACAGATTTGACGGTCAGGGAGCTATAGCAGTTATACAGCTCTGTCCCTTTCGCTCAACTTAAACTAGACTGCTTTAGCATGTCATAGTAACCCCCCAGTATGTAATCGTCCGTGACACTGCAAAACCGCGTAACTAACAAATTAATTATAGAGCAAAATGAACCTTAAACTCCTAGAAAAAGGTGCATTTTGCTCCTCATTAAAAATAATACTTACGCGGTTTTGACTTTTGTGAAATTTAAGGGCTTATCTGACCTCAAATGATTGGGACAAAGGCAAAATGATGATGAAGAATGATCTGATGATGAAGTTCGTAAGAGGGAACATCATCTCTTCTAAACTCAACGTAGACCCATAGTGTGTATAAATTCTGGTTCTATACTATATAAAAGGCCCAGCCCAGCTCAAACCGTTAACAGATGGAATTTTGGAATTTTGACAGGGGCTTATGAAGGCGTCTAATCATTCTAAGGGGGTAAAATGGGGAAGGAAGTGGAAGTCTTTCATTTTCGAAGTAACGTGGATATGCAATTAAGCTCCATCCTGAATCTTAAGCAAGAAACTACAATATCTGTAATTAAATACCTTCTGGTAAGTATTTAACTTGGAACCTGTTTATTCGCTTAGCATTTCGAATTAAACAAGAAATAGCATGAACGCCAAGTTAACAAGTAACATTTCTGGTTAGTGTTAATTACATTGCCACTACACTTAAGAGCAATACAAACGGGTCACTTTCTAAGGGAAATCTGTACAAAGTGACCATTGTTATTTACATTTTCATTGTTATTTATTTGTCCGAGAACCTGTTTCACGAAGAGTGAGAGTAAACATAATGAAAACTGCAATTTTTGGCACACTGTTAAGGTACTGTTAACTATATTTTAAGTTAATAGAGGCTATAATCCCACCATCACCAGGGGCCCTAGCCAAGATGCAATCGCTACTAACGTTTTTCTTTTCGATCACTCAAAATGTACAGATGACAGTTAACCACGTGGTTTATCGCAACGCAAGAGTATGTCATGCCATACATTTTGTGTGATAGAAAAGGAAAACGTTAGTAGCGTTTCCATCTTGGCTAGGGTTGCCAATAAAACTGATATTTTAGATGCCAATAATAATAATAGCTTTTGAATTTCAAACGTGTGTATTTTTTATCATGGGACAATGTCACACCAATTGACGTGGTCCCAAGCTAAGCTGTACAGTCACGGAAATTAATTCCTAGTTCCCTTTGGACTATGGCAAATTGATACTGTAAATAAATTTGCTTTTTTTTTATGGTATGGAGAAGACACGAGCACACAGGCCACCTGATGGAAAGTAGAAACTGTGACCCATAGACCATCGCATTCATAAGACTGCAATGCAATCCTAAGACTGCAAATGCGTTGCCAACCCTGAGGACTAAGATGGAATGCCTCTATGCTAGTCATTTCACCGGCTGTCTTATCCCCAAACCGGAACACAACAATGCGAACACTGCTGCTTGGCGGTAGGTTAATCGATAAGATGGTGGTAGCGATCCGGACGGACCCTGCACAAGGCCCTACCACCCGCAAACAAACAACACAATTACAATGGCAAAGGCAGGCCTCTTCTACTCGGTATATTCCCTTTGACATCTTATCGTATTGTCAACGTTACAAATAGCTCATATGTACTCGACAGTAATAGCGGCCGAATATAAAACAATACGACAGCGGAAAGTTTTAACTTTTGCGTTTGGCTTAGGCTGCGTTTCCACCAGGCTGTGCGAGACAGCGAAGCGGTGTTGCGAGGAAAAATCCACCAATAGGATTGTTTTGTTTTACTAGCCTCACTATTCTATGGATTTTGGAAAACTCTGGTGGAAACGCAGCCTTTAGCCCAAACGTCTGGTTAATAATGAGGTATGAGCATGCTTACCTGTCGTTAATTTTGATGGCGTCAAGACCTGATTTTATTCTAATATGAATACGATAACATGTCAAAAGCAATACGTTTTACTCAGTAGAGGCCCTGAATATAAGATAAGACGGCAAGGATAGCGCAGACATCATTAGTAAACAGTCAGGTTGTAATTAAGTGATTACCGAAAATCAACATTACTGTAGTTTGGGACATTATTTTGACCTTTTGAGTTTGAGAAGTTCTTAGTTCTTAAAGAAAGAAGTAGCCGGCTTTCAAATTCATTTTACACCAAAATGAGCAGATGTACTCGTATGTTTACGTAATAAATTCTTATAGATCGCAAAATACTCGTACTACATACAAAAATTCACAAATTTCTTGAACAGTTTTATATTATTTTGCAGCTCAAAATAAAAGCTTGAATAACAACTATATCAGAGTTTACACCCTGTATAGCTTTCTCGAACAAACTGCGGCTAAGAACTATCTTTAGTCGAAGTTTGCCTCACAATAGGACGCCACGGCCGCCATCTTGCTTCCGGATAAGCGGTCGCAGCCACTTCCGGCTGGCTGTGTCCGCTACGGAGATGATCCCTTAGTCAACTCTTACACTGGCAAGCCGATTACGTAAGTCGCAGTGATAATTTGGATTTCATTTTAATTTTTAATTAACTCAATTTTGCAATAAAAAAGGAAAATTCTGGCGTCTTCTGAAGATCAAGTGAAAAAGTTTTTATTACGAGTTAGGTTGACTTGTACAGTCAAGGTCTTTAATTGTTAAGCCACTATGGAACCCTGTCGCATAACGTTGATCATTATTTTTAGCGCAATTTCTTTCATATGGTTTGACGCTGTCATTATGACAGCGTTCCATAGTGGCTTAACAATTAAAGTCCTTGACTGTACCGTTTTTCACTAGGACCCCAGAATTGATGGTTAGCCTAGTCGGTTGTGACCCTGCCTACGAAGCTAGCGGTACCGGGTTCGATGCGTAGTCAGGGTAATATTTGTGTGCTGAGCACGAGTAGGGATGTTTTTATTTGTAAGTTCGTTGTACTGTATAATATACAGTACTGTATAATACCCAAGAAAATAGACGATCTATTTTTTACTAGAGTGCAGCTCTTTTAAATAAAAAGGACGCACACGCAATCTCTAATCTATACTAATATTATAAAGCTGAAGAGTTTGTTTGTTTGCTTGAACGCGTTAATCTCAGGGACTACTGGTACGATTTGAAAAAATATTTGAGTGTCAGATAGCCCATTTATCGAGGAAGGCTATAGGCTATATATCATACTCACATAAACCGAAGCGAAGCTTGGGCGGGTCACTAGTTTTATAGATAGTCAAAGCAAATGTAACCTTAAGAAATAAGATCACTTATAAAGTCAAAGTCAATAGAAATAACAAAAAATGAAAACAGTGATGTAGATTGTTCGGAGGGTCGCTGCATAAGTCCAATCTACATGTGCAACGGATTGTCAAACGCTGAAGGAGTTGATATAATGCATGATAGGTACCTCACAAACTTTTAAACGAAAGTTGCTAAAAAATCTATCCAACTCACTGTCTTAACTTTCAAAAAACCTGTGTGTTTACGAGTATATTACGTTAGTTGAAGTGCGAAAGTAGTATGTATTTGTAATATTTTATAAGGAATGAAATGAAATGTATTTTTATATAGGTAACTGATTAACTACCTTATTATGCTTAACGTAAGTGTTCTAAACTTCTATTGTGTAACTTTGCATCTGTGGATACCTATAATTAAGCGAGCATTAATTGTAAGTTTTTACTGTAAGCGTTAAGATGTTTGCTACAATGTATCACTTGTTGGTAACCCTAAATAAATGAAGAAGAAAAAAACCAAAAGTACGTTCGTTTTGGTTTTGTTTACACCATAATCACGTACTTTTGCAAGTCGCGCAATCAAAATTCGTTTGCAGATATATTATATGAAACTGGTACTATGCGTGATCCATACCTTTGAACTAAAACTGGCCGTCGCTTGCAACGATCCAACAGGAAACGGTTGTGTTGTTCTGGTGTTGCCACACAAAATATTCTATTGGACTTTGTTAACGTTTTAAGCGTGAATTGTATTTTTTTTTATGTTATAAAATTGTCGCTAGTGTTTGTCATGTTACCTGTTAACTGTTTACGGTTACCCGTTTAATGTTTACTTTTAGTTAGTTTTTAAGTCAGGGTCTCTCTGAAAATCAGCGCCGCAGTTCCACTGTGGCACAATCCTATTCAACGTAATGTCTTCTTATTTACTTTATTTTCTTTTATATTGTTTTTTCTTATGCGTGCGTTGAATAAATATTTTCTATTCTATTCTAAAAAAAGTTATGTTCTATAGAAAACAAAGCAAAGCCAAACTTACTGGAATCCCTCCACACAGTCAATGAAAATAAAACAGGTGCGCGTGAAGAAACTTAAATACCTTTTCCTACTCCTGTACTTTTATCTGTCATTTAAATAGTCACGAACACTAATATAAGAACATACATAATATGGCCGCAGAATAATCCAGAGAAAAGTCTATCTTGTCTATGCCCCAAAACAGCACATGTGCGTTTTTGAGATAAAACGATACGGCCAGCTGCCAAAGCTTAGCGTTGCACGATCGATTTAATCATATTTTAACGATTGTGAAATAGGGACTATAAATCACCTAATGTTTTGAGAAATGATTTCAGTTACCTGATTGGTCGATTTTAAAATAGCTGTATTCTGGTTGGTTGATACGAAATACAAAGTTTTTTTAAAAGATTTAAATTAGTTAAAGAGAAACACGTACCTAAAAGAACCTATCGTTCCGTTTGACAGTCGATGTCATTGTGTATTGTGATTGGTGGATTTAATTTGGTGAAGTATTCTGATTGGTCAAATTAAAATGTTTTGGAATTGTAAATAATTCTATTTTCCATTCCGTCAATTTAAAAACAAAGTAAACCATAGACACAACCATGTCATTTTCTTGTTTCCCGCTCGTTTGTTGTTCTTTACTTCGTTCGTTCGTTTGTAAGTTTTTTCGCTTAGTTTTGCATTTCATTTGAAACCTAGTCGTAGAAAAAGTATTGTATGCAACGGTGTATAACTAAGTCAAAAAACACTCGTGGCGCTTACCTTTACGATGTTCGCCTTCGGCTCACATCGTAACACACGCCACTCATATTTTTTGACCTCTCTTATACAACTATTGCATAAACTACTATAACGTCGCCACAAAATATTCAATTAAAAAGCACACCAGCATAAAACTTTATAAAACCATCTGAAATCTCCGCCGGCGTGTAGCAGGACCGCGGTAGAATCACAAAAGGTGAAGGCAGGCGACGCCGCGGGCCGCCGCTATTATAGCGTGGTGGTTAAAACTTAATAGTGTGATAACAGGGCGCGCAGCCGCGGCGGGGAAACAAGCGGGGGGAACTAGCGGGCGGACATGCTGCGTTTTATTTATTTATTTATTTATTGGTGGAAAATCCAACAGTTACAAATATAACATTATGAAACAAGAATAGGAAGCACAAAACCAATTACAGGATTTCACATGTAGTGACAGAGTAGCAAACTTAAAGTTTAGTACAAACTTCAAAGGTACACGCAATTACACAAAAATACTAGCGCAAATAAAAGGTAAAATTAAAACTACTGCTACACACCAGCCAAAGGCAGATCGCCAAAAGGTTCTCATACCTATGGTACAAAACATGCTCAAACAACACATTTCGCTATCTTATTCGCTATTAATTAGATGTCATTTAGATATCTGGTTTTTCTGAACAAAACTAAAACTTCATAATAATACAACGGGTGTGCCTCAGAATCTCTAACAACGTTTGTTCTAACACATCATTTGTCCGAATTTTCATTTGCCCTAAACTGGTTTTTTAAATTTTCCAATTATTATGTGTGGTTCGGTTAGGTTAGGTTTGTATTATAACAACACTAAAACGTTTAAAAATTTCAGCGGAAATAGGAGGATAATTAGGACAAATGACGATTTGTAGGGATTCCATGGGGGGAACCTAATAAACAATAATAATGCTACATGATGATTAGACAAGAATTAAGAGCCATCCCAATCCAATGATACCTCACTCGACGTTATAATGTAAAAAACATACCTTTACTTTACATTTATATGAGGTACTTCTTAGATATCGTCTATCGTTATCCCGTCGAAAACTTTTAGACTTTCCACCCATTGGCTTCCACGCGACGGGCATCGTAGCAGAGGTAGAAGGAGATGACCTAGAGTCGTTTGCGAGGGATTGGCAGGAGTGCGCTCTCTATAGGGACGAGTGGCGAAAAAGAGGGGAGGCCTTTGCCCAACAGTGGGACACAGAATCAGGCTAGCAAAGTGGGATAATTAGCAATAAATTGCAGACGTTTATCCATTTCTGGATGAGTACATTTTCTCAAATATGGCGTGACTGTCCGTTTCCATCCCCCCTGTGTTTCGTGTGTATCCCTTGTGGCCGGGCGCTAATAAAAACTAACCGCCGAGTGATAACAGACTCTCGCTGAATATTTTGTGGTAATAGGATAGACCAAGCGGGGTCGATGAACTTTGTATGATTACTTAGCCTATAAAGTATTTACGCTGGTAAACAAGTTAGCCGATTGTCCAAAATGTGGTTATAGAATTATCAACAAGTTTTTAGAGTTGTAAGTAATTCTGTACCTGCCAACCCCACTCTGGGAACGAAGGCGTGAGTTTAAGAATGTATCTTTTACATGGTATAATTTATGCAATTGATTGCTTTCATCCCTTAGTTAACAATCTACTATTATCAAACCTTATACATACACAACATATGACTGGTTGAGCTTCGAAATGGAAAATGTTACGAAAACAACCATTTCAATGCTTATAAAGGCTTTGATGACGTAACCGTTAATCCGATTACACACATCAATTAGGACACCGGTACCTGTGTTTGTGTGATCAGCGTACTCAATTCTGAGCCTTGAGTGTTTTCTATGTACTTAAGTAAGTATTTTTCTATATCAGGGCCTCTATTATAGGCGATAAATACTGTATGACGACCTGTCAATCCTGTCATGGAATTGTTTTTAAATCGGCCGTTTTTACTATCTAGTTAATAAGAGTTATCAAAACGTTGACAATATAATAACGGCACCCTTACCATGAGTTACAATTACCGTACTCGCTAGCTAGTCGAGTGCTCTGTATTCTTATCGAGTGCAAGGGACAGAGCACCAGTACGGTAATTGCAACTCATGGTAAGGGTACCTACAGGTCAAAGACGATATGGTTTTTATCACCTAGAATCTTGGCGCAGTACGTTTGTCTTTACCTAGTAGGTACTTATATTACAAAAGTTTGAAAAAGAGTAAATTTGTGTGAGATTCCCCGCTGATATTTATTTGACTATGTCAAATGCTTAGACTTTTGACGCGGATTGCACGAAACGATCACTTAAAATGACGTTAAAACGTCTTTTACTTTACCTACGCTGTGTCAAATCGAGGCTAGATACCTTTTATTGCTTCCACGTGAAAAACAAAAATTTTAGCGATACCATTAGCAATAACGCCTTAGAATATTTGTAATGGGCGATATCGACATGAAAACGCCTTTTTGTCGGCGAGGAACGATAACAAACAGGATAAAAAACGTACGTGAGGCTTTTTAGTAGCGATCCGGCTCATCTTATACGACATTGTGTAATGTCGACTTTTGTGGAACCTATCGCTTTTATGCGACACTCTTTTGTATGACTTCAAAGTATCGTAGAATTAGGCATTTACTGCGAGAAGTCAAGGGAATGAATGAATTTAGCAGTCTGTGTGGGGGTGACCGGAGTAAGCTAAGAATTTACAAATGTAGGAAATTTATGTTTTTAATTCATCCGTTTCATAAGGAACGTAAAAAAATCAACAGATTTGTAAGATCTTAATGTTTAACAATCAATTTAAAAATATTCTACAGTGTAAAACCATATTGCCTTTGACCTGATATTATGTATTAGCCGCCATTACTGTTAATTAAATAAGGCCTATCAAAACGTTGACAATGCATCTCGTCAAAAGCAATAACTGAATCCTTCACTCATTCCGGGTTTGCTCCGAAATCTGTCCAAAACCGAAAACTATATTCGTTTAATTTTTGGGACTTTACGGCAGATGGCAACTGTGTTACAAATGGTGAAGCAGAGGTCAAATTTGTTGGGTTACGATTGGCGACACGTAAGTTGATCTCCATTTGGATCAGGTCCTTTCCAGGTCCTTAACTAGTTTTGGAGTGATTGAACACTCTCATCTGATTGATATGTAGGATGATGATGTAGGATCAACGAGAGGCACAAAACATGGCCTCTATTCAATTAGGTAACACCATATTGTCTTTAACGTGGTATTATATTGTCACCACATTTCATTTTTCATTTTTTTATTGTCATTGTTGTTGTGTTATGGTATTGTGTATTGTTGTTGTTATTCGGCCACCATTACTGTCAAGTCAAGGAAATAACAGCTATAGTAACGTTGTTAATACGATAAACATGTCTAAGGCAATATAATTATACCGAGCAGTTGAATAGAGGCCTAGCAAAGATGGATAGTGCCGAATTATTTATTTATTTAAACTTTATTGCACAATAAAAGAAAAGTACAAATGGCGCACTTAATACCTAAAGGCATTCTCTACCAGTCAACCAACTGGCCAAACAGTAACAAGACAAAGGTTGGTGCTTACTTCAAAAAATCAGCTAAACATAAATTAAAGTTCTATAATTCTATAATAAAGACAATCTATGGCCGTAGCAGAAAAAGGGGATGATTGGTGGGTGGGACTTAATTATCCGTTGTATTTCAGCTGCTGAACATCCACCTCAGTTATAAACGTTCTGATTCACATTTCCCGGACAAAACTGTATACAGGACGACTTTGGCCCTTACGGTTTCAAAGCTATATCTATTCCTATCTATTCATTCCCTAACATAATTCACAAACAATAACAGAGCCTAGTGAAAATTTTAAACCCGTTCTGTGAATGAAAACACTAAAGTTTCATGTAAAACTATTATAAAAGGGATTGTTTGTTTTATGTACTAGTAAAACAACAGGTGGGGGTGCCGACAAGTTAATGTAATCACAACCTTTTTGTTAATACGTAAAATAGTTTACTGAGATTAATAGGATGTTATGGTTAGTAACTCTAACCAACTTTGAGTAGTCTAGAAATTTTAGTAACTCCATTCAAGTTTTTTTTTTTTTTTTTTTTTTTTTTTATGGCATAGAGTAGACAAACGAGCACACAGGCCACCTGATGGTAAGTGGAAACTGTGACCCATAGACATTCGCATTCACAAGAATGCAATGCAATCTTGAGACTGCAAATGCGTTGCCAACCCTGAGGACTAAGAATGCCTCTATGCTAGTCATTTCACCGGCTGTCTTATCCCCAAACCGGAACACAACAATGCGAACACTGCTGTTTGGCGGTAGGTTAATGGATAGTTTTGACATTCCTGACCGAAATTTGATCTAACGGATCTGTATAAAACCCAGCCTTAAACAGTCTAATCAGTTTTCATCACAAGGCCATATGGCTTTACCTAGTAGAATATAGAGCCAACAATGGACGTGTCTCGGCTGATATGATGATGACATTTTATTTTATTAAATAAATGTGTATTTCACAACGTTGGGGTAATCTATGCCTTTGTTCTAAGACGCCAATTCTTCGAAACTAGTGAAAATGTATACATATCGACTTGACTCGTAATAAAAAGGGTATATAATCATAGACGGAGTATAATAGACTTATACCCTTTTTCACTTGATTATTCGCAGATTAGTATCACCGATTAACTAGATTATGTTACACTAGAGGACGCCCGCGGCTTCGTACGTAGTTTCCGGCAACCCCCCTATATTAAGACTGCGCCGAGCAAACGTCGAGCGTCCAGTGGCGCCCTCATTACTATTATTGTGTTTTATAATTAAGTAAAGAATTTCCTTGCAATCGGACGATGCGTTTTTGTAGCGCAAGTAAAAACACAATTTATAGGATACGTAACAAACTTAAATAACAATTACCCTTTGAGTAGTCAGCGTAACGGGAAAAGTTGGCCACTTTTTCCGTTAAGTTAATAACTCGAAGGTGAATTGTTAATAAAGTATGTGATATACTCTTTAAATTGTGTTTTCATTTGGAGTACAAAAACCTACTGACCAATTTCAAGAAAATACTTAAGTTAATTAGAAAACACAATAATAGTAATGAAGTCGCCACTGTACATCCGGCGTACGCTCGGCGCACTCTTAACCCCTTAGGGGATGAATTTCCAAAAATCCCTTTTTAGTACACCCCTAGGATACACAAGGAATATTCCCTCCAAATTTCAAGTCACAAGAAACTCAAACCCTTTTATACTCTTCAATATAATTTTTCGACAGAAAGTTGTCAAGTTTGATGGAACGCCCCGAAAGGGTCGCTTCACAATGGCGGCCATTATTTCGTGCGAATTGAATTGCTTCAGACAATTTAACTTGCTAAAATCCTTCGCGGATTTGCCGCCTGATTGACCCCGGGGCGCTTTGGGTGTATTACAACGGTATAAAATTCAATTGACCCCGTCCGTCCTTTTCATTTCCAAATGATTAGAAAAAGATGGAACAAAAAACCGTTGTCACACTTTTAAATATAGAATAGGTGCGGGGAGCGTTAGGACCTTGTTCGTTAACGGTCCCAATCCACGATTGGCTGTCCCTTTCGGTTAATCGGGGTTTGATAAGGACGATCGATTCTCGATTGTATTGGGGGAGCGGGAAAAGATGATAAAGTAGGAATATTTGGCAGATTGGCTTTGTTTATTTCAGGATATTAGGGTCCATGGTTAAATACACTAACGTAATGAAAACGGGTTAAAAGCGAACATTTGCTTGATTAAATATATACCAGGGAACTACATATATCACACATATTGTCCTAGTGCCAAACTAAGCTCAAGGCTTGTACTATGGGTATTAGAACAACGACAAACATACTTTATAACGAAATAAATATTAAATATGTAAAAAACATCAAAAACTCAAACCAAACACTCAAGCTTATCACACACAATATTTGCCAGTAACGGAAATCTATTGGAGACTGAATTTAGATTATTGCAAAAATGTAGAATGAAATGAGAGATTTTTCTTTATGCCATTAAGAAAGCACAGGCCATCTGATGGTAACTGGGGTCTGTGACCCCTAGACTTAAAACTGCAGTCCTTAGACCGCAAATGCGTTGCCAACCCGGAGGGCTAATACGGAATGTCTTTTAGCTAGTTATTTTACCGAATTACCGGAGTTAGGCAAGAACCCTTTATAATCTTGTTATTGGACGAAACACGAACATCATTGCGAAACTTAGAGGTTTCTCTATATATATTTTCACAGACACAGTATGTTATTAAATCTAACATGATTCAATCCCAATTGCGAACCGTACCAGATATTTGCTACACAGCTCTGCTAGAGGAAAAATGCTGCTACGGGCTACGGCGTAGCGCTCGTAGCTTTACTTTCCAGTGAACTTATTTAACTGACGGTAACATAATACACGTTCCTCGATAACGATTTAGTTCTACTAGATAACGTGGTAGAAGTAACGATCTTTTATTCAAAGTATTAACGAAATTAATAACTATAGACTGGAAAAATATATTTGATACAGTGCAATATAAAACAACATTGTCAACTGGTTAATCCAATTGAGCTACAGTGATTGGAATAAAACTTGATAAACTTGAAAACACGCCGCGGTTATTTATCTGAGTATTCAAAATAGAGGATAAATAATCTAGTAAGGACCTAAATGACGGAAAGGGGTAATAACCATCTATCTGGGTAATCACCCTACTACCCAAAAAGAGGGTATTTTAATACCCAAAACATAGGAAAATTGTTCGAACTCAATCTTCAACTCATATTATTTATTTCACAAAAACAAACTGCAACACAACAGTTATAGTACATGAAAATATTGTTGTTATTTTTTTGCTAAAATGTATTCGTACTTAGCCTATCCACATAACAAAGAGATTGCCTTGCTTTGTTACTATACCGCCTAGAATTCAAAAATGTCATATTTTAGTTCATTCTTGTTTAACATCGAAACACTTAATATCTTAAACAACTATTATTTCCAAGTAACTTAATACCGACTTCCCGCATTCTGAAAGAAAGCCAGTATAAATTTAAAGCGGTAAATTGACCGCGGAAGCTTCCGAACCTGTTGGATGTAATTGAAAAAACGCGCGGAAAGCCGCGGCGATAAACATGTCAAGCCCCGAGGGGAGATGTCTCTACGCCGGGCCCTTCGCGCAGCGCAGCGACGGCGCAGACAGTTCACTGCGAACTAAAGAATAAATTTTAAAGAACGGGATCACCTTAACATTCCAGTTATTTTTCAAATATTCATTTGTGAGAATTTTCATTATTCCAAAAGTTATGTTATGTTGTTTTTTTTTATATTTAAAGCATAATTGAATATTGCTAAACGTAGGTTAGGTTACGTTGGTTTTAGGAGCGATATCAAAAATAATGTCTTCTATCAAAGCATAACATTCGGAATTATGGAAATTAGGAATATTGATCAATTCGGAATTACAACTTCGGAATTCTGTAGTGTAGATTGGCGAGCACAATATTTTCAACAAAAAACCGACGTCAGTTGGACTAACCTATCAGGTACCTACCATTTTAAAAGAAGTACATTTTTGCGTTTTTGAAGGTGGTTTTCGTTGTTTTAAACATTTATTTTATTTTATCTGCGGTCTTAAAATTTGTCTTGAGAATTGAAATCTGCGCTTGTTTCCCTTCACTTTGCCGAAAAAAAACTTATTAGACTTAAGGTGCAATCTCACCGTTGTTATAATATAGTGTCCTTGCATAAACAAAAGACGGGGTCATAGTAACAACATGGCGCCGTTTTTGACGCACCGTTAAGCAGCGGTCGCACCTTTAAATGGCCGTCAAGAAACTGCATCCTCTGTTTCCATGTCTGTGTCCTTTAGATATACCGCATAAATCACTTAGCCGGTCCCTGGGAAAGAAGCTCGCGCTGATGCTGTCGACGGCGATGATGGACGACCGGAGTAACAGGTTGGACAGCATCAGGAGTCAATGGGGCCATACACCACCCTTCAACATGGATGCCTTCGGAGAAAACGGGCACTTACGATTATTTGGCAAGAGTCTATGAACCGACGCGTTAGCCTAGTTGGTAGCTTTGCCTACGAAGCTAGCGGTCCCGGGTTCGATTCCCAGTATGGGCAAGCGCAATAAAGTAGCGCAAGTATTAGTTAGTAGAGTCTTGGATATTTTCTATGTATTAAAGTATTTGTTTTTCTATATAAGTATTTAAATCGTTGTCTACCTATGGTACAGTCGACGCCATAAATATGTTTACACTTTAGGACCTCGTCACTTTACCCGCTATGACAATTTCAAATGGCAGTTTAAACATGACGATAAATAGACAAGGTACTAAAGTGTAAACATATCTATGGCGTCGGCTATGCAAGCCTTGGTTTTGGACTAGGTCAATCTGTTTGAGATCGTTCCCTGATATTTATTTATTATTGTCCATATAAAAAACGAATAATTAAAATATGGTCAAAGAAAATGTTACATCCTATTTGTCTGGAAATACTTGAACTACTGATATCTTTGCTCGCTTATGAATTAATGAAACATAAAAAACTTTATGTCCCGAAAGAGCTAAATAACAACTCAATGCACAGAACCGATGATGAATTATTATTTTTCTTCGTAAATAATACATATTTAGAAGCACAAAATATTATTTCCATACAATATACTTATTTAAAAACTGTACGCTCTTGCCACTTACAAAATATGTTTCATTTATAATTTCGCTATCGTCGGCTTATTTTATTTATGAAGAATGTTTCGGAAATACTTTATAAAAATGATAATGGAAAGCTGGCTAGGGTGTAAAATACAACTTTTGGCTATACTACTACTGTGATACTACCTGATGTACTCAGTCCGCGTAGAAGTCGTCTCGCTCTTCCCTCGGGAACCATATTTTCCAAGATAAAAAGTAGCCTACGTGCTATTCTAGACTATAATCTATATTTTAGCCAAATTTCATCCAGATCCTGTCAGCCGTTCTGGCGTTATTGAGTAACAAACATCCAAACTTTCGCATTTATAATATTGGTTAGATAAAATTGGTTTCTGAAATACTTACGTACCAAATAGCATGTCAACATATATTTTTTACACAATTCCTACCTTCAAAGTTAACCACGCGTCGCGAATAATCACCGTAAGAGGCGCCATCTATCGATCAACAGAAAAGCTAACTTTAAACCCTACGAACGTCAAAGACCAGTGCCAATCAAATGAAAGCTTGTACTTAAGTGGTAGGCAAGGCCTCGAAGCATACAAAGAGAAAATGTATGCACGAAGCGCACTAGATTTGAGTGCACCGGCTATGAAATCTCGTCCATTGTCACGTTAGAAAGGCATATGTGGTAGCATATTTGAAGGTATGAGAGTTAATCCTGTAAATGGACATGGATGGACAGATGCAGAAATCATAATATATGGTAAATATTTTGTAATTGTGAAAGATTAAAAACTAACAATTTAAGAAAATAGTTTTAACTACGATTTAGTTCTCAAGGTAAAAGTCTTTAAAGTTTCATAAAACCTTCAAGCCAAACAAACAATGTAAACGCGAAAAATTAAGTTATCTATTAATATTATCTTATGACGGAATAATTGCTAAAGTTTTGCAGCAGGGCCGGTGGGCCAAAACAGCCAGAAATAATTTAAAGCAAAATAGTATACATTTTAAAATAATACAAAAAATTCAACTAATAATTTTGGTGTCGGTTTGTTTATAAAAATGATTTCTTAAACATTTTATCCCAAATAATTTATATACTCGTATACTCACTGAATTAAACTGTATAAGTACATTAATTTGCATATAGTTAATTTACGAAAAACTTTTAAACATATTAACGCACTTTATGAGTCTGTCATCATTGGGCCAATGCGTTGGGACAATGTAATGGGCCAAAATTTGGAATCACGTTAACACATTGACGTATTGATCATTCTGCAATGCCGCTTTCATAAAAGATCCTTTGATGTGTGCACGAGAAACCGACACCAGCCGGTTGGTCGGGCAGCGTTGGTCACCAACTACGACAAAGCCACGTTGGCCCTAAACCGTGGAACAAAGCATTGGCCCAATGTGTACAGGGGCCATCAGTGTATTGACAGAAATAATTGGCCAAGTGCGAATCCAGCACGCATACGAGGGTTTCTGTACCATTCTTGAATGCGGGCCTTTTTTTAGAGCGGCAATACAATTATAAATCCTGTGACAACTGTCTAGCTATTACGGTTCAGTAGGTACAGCGCGCTGGCAAACAGACAGACAGACTGACAGCATAGGCTCGTAATAGGGTCCCGCCGGCACCTTTTGGGTACGGAAGCCTAACTCGCATAGATATTAAACCGCTGGCGCTGAAGCTAAAAAAAATGTTAATGTTAAATGCGAATGTCTATGGGTCACAGTTTCCACTTACTATCAGGTGGCCTGTGTGCTCGTTTGTCTTCTCTATGCCATAAAAAAAAGCTAAAAGCAATATTTGGGAGTAACTCAATTCTGTCACTGACTTACTACCAAGACTTTTTAAATTGAACAGTCAATGGTGGAAATTATAATAAATGAGTTTAACGGGAGTGAAGTCGCGGGCAAAAGGTAGCTTACTTATAAAGGCTTTTTGCAGTAATTTACTGAATAATTCTCCGCACAATGTTCGCGTATGAAATGAAATACATGCTGTTATTTGTCGAAAATGTTCATTGCCAATATATGATATTATTTGCATGAACATCGTCCCGAGAGCATATGTATTGCATCAGTAGCTTTAATGGAATGAATGGAAAATAAATCTGTTTACAATTTGCAATATAACACGCAAATAATTATTCCGATGAAATAAAGTCACGTATAATTTAATGAGTAGCAATGCAATGTTGATGTAAAATGCCGAGGAAAAGTTAAAATTAATGATTAATGATTAATTTTAATGATGCTTTTTTCTGGTTTTGGTTTTAAAACAGCACATAATATGTGTTAACTAGCTTCTGCCCGCGGCTCCGTCCGCGTGGAACTCGTTTATGTCGTAAGTCCATACACATTTTCACCCTCTATTTCACATCTTTTAAAATAACTTATGTCCTTTCTCAGGATTCAAACTATCTTTGCACCAAATTTCACCTAAATGGGTTCAGCGGTTTAAGCGTGAAGAGTTAACAGACAGACAGACTTTCGAATTTATAATATTAGTATGGATTTAATTAAACAAGCATTCACTAAACACTTCTGCGCATATTTTTTTTATTATTATTATTTATTTATTAATCTCAAAAATACAGTACTTAACTTATAAATAAAGTCCCGCAAAACCGCTTGCACGGTTTGACTGCGAAAATAGTTATATCATATTTTAGAAAAAAGTTTAATATAGTATCTAATATAAATATAAGTTCCTTGCGGTGCTTCTTTTCAACAGTGATCTCATCTTGGAAAGGACTCGTAAATTTAGACAATTCACGTAAAAATGTCTAACAGAATATACTTAATGTAGCTCTTCATTTCATTAAAATATGCTTATCCTCAAAATCAAGGTAAACAGTTCTTAGAAGAAACTTATACAAAACAGAACAGAACGAAAAAAACACATTCTGTAGTTCAATATCGTCACCACACACACGGCTTATAAAAAAATACTATTTGAAATTGGCAATATACCTCGTTATTTTTTTCCAAAAATTGCTAAGAGCAAATAAATAAAGTTACACACATGCAATAACTCCATATTCCAAGAAAAATACGTCAGAGGAAATTTATCTGTGTTTATTTTGTGGACCAAAATAATTCCGACATTAGTGGAACATGACATGCTTACACGCAATTTAATATACGTTTTATTCAATAGGGGATTTGGGGGGAGCCCTCGTCTTCCACATTCCAGAGGGGCAGTAAATCAAGAAAATGCTACTATCTATAAAGGGCCTGCCAGGAAACAGCGGGTCCAAGCGATGAGAGCAAGCGACTTGGTAAATTTATAATTTCTTGAAAATGGTTTGAAGACCATTGAATGTTGATGATATGATAAGTTGTTATTATAGAAATAGAAATATTCAAAATATTTATTGTATAGCTATGTACATACAAAGATGATAATCAAGAAATAAGTCTCAACAGTTAATCCTTTTCGGACGTACACAAGAAAAGAACAATATCCTAGATTAATTACTTAACCTAGTTTTCTAAATGACTAAGTGCCTGTTGTTTGATCAGTAGTTAAACTAACTAATTGTTAAAATTCGAAAACGGAATTGAAAATTTGAAGACTGATCAAACAACAAGGCCTTACTTATTTAACAGATGCACACACATTTTGTAATTAAGGTTGTCAGGTTACAAAAACTCGTATTTGCTGTTTCTCTGTGGTGTGCAATAAAGTGTAGTATATTGTATTGAATGTTGATGGATGATCTTTAATTCATAAAAATAAGTTAACTGTATATCATTATTATTGTATAATAAAATAAAATTCGGAGATAAAACTATTTGTTTTGATGCTAGGGAAGGAAAACAAACTCATGAGTCACCTAAAAGAAAGGAATCACCGCCGTCCGTGGACGCAACACGAGCCTAAGAATTGCAGATGCGTTGGTGTTTTAACAAAGAATAGGCTCGTCTTTGGAAGATTCTCAGGTTCCGCATTGTGCTTTGTAATAAAATAAAAAAGAAACTGACAATTGTTGGTGTTAATAAAATCCAGAATATTCGTTCTGCTATTTGTAACTGCGCACTTTGGCAATTGTAGCGCAATGTTATGCAGATGTAACAACTTGAAGCAAATTCATATTTCATTTCATCATCATTTATAATAATTATATTTATATCGGAAGTTAACAGGTCAAAGACAATTATAAAACGCCTGTCTATTACAATATTTTTCAGATAAGTATTTGTCATCTTTAAATCATTCTTGAAATATCCTGGAACTCCTGTAACTTGCACCAAATCTCGAGGTCCGGAACACCTAAATCTTTCTCACAATGTTAGGATAAAAACGGGCGCAGATAAGAAGTGTTATACTGGTCCTCGAATGGACAAATCGCTGCGTTTTATGGGGTATTTGCATGTTTGCGAGCGGTGTTAAAGTGACCTTTTTTGCCTTTGGTGGGTGAACTAGTTTTTTGCACGGTACTTAATAGTCACGTGGTAAAATTTGTAACGTGTTTTAAGCGTGCTCTGACTGCAACTCAACCAAGCGTCGGAGTTTTGGATTTAGAGCCGAAAACAGAATTGAACTTCATGCATTTAGACATGTTTAGTGACTCTGTACTTTGGAAACAAAAAGAGACGGAAAGTAAGACTTAGGTCGACGGAGAATTTAAAAAAGTGAAATGCTGTTTAAAATCAATCTCGTAGTCTGATCAACAATATGGCTAGTCAATTTTTACGTGGTTTTGTTGTTATTTCAAATGCCTAAAATTATTAAACTCACCATGATAGAGGAAATGATAACAGACCGACCATCTGGGGCTTTATTCTACTCGGAAATACCATAAGGCTTTTGACATCAGTCTCTTATTGTACTATTTGTAACACAGCCGCCATTACTGTGAAGCAAGAAATAGTTGTCATAACGTTGACAAATGTCAAAAACCATACGGTCTTACCGATTAGAATAGAGCCTATGGCCAAGATGTTTGGTAGAAACTGGACTAGGCTCGTTTTTTGATGATAAAAGAAATAAAATAACAGGTGTAAGTAAAAAAAAAACAAAATCAAGTCTCGTGAGCAATATTCAGCATATTTAATGCAATTATCATCCTACAATTACCTACTTACATCAAACAAACATAATACTATACGCGCTGGCCTAGTTGGTAGTGGCCCTGCCTACGAAACTAGCGGTCCTGGGTTCGAATTCCGGCAAGGGCAGATATTAGTGTGATGAGCGCGAATATTTGTTAATGAGTCATGGATGTCTTCTGTGTATTTAAGTATATATTTCTCTGTGTAAGTATTTATATCGTTGTCTAGTACCCATAGTACAAGCCTAGAGCTTACTTTGGGACTAGATCAATTGGTGTGACAGTGTCCCCTGTTTTTATTTTTTATCCATGTTCACAGAAAGTCTTACTCATATTCATGCCAACCATGTCATCACTGTAACAATCATTAATTCAAATTTGAAATTAATTACTCGCTTTATTTAACACTTACAAATGATGGACGGCATTATTCAATGAATGGCGAGCACCACGCAGTTAATCCAACGTGAATGCTAAACACCCGCCCCTGGGGTGCCGCGTCCAGGAGATTTCCCTCGTGGCGCATGTTGCATCAACCTTTATTCATTAGTGCAGCTATAACTCCAGAACGATCTTATCATAGTCTTGTTATATCGAAATTTATACTAATCTCTCGTCTATTTTCTCGTCGTTTTCTCGATCTGGTCTCTCTTTTTTATTTTCGAATTGTTAAAGATTCAGTGAGTTGTGCTAGTCGCTCAGTACTTATATACAGAATGGTCCCTACCAACACACAGTCTATCGAAAACTAACAAAGCTGTTTAAAAAAATAGTTTCTACTTTGAAAACATATTTTTTTTACATTATTTCCTGTATTGTTGATTTTGTGTAAGAGCCTTTTTAACTTCAACAATATGGTTTAGGACAAAGTGTAATAACGATGAAAGGAAAAGAACACGTACCTAACTCTCACAACGATTAATCATCTCAAACTAAGCTCTAGGCTATGAAAAACGATAAACTTTTTTTTATTAATTGTTAACAAATTCTCAAATCATCCCAAATTCTCGCGCTCATCATACAAATGCTCATACCGGGAATGTAACCCAGGACGGCTAGTTTCTTAGGCAGGGTTACTACTAACTAACTAACTAAGTAACTAAGACTAAATTAAATTTGCTTTCGTCCACTTTCACAATTAAGATTTCATAACTGGTTATGAATAAGGATTTTTTTCTCTGTTTCTTAACCAGTTATTAAACAAGACTTTTTTTTTCCATTTTCATAACCAGAAACTAGGTATGTTTAGGTTATGTCAAACCACCCAGAAATAGGAGCTCCGCGTGAGTGGATCTCCGTCGACAATGTCCAATTGATTTGAAATGAGTGGTGTATAGTGGTACCTAGGTTCTGGTTATGAAAATGGAAAAAAAGTCATGTTTAATAACTGGTTAAGAAACAGTGCAAAATAATCCTTATTCATAACCAGTTATGAAATCTTAGTTGTGAAAGTGGACGAAAGGTTAAATTTCTGTAACGCTTATCTAAATATATAAAAGAAGAAACTGACTGACTGACTGACATATCAACGCACAGCCTAAAGGGCTAAACGTAGGCACTTGAAATTTGGAAGGGACGTAGCTTAGGTACCGTAGAGGTGCACTAAGAAAGGAATTCCCGAAATTCCCACGGGAACGGGAATTAGCGGGAAAATTATTAACTCAAAAAAATGTTTTGCCCAACGAAGTGGACACGGGAACAGCTATCAAATATAAAGTAATACTGACCCTTCAACCCTATCGGTCGGCCCAAGGGTAGGTATCGTGTTTACTTGTCTAGAATATCTGAAACCACAACTACGCTAGACCCTTAGGCCATTGGAATGTCTATAGGTCGGAATAATATCAATTATAATTTCGTGGCCTTATTTAATTTTGATAGTTTGGGGCTTACATTGCGTGATTGTATTAAGAGGCATTTTCTTGATGTTATATAGGTTATATAATAAATCGGTTTTATAAGTACTCGGTGCCTTATAATTAAAGTGAGTAAATGAATCTTATCTGCATCTGGACTAATACTAATAAAAAACAAAAAAAAACTTAATAACATTCAGAAAAAAATGATTTCAGGGTGTGTAATTATAGGGTAACGTTACGATGGGTCTCTATTGACTGCTATAATTATTTTTAGTCATAATGTGTTTCAAGTCATAATTTTCGTAAGTCATAATGCATTTTTCTCAGAACACGGTATTTTTTCAGGATTTTTATAAAACTAACCTAACCTAACTTCACTAATCTATACGATAAACGTTTATATAAAACTGTAACTTCAGCCTGAAAGAAGTTATGACAAAAAAATGTATGACTAACAATACATTATGACCAACGATATGTATGGCAGTCAAAGGGATCAGCGTTACGATATCTGCCATTTTTTATATAATATTCAGACGAACGGACGGCAAAGGTTTAATAGTGAGGTCCCATTTGCACCCATCGGGTACGGAATCCTAAAAAAAATCACAGCGTGGAGCTCCGGAATGTTGTCTTCCAGAGCTATATTAAAGAGAGAGTTATTAGAATATTGCTGTTGCAATGCAGTGCCGGCTTATTAGTTTTTCCCCTGAATAATATTATTTTTAGATAAGTAGAGAGCGGCGATAGAGTATTACGTATATTAATAACGTTATTTTATTAGTCTAGTGGAAGATATTTAGGACGTCAAGCATCACAGACATATGTTATAGTAAACTAGCGATCCACCCTCGCATCGCTTTTGTTTATACGATTTGTCTCTAGCAACCGTACAGTCAACCAATTTGATTTCTAGGCCACTTTGGACTATGTTAAAGTGACGTTGTCAACCAAAACGTAAGAGACTCCCTATGATTTGGTTTACAACGTCACGTTGACAAAGTCCATAGTGGCCTAGGAATCAAATTGGTTGACTGTACATAATCTAGAAAGTATTTTTAAAAGCTTTTATTTAACTTGCAATGTATGAATGTATGTATGCATGTATGTATGTATGTATGTATGTATGTATGTATGTATGTATGTATGTATGTAAGGGTCAAATCTTGCAAGTTAAATTTGACCCACTTCCCGGTTTCCGATGAAGCTGAAAACTTACATACGCCTTCAGTTCTGATGACAATACAATAGTATAGTACCATCTAGCTGATCTGATGATGGAGACTCAGGGTGGCCATAGCAACTCCTAAATTACACATGATAAACCCGTCGTGTTAAGGCACGTCAGAATCGTCTTGACAAGTAGACGACGACTGTGCAAAAAAAAGTACAGTCGGCAACAAAATCTTGTCCCAAAAATGATATTTTTGTCAGAAACTTATTAATAAACAAGTAATAAGTTTTATAGCGTTTTGGTCAAATACGAGCCAGAGTTCGTTATTAATAAAGTATCGCTTGTATGCAGAACTAAGTCATCAAGCCAAGTCCATATATTTTTTCCAAGAAGAGACATTATTTACTGACGGGGATTTACAAAATGTTTCAGAGATATTAGGTTTAAAAGGAATGTAGTCGGATAGTTCAGAGAATGACTACCCAGTGATTCTCTGAACAACGACGGTCGGACGGACGAACGAGTGAATGTCCAAGCGGGAGTTTAAGTAGTCCCTTCAGTGCAACATATTTAAGCGCGTGCATTTTCAATTTAGCAGCATTGTTTCTGCCGAAGGATCGAACGTATAAGGCTGCTTAATTGAAAATGCACGCGCTATAATGTGTTTTGTTCGCTCTGGCGGGACTACTTAAGCTCGCCGCTACGATTTCGCTCGTCCGTCCGCCCGACCGTCCGTTGTTTTTGAGAGAATAACACCCCTGGGTAGTGGTTCTCTCAACAACGACGGTCAGGCGGACGAACGAGTGAATGTCCAAGCGGCGAGTTTAAGTAGTCCTGTCAATGCGAACAAAACATGTTTTAGAAATCAAAAATAATTTCCTTGGAATCAAACGATAGGTTTTTGTAGTGCAAGTAAAAACACAATTTATGGAACACGTAACAAACTTTAAAAACAATTACCCTTTCAGTAGTCAGTTTAACGGGAAAAGGCGGCCCCTTTTTCCGTTAAGTTAGTAACTCGAAGGTGAATTGTTATTAAACTATATGATATACCCTATAAGTTGTGTTTTCATTTGTAGTACAAAAACATTTCGTCCAATTTCAAGAAAATACTTTAGTTTATTAGAAACCACAATAATAGTAATGGGGGCGCCACTGTACATACGGCGTACGCTCGGCGCAGTCTTAAGTAAATTGTAACGTGACATTATAACATGTCGAAAGGCAATATATTTAGACGACGCGTTGGCCTAGTTCATAATGAACCTGCCTACGAAGCTAGCGATCCCGGGTTCGATTTCCGATATTGAGAGCTACAAAATTACTAACAATATATATATATATATATATATATATATATATATATATATGTTATATCCGTAGTACCGATAGTACAAAACTAGGGCTCAGTTTGGGGCTGGGTCATCTTGTGTAAAATTACCTAACGATATAAATTTATGGTTTTGCCCAGTACAGATGTAGTGAATAATCCTTTCCCATCGTTTTTTTTTCGGAAATGTTTGTATTAATATTGCTTTCTCAGTCGGCTTATTGATTGGTACAGAAGCTAATTGAAAAGGCAAGATAAATACGAATTTATCCGACAAAAAACAATGGGAATGGATATTTCACTACATATATACAATAGAGGCATAGTCCAGCGCTGAGTTTTAAATACTAGTTCACATTTCAAAAGGCTCGCTTTATATTTCCTATAAAAAACAACATAGGTGTTAATAGGCTGTATATATATCGCTATTGTAATGTCTTAACCCTTGCATTGCCAGCAGAAACCCTAAAGTCGCGATGACTATCCGATTGTTTGACGCGCATGTTTCCGGGCCATTGGCGGCCCTTCCGTTACTTGCAGGGTCCATAAGTAAAGGGTTAACGACTCGAGTCAAACGATCCGAGTCTATTCGTACAATAACTTAATCGTGAGAGTGTCGGTAGTCGAGGTGTTGACTTATGATCGTAAGGTAAGTTCGATCCACAATGTCCGCCTTCAAAAAGTTTAATAATGATTTAAAAAACAGAGATAAATCTCCCACAGATTGACCTAGTCCCAAATAAAGGTCTAGTCTTGTACAGTCGAGTTCAAAAATATGTATACACTCATGTACCTTGTCTATTTAATGTCATGTTTCAACTGCCATGTATGAATTTATTGTCACAACGATAAAAGTGACAAGGTACTAAAGTGTATACATATTTGTCAACTCGACTGTACAATTGGTACTGGACGACGATAAACATACTCGTATTTACATAGAGAAATGACATATATAAATACGTAAAAAGCATTAATTCCGGAAATAATACTTACGCTCATCGAACTGACCAACCTTTATAGAAACCATGTTGACCACCTTGATGACCCTGCTTCGCTTGGGTTACATTAAAACAATTTTTCACAAATATGACGACGTAAAAAAAACGATATAAAACCCCATTCATTTACCCTATGTTAATATTAATCAATATTCATACCTGAATAATTAATTGATCACTTAAAGTAATAAAATGAGTACCATTTTTAAACATGGCACTTTAAAAGACACAATTCATTATTCGCTTAACTTAGCACGATCTGAGCACAAATAACATTTGCTATAAAGTGAAGTGGAAGTTACTAAACTAAACTAAAGTTGTTTGGAAACTTCGCAAGTCACCACGCTAAGCGCTAGACACAGGACATTAGATCAACACACTAACATCGTGATCCGATCTATAACTTGACATTGACTTGATTTCCCTAGAGCTCTCCGTATCATGTTGCAGTGTTACGCGCCATGTTGCGACGCGTGTTGCTCGCAACGCTTCAGCGATTGAGCTCCCTGATTAATGGTTGTCTTGTAACATGTTAATCTGACAGCTGTTAGACAACAACGCTGTATAATTATGTGGCGTTGGTGATAGGTCCGGTGATTATGACAACCTACCAATTAACGAGTAGAAATCTAGTTCGTCACTGAACATCCTTTATTATGAAAATACTGAATTTTGAAAAAAAAAATACATTGTTTAAATTATCCATGGCGGTCTAGTTAATAACAATATTACAAATATCAAAAGCGATATAGTTCTACCGAGTAGAAATAAGTCTTTGACGTCTATGGAAATTTGCTCGCGCACCGAGGGTTCTTTACCGCCGCTCAGTAGTTATTATTAAACGCCAATTTGAATTCGATTTTGAATCAAACAAGTGGGGGTTTTCTTTAGGGATTGTCATAAAATCATACCAAATTGGACGCTTGCATGTTTTACCGTTTTTACGATGGTAAAAAAGTTCGTTAGTAAAAAGACGTTCCTTGTAAGAAAAAAATTAAAAGGGAAATAATGGAGTTGGTAATTATTTCACTATCGCATTGTTTTTTTTTAAAATTTGCCCTAATTTTCTGGAATAAGCAACCCACTTCGACGGACAGCGTAGGGATATTAATAGGGCACGGATCCCTTAAAACTGTCTGATTGCTGGTTACAAGTATTACAGGAAAATTCTCTTGAATATTTACATCAGCAGTCATTGAGGACCGCAAACCCTTACTCGTACCTCTTTTATTAAGAGCGGTTAGAGAAATTACTCTTTCCCCACAAACGTTGCTGGAGTTATTTATTCGAGAAGCTCTAAACAACTAAAAAACCTTAACGCTGCCTCGGTATTACAGCCGCTAATCGACCTCCGTTTTAAAAAAAAATATATCTCACCCAAACACAAATCTTTAAATCGAACTTTGCGTTGCCAATAATACGGTTCAATTTTAAGTTGTAGCTAAAGCGACTTAAGACTTTACATGTTGGTATGCTTTGGATTTGCGGTGCAGTACGATTGCATTTCATGATTGCATCGTTTTTTAAAGTACAGAGGGTATTATGTGCTTGACGTTGCCGTTTGCACTCGTTATTTGACTTGGTACAGTCGGACGGAGCGGTGGCAATTTGCTCTCGGTTTGCTTTCTTGTAACACTTTATTTCGTTTGTTTGAGAGCTTGCGGTTTCACCTTTGTGATTTATTTTAGTAGCGGTGTACTGGGGAGAATTTTTTGAGTGGTAAAATTACTTGCTGTTTTTTCTCATTTATAACAGTGAGAAGGGTGGTCGGATTGAGAAAAATATAAATATTGCACCAAGCTTTTGAAATGGAGTATGGGGTGTGGAGTATGGAGGAGACAAAAATGTGACTAAAGACTGTAAATAACAGTTTTTTATAAAGTTACTTATCAGTACCATAATATTGAAAACAAAAAAAAACAAATAAATTAAATTACAAATATCGGCAAAGCGAGATAATACACTTTGGATTATAAAGCCATTATAGAGCCTGTACTCCGCCAGTATACAGCTTTAAGCAGGGGCTTCGTATCAAAGGCTTTTATACCGCGAAAAACGAGGCTTAGCCACCCTTTCTGATGCGATGAAATTTGTAAGAGTTTCAATAGCTACATACAGATTAGAAAACTACATAGAAAAGGAGATTTATTTTTAACCGCAATACTTGTTTTGTTTTTTACATGATTAGTAATGTCAGTTACCGACGTATTTACTGGCAGTTTTGAGACGATAAAATCGTTCCGTATTCATACTTGTGTATGAAATATCAATTTCTTAGATCTTTTTCACAAAAAAAATTATTATAGAGAATTTTCTTATTTGCTCAAGCGCGAGAGCGCGCGAGCTTCATGGAGCGTTTTTCATATAGCGTTATTTAATGTTCGCGTTTATTTTAATCGCCGATTCCAGTACACTATTTTATTAGTAACATTTTTCCCCCATTCCAAAAATCTAATTAGATTTTTTAAGCTCCTATCTCTGGGTTATTTTAATGGAGGCTCATATAAACACGAACCTAACCGAACCTACCAACGTATTACGATGTAATTACTATTGACAAAATTTGTCATTAGAAAAAAACGGGAACGGAAAAAATGCGATTATTAAAAATCACTGAACATTAAATAACGCTATATGTAAGTACATAAAATAGCTAGTCGAAGAAAATCGATGAAGAAAATTAAAGATTATGAAAAAATGCTACTAATAAAAATGCTTGTTCTGAAAATGATCTAACAAATCAAAGATTTCTTCGTATGTGAACAGTATTCAAACACATATCTGAACGTGTTTTCTTTCTTTCTTCCTTTCATGGATATTTTTATCAAATAATAAGTATCCTTGCAGTTTCGTAAAAACCACACCTAAAATAAAATTCTGCATGAAACCTTTTTCGAAAATTCCTTTAAGCACGATAAAGTAACGATTCAGAAAGCGTTTTGAATACGAGTTTGTTTTCACATTAAAGCGAATCAAAGGATCTTGACATATTTTATACGCTAAGGTAAAAATTAAGTAAAACCGTTCGGTTTAAAAATGTTGCTACTTGAGTGCTCGTGCAAATTTGATCAACCTTATTTACAAGCGAATAAGGGTTATCACTGGCAGCTCTGGCGGCACAAAGCACGTGAGTTGGTAACGGTGGAGTATGTTTATTAATTATTATGAAAGGACTGGTCGGTTACACCGGGTCGTGAACAAATTTATTATTTAATTTGTACTTGTTTAGCACAAGGAATTAAATTAGAATAAAGCTTTTTTTTACTTCTTATGGATAAAACTACGTATGAATGTATGTAAACACTTTATTGTGCAAACAAAAGAGATAACATTATAAAATAGAAAAAATATTAAAGCCGAACTTAATATGTATGTATGTATGTAAACTCTTTATTGTAGAAACAGAAAATAACAAATCAAAAATAAACAGAAACAAAAAAGGCATGTACAAAGGCGAACTTATCCCTATAAGGGATCTCTTCCAGTTAACCTTTACCTTATCCCGTATCCCTTTGACTTATCCCGTAGTTTTTAAATTACAATCCGTTTCTGCTATAATTTGCAATAATTAAAAATCTGTCCTATCTTTGTAGGATTATATTATTTTAAATCGGGTGTAAAAAAATTTTTTTTTTTTTGAAACGTCACCAAAATTTAAAATTGATTCGTTTATTTGTATAATTTAAAAATACTTGCCAAAAACGATGTGACACAAGAACGGTGCAGAAAAGGGATATTATACGGAACTAGAATTTATTTAAACTACAAAACATAGTCAAAGAATATGTCTTACTTTACCATCCTCATTACTGTATCAAAAACAAAAGTCCGAAAGCTTTGTTTGAATGCGTCGAAACTCTCCACAACAGGCAACTCTGTAATAAAGATATATTTATTACTTTTAGCCGCGGGCAGAGGCGAGGCAGAGGAGAGGCGGTAAGAGGCAGCGGCAAGGAATAAAAGTAAACAAGACGCCAAAGCTAATGAGGCGCTGTTTGTGCCCGGGTGTCGCTCGTTTGTTTCGGAAATGGATCGGAAGCCGAGGCCGCGGGGTGCACAGTTTGAGAAGAGTAATGCATCTATTCTACTCCGTAAAGCCATATTGTACTCGACATGTTATCGTATTAGTAACTTTTCTCAAACATGCAATGAAATGATGGCGTTATGTTTTGGCTTCAAAGTGTCACGCGGAACAACTCGAGAGAACTGTAAAGGAATTTCATACAAAATTGAAGGCCTAGGCCGGAAAGTTTTTTTTTTCAATTTTAATGTAAACATGGCGGCTGTGCTTATAAATCTACAACTTGACCGAGAGTTATATGACAGCTGTAGTGTTCTTTACCAGATCGCACGAAACCGACGTAAGTGGGTAGAGGTTCAATATAAAGAAAATAATGATTATTTAAAACACAAGTAAAGCACAAAGCAATCATGAATTAAGTCCTGCGGAAGCTGATTATAATGGGCCCTTATTCAACTCGGTAAAACGGTAAAATATTGCTTTTGGCGTGTTATATGATTGTTTATATCTCAGCAGGCATAACTGTAAAAATAAGAGCTGTCACACCGTTTTAAAGACGTCAAAAACAAAAGTTTTTACCGTGGTTCTCAGCCCTGTTCATAAGCTATTGGACTTTTTTTATTGGGAGAGGAGTGAATGTTTAATGACATGAGCCCTAATAGGCTTTGTAAGAATACGTCATGTATAAGAGTGCGTTATACTAGTCCACAAAACTTGTATTTTTATTTGCGTTACTGTTTTAATCTGTTCACTGCGCAGGCCCGGTCTGTTTACAATTGTAGCGCCTTTGGTGCGCAGTCTTCAACTTTTTACTGAATTAGAAATGGCGCTAGTTGGTACTTGGCGCCGACTTGTAAAGAGTACGAACAAATATGAATATTGTACTACTTTTGGTTTATCTGTGACAAACATTAATAATATTGAACAAGACTCAAAATGAGGAAAATTATATAACTATCTAAGTATTCGCATAAATTTATTTATGGGTACCTATTATTTTATCGAAACACCTTTCAAAGTGTGTTGCGCAGAATTTTCATTTAATCGAAAGGCAGTTCTCTCCGCATGGGTATATTTTTTTTGTGTAGTCACAAGTCTTACCCAACCTAACCTCCGTAACTAATGTTGAAACATCATGGTATCGTGAAAACATCATGGTATAGCAGAAAATAGCGTTCGGTGAAATTAAATTCGATGATTACAACACATTGAATGAAGTGAAATTGGATCAAATTATGGGTACCTATTTAATAAATCGTATCAAATTTTTATAGCTTAAATTTAAACTGCTGATCACTAGAATATTTACTATTTTTAAGGTTTTTTGTGGTTTCACGAGTATCTGAAGTTTCTCAATTTTTAAGTTATACGAGTATTATAGTTATAATTATTAAAAACCTAAACCGGGCGTACTCTATTATCTATTATCATATCCCATTCTACTCTACCCATTAATTTTAATGTCTGTGGTAAAATCGACAACAATTACTAACGTTAATTAACAATCGCATAATCTAGTTAAATGTATTTGTTCAGTAACGTTAATTAATTATTAACATTACTGAACAAAAGTCTAGATTGTACCCTCCACAGTCAACAATCTGCCCGAAGGGCATACGTGATATTTGAACCTAGGAGGGCATTAGTCGAGTGCAGTGACTGTAAAGGTTACCCTATTATACTCTATTACTAAATCTGTTTCATTACTTATTAGTTATTTTATTACCATACATATCTTAGGTATAAAAGCGAAAGTTTGTTACTGAACAAGCGAAGCCGTACGTGTATGGAGAGGTTGATGAATGTTGAGGTAAAGAAAGTTGTATGTTTAGACCAGTGGACCTGGCGTTCCATAGTCTTTGTCTACCCTATCAGGAGACCGGCGTGAAGGTATTTATGTATGCGAATGTTTTTGTATGTATATGTATGTATGTAAACACTTTATTGTGCAAACAAGAGATAACAATTATAAAATAGACAAAAATATAACAGGGATGTACAAAGGCGAAGGCGTTTTGTGTGAGTTGTTTTTTTACTTCTTCACACTAAAATGGCTGGACGGATTTAGATAACATTTTGAAATTGAGACAGCTCAAAAAACACTACCACGGTATGATCAATACAGATATATTCGCTGGCTGAAGCTATAAATCAATAAATATAACCAAGAGTATAAAGTTAATCAGACAACTTGTAACAAACTTAGCAATATTTCACTCCGCTAGTTTTGTTCCGAGCGGGACGAAATGTAGAACAGGAATTAATTCAAGATGTCGGACAGTTTGTCTCTGGGCCCGAGTAGTTCCGGTGCAAGTGATAAATGGTTACTTTTTAAACTTTAATGGTTAAAAAGTGTGATAAAAAACATAATTAAGGCCTCGTTGTTTGGACCCTGGGGGCCGATTTTTTGATCAGTATTTAACTGAACTAATGGTTTAAGTTCAGTTCAGTTCAGAAATAAAAATATAATTGCCTGGGAAAAAAATAATTCTTGGATCCCTCTTTATTTCACATTCTTAAAAAATAAGTTAGTAAATCTGCCATAAAAACATAATATTATATTGAAAATTATATTAACCCACTGGCTATTACTGTGTTAAGATATCGCTCTTTAAAGTCAGGACGGACGGACGGACGGGGGACAGCGGAGGCATATTAATAGGGTTTTTTTTATGGCTAAGAGAAGACAAACGAGCACACAGGCCACCTGATGGTAAGTGGAAACTGTGACCCATAGACATTCGCATTAACAAGACTGCAATGCAATCCTAAGACTGCAAATGCGTTGCCAACCCTGAGGACTAAGATGGAATGCCTCTATGCTAGTCATTTCACCGGCTGTCTTATCCCCAAACCGGAACACAACAATGCGAACACTGCGGAATATATTATGAAACAGTCGGGAAACGAAATTGCTAACTTACGATTAAATACCGATCCAATACATTTTAAACAATCCTTAAGCTTAGGATATACAGCATACGACCAACTAAAAGCTGATTGAGTGTATACGGGTTAGGTGTACCAGCCCGATTTTTTTTTGGAAGGACATTTCATCAGACCGGTCCTGTAACTGGAAGAGATCCCTCAAACGGATAAGTTCGCAATTGTACATGTTAATCTTAAGTTTATCTTCGAATATTTTTTTTGTGCAATAAAGAATTTACCTACATACATTTGCTGTTGATGCTATGGTGAGCCCCTAAGCCCGCTCTTATTTACCGCTCATTCTTTTAACTTGATTCTCGTTAATCGTCGTTAAAAACTCGGTAACTCGATAGCAAGTCTTGTTGATTTGATTTATGCTCCTCATAAAGTGTAAAATAGTTTGCGAATGGCCAAACTTGCGACTCTAAATGAAGAGCAATAAAGGAAGAACGCGCTATGATCCATCTTTTGATATACCATTTCATGCTCTAAGTAAACGTGTTACGTGACTATTTAAATTGTGTTATCTTCAATGCCTAAGCTTTTATAGATGTATGTGTTTTAAAATTTACTAGCTCTAGTGACCGGTCAGTTCCGGACGCTTTAAGTCAGTAAAGTTCTTCAGTTTCATGGTAAGTTGGAATTTCCTTTTGTTTGTGCATTTTAAGTTAAATTTATGGTTGTTCAGATTTGCTATGAGGGTTGTTTCATGCTCCAGTGGCCGCGTAAAGACAGACATGTCGAGGGGACATGGTGACCTGGTGAATAATGGAATTTAATAGCAATGGAAATCATTTCTCAGTTTTTTTTATTGTTGCAATACACATAGGTCAGGACAGGATAAAAAAAACCGGGCAAGAGCATGTCGGAACATGCTCAGTGTAGGGTTCTGAAGCCGTTACTACAAACAAATTGGACCTCGCGACCAACTTAACTTGGCCGTTGGAAAACTGCTATGCCCATACATCGACATAGGTCGCGGTCAGTTTACCAACACCGCTAATAAGTTTTCGGTAGGTATAAACATATAAACCGTTTGTAACTCAAGAACCAATGAAGTCTACTTATGTCGGGTTCCTATATTCAAAGCGCGGATAGATAAGGCTTACTTCGGGTTAAAATTTGACATTTGCCCATACAAAATGTGTCAAATTTTAATCCGCAGTAAGCCTATCTGTCCGCGGTTCGAATATAGGAACCGGCCATATGTCGTGATAGTTTTCCTATTAAATCTACAGTTTTGACTGTAGGTGGGGGAGGGGGGGGGGGCGGCGTGGGGGGGACACTCGCCTCTAACAAAAATTAGCCGTTTAAAGCGTAATATTAAATTTCTTCAACGGATCCCTTAATCGTGTTACATGTAGGGGAGGTACATTTAAAAAAATATATACTATATTTTATTTTACCACATTATTGGAGTGATTTATATGTATAAATCATGCCAAATTACAGCTTTCTAGTACTTATGGTCTCTGAGCTAGGCTGCGGACGGACGGACGGACGGACATGGCGAAACTATAAGGGTTCCTAGTTTGACTACGGAACCCTAAAAAAAGAGGTTTTGAACATCTCGATATTATTATGTTGAACATGGGACCGCTAGTTTCGTGGGTTACATCATTCAATTCAATCATAATTGTGTTTCTCTACCACTATGAACACAAAATCCGAATCCCTGGATTGATTTACTTTTCTAGATATGACATTTTTATTTAGGTTTCAAACTGCGAATAAAATCGATGGAGTCGCGCTACGTAAACGATGTCGCTAGCCAATAAATTGCCGATTGTTCCTTTTGCCATTCGCTGTTTGGCGCGTGATAGGCATTCAGCAATTCGGCCGGACAGTGAGTGGTGGAGATAGCCTAGTTGATTAGGGGCGGAATTGCACGCCGGAGAATGCGAGTTCAAATCACCGGAATAGCTTCATTCTTTTTCTATATTTTCTGACGTTGTACAAACGGGAGCTTTTACGAATAAAAGTTTACGATTCCAAAGACGTAGTGAAGTTCTAAAAGTGCAAGGATTGTTAATTAAATTTCAGAAATGGGGGTGAAATGGCAACTAGAAAATAACACGTAACGTGTTATTATGGATAGAAGAGGAACTGGAAATTTATTGTGAATGGATTGAAAAAAATGAATTGATTGATTTATTATAGACGTTGCAGACTGCTGCGGGCCTAGCATGGCTGCGTCTATATCACGTGTCACCTGTTGATAAAGCATCCGTCACTTTTTGACACGTGTACTTATTTACCTGTCAGAAGGTGACGGATGTCTTATCCAAAATATATCACGCGATAAACGCAGCCATATTAGGCCCGAAGATCAATAAGTTGTTAGCGATCAGCGATTACTGGGGAGCTGGGCCCTCTATTCTACCAGGTAAAACGTATTGCTCTTGCATATTGTTTTTTAACTCGGCCGCCATTACTGTCAAAAATACCTACTCATCCTGCTCCCCATTTCAAAAGGTTCCCAATAATAAAGAGGGCGGCCATAAATAAAATCAGTAGTATTTGAATATTAAACGACAATACTTAGATCAAGTATCTTATATTCTTCTTTCTTATATTGGATTCCCAATAAGTTCCAGTTATATAGGAAATTCCTCAGATTCTGCGCAAAAGTAATTATGCGAAAGAACTGATAAAATATACGTTATATTATTTTCAATATTGTCGTAAATAATTAATACCTACTTGATAGTTTACTATATAAAAAGGTTTTTCATGTCCTTTCTTATCATTTCATATATATCTATCTTATCATTTCAGTTATTTCAGTTATGGCTTTTGACGTAGAGACCTCGTCGTGTTGTTTTCCTAGTCATCAGTTTTAACTGAATGTATTTGACCGTACATTTGAAATGTTTATATTTTTGCTAGTTCTAATAATTAATATTTGTTACTTTATTACCTTGTAATGTAAATTACTTTTAAGTAATATTGAATTTTATGTTTGGAAAAATTACCTTCTGCTAGAGTTTCTTGCCGCGCTTCCTATTTACGATCACCGCTAACTATTTACGATAGTAGTCTATCTTTATCCGTCTGTCTGTATAAACGCATGACAGCTATGTTACCGTCGCAATTTGCGCGATGGATATCATATAGCTTTGGAAAAGGACAACAATGGACACTTTATACGGCCAACTTAGCTTATAATGACGATTGCTGAATTTATATTAAAGTCAGTAAACGCGTTCTTACCACGATTAGAATATTTCGCTCATTGAATCCAAAACGGACACATTCCAAAATAATTTGATCTTGCATTAAAAATCGTATACAAATCGATTCTAATTTTAAAATGCAACACTGACTCATTTTGGAATGTGTCCGTTTTGTATTCAATGAACGATTTGTCGATTTCCTGATCCATTTTATTGAGTTTAGTATCATGAATAATAACCGGAATAGTGCCGTAATAATCTTCTATAGTTGTCTAGAGAGAAAATTATATTACGATGCTTATTTACAAACATGGCGGCCAAAAATGACATCGGCACATAATTTAATTTTACACTAGACTTTTCCTCTCAATACAAATCCTTCACATACTCACATAATCCCATCAGCGTGTTACTCCCAAACATATCCTGTGAATCCAACCCCGTTTGTAATACAATAACGCGTCAACAATATGGCTCAAGGCATACTGCACTAGCGATGCTTCAATGGACTGCAAACAGGCTGTTTCAACAGCCTAGGTCCTACTCTGGGTACTCAGCATGCGGAGCCCGTCATCTGGACAGTTGTTCTACACTGTTCTGTGCAACTTGCTCTTCTGGGAGTTACCTTGAATGCCCAAGTTAAAAGAACCAGCGGTTTTACTATTTGAAGCGATTATTTTATTTCGTAACTGGTGTTTACCTGCACCTTTTTGCGCGTAGATTGTATAAAATTTATCTGACTAGTAGTGGATAAACTAGTGGTATTTCACGAACGTTAACGAACCAAGAAATCATTACATATATATTTAATTAGTTGATTTTGTAGGATTCATGTTGAAGTGGTTTTGACGGATTCCTACTATGACGTCATCGAGCAAGTTGCATCGGCGGAACTTTCGGTTCATACTGTCTGATTTATCGAACGTGAGAGCGGAATTTCTTTTTGGATTTTCTCGATCATCTAAAACTAGGTACCTATTATTTAATCGAAACACTTTTAAACGAACGCAGATTTTTCACTTCGTAAGGCCTTTCTCACCGCGTGAGTGTGTGTGTTTTTATTGTATTATTAATGGTCAAGATATCTTAAAAACATCATGGTTTTAGCATACATTAGCGTTTGATAAAATGATACAATCGATAAAGTAGAACTCGATAAAATTATGGGTAACTCCTTAAACTCCATAAGATTACTTAAATAATTGGTTTCCGGATGAGACCAGCGCACTTTTGCCTGCTAGTGTAAAGCGGCAGCCGCTGGAGGCTTGCACCACGCATGCAGTTCCGTCCACGGTCTATGCTTGGCACGTCGTCGTTCATTTAAGTTTTTATTCCGCGAGAAAGCCAGGATTTAAAGTTCCAAATGAGTGTTATTTTAAACTTGACTTAAACTCAGCTTAATTTACATTTCGCTAGTGTTTTTGTACTGAGGAATAGTCCTGTATTTTAAATACGTTCCGGTTGCACTATGCTATTTTAATTTACATGAAAAAAATGTAGTAGAAAATTATTAAGTAATATTTTGCTCGGTAGTTCTTTAAATTTGAACTGCATGACTAGGGTTTATACCTAAAGAGGCCAAGGAAGCCATTAAATGCTTTTACGAGTCAAAGAGAGGTCAAGAAATAATAAAAATGTAATTTTATTGATGGGAAACTAAACATCCTATTGTGCAATTATTATACACTAGCGACCCGCCCTTGCTTCGCTTCGGTTTATGTGAGTATGATATATAACCTATAGCCTTCCTCGATAAATGGGCTATCTAACGCTGAAAGAGTTTTTCAAATCGGACCAGTAGTTCCTGATATTAGCGCGTTCAAGCAAACAAACAAACAAACTCTTCAGCTTTATAATATTAGTAAAGATAATCATAATTCCACATTAGGATACCTCGTTCAAAATAATATTAATAATACGGATACATGTAAGTACAATTGTTTTATGTCATGAAAGCGGGTGGGTCAGACATGTGTGTGTAGTTTCACGTACACGTTGTCTCTGTGTGCGTAGCTGTCGTAGTTAAGCGTCGCCGTAGTGTGCGTGTCTATACGTGTTACGACTACAAGTATGACCCACCCACTTTCGTGAGACGTTTGTCCTTACGCTGAAATAGCAAAAAGGATTCGGATCAAATTGAAAATTCCAACGGCTACCTATGAGTCGATGTCTTGAACCAAGAGGATTGTGAAGCTAGAAATTTCCATTCAAAATGCGATAACGTTTATCTCCGCTTAATCCGTGAACTAGGATTTACCGAGTTTTGGATTTGCTGTGGATATTATTATAATAGGTATTTACGTTTTTTTTAGAAAACTTAGTTTTTTCTGGTTTGGTCGTTTGGAAAGGATGGATGAAAGAAGATTGACAAAAGAGATATACAGATCGAAAGTGGAAGTGTCGGAAGAGGCCGCCCTAGGCGTACATTTTCGTATCAAATCGGAGAATCAAAAAGGTTAGAATCTTAAGTACCCAAAACCGACGTGCATGCATGACTGGATGTATGATCGTGGAAGAAGCGAAAGATATTTGTCAGGATCGTACCAAGTGGAAATAAGTGGTCTTTGCCTACCCTTCTGGGAAAGAGACGTGATTTAATGTATGTAATTGTATGTGTACAACGACAACGTATTCAAAAATCGTGGAAATCGGACTTGATCTAGAGGGTGAGAAACGTTATCGCCCAGGGCAAAATTTCTCTAGAAAATTGTGACTGGTCCGGCGGGGTGATTTCAACTGAAGGGTAACTTTTCATACGATTTTTAAAAGTAAAATAAACCCCTCAGTGGAAATAACCTTACACGACGGATACTTTAAATGGGTTCAACTCGGGCGAAGACACGGGGAAACACTAGTATTTGTTTCTAGCCTGTGTTAGTGTCTCGCTGCAGGGCAAAAGCCTTCCCACTATTTCGCAAAAAATAAAAACGATAAAATGTGTAGTTCATAACGCTTCGTCTCAGAAGTCATTACCCACAGCACTGGAGGAAACCCGCAAAATGCTTGCTCTTAAATTCCATTATTGAACTTTCAGCGAGTCGCTTGTCTTTTCTGATAACGTTTTTCTAAGAAATCTTTGCAGCTTTCAATGAAATAACATCTTAACATCATGTAGAGGTTCCAGGAGTTGCGTCTTTGTTAGCAAAGTAGGAGAGTCTATATTTTGTTAACAGTTAACTTCTGTATACGTTATTTTTGTTCAAACAGGGCAATGCAGTGATATTTTTAAAACCTTTACAGTATACATTTTTTTAACCGGGCCAGACAGATTTAAAAACGTAAAAACCTACTACTTTGTTAAGTAAAACCAAAATGTATTTTTTTATGACATAGGTACATGTTTCGCCAATTGTACATTTACAGTAGGGAATGCAAATAACCAGCTATAACCGGTTTTAGCGGTTATTTTACATACGAAAACGTCTAATAGCCGGTCAAAGTTCATTCTCTATCTTACAGTAACTTCATCAATCGGGCTTAATAAAGATTTTAAACAAAGATATGACAATATTTAATAAATATTTCACTGTGACACTGTTTTAAGGTCTCTTTCAAGTTAGGACGGACGGACGGTCACCGTACGGATATTAATATATATATGGATTATGGGTAAATATATGGATTGAAAGTTGACAATCCACCACTTCTCGAATCATATCTAGGATCAATAAACGATCCGCCTAAACTAGCTAGCAGCTACTAAAACAGCACTAAACCACTATTTATGTGTGTTAAGTTACAAATTGGCACGAGTAGTGCATGAATTTGCCTTGCAATCAAGATGCATTTCAGGCTGCGTTAAGCACCCGGGCAGTTCACTATTCACATATTAACTGGATGCAAATGTGCATATCATTAGGATTTCAACTGATGGAGTTGGATAGTCATATGCTTGGATAGGTTGCTTTTACATCGGTCTATAATTCATCTGAAGGTTTATGAGGAGTGACTGTGGCGAAGGTCGTTGGTTTGAAAACCATTAAAGGCAAATCTGTGTGATGAATGCATGTAATATAGAAGAAGAAGAAGAAGAAGACATACATTTATTAATCACCAACCATAAGACACACAAATATACAAATGATTCAACAAAACAGTGAAGGAAACGCAAAATGTGTGTCCTCGCGGCGGTGAAACGGACACTGGCTCAGCAAAATGCTGAAGTGTCAGACACCTCAGCGTTGATTTTCAGACAAATATATATATGATATGACGCCAAAATCAGCATAGCCGATACGGAGCTAGCGGTCCTGGTTTGATTCCCTGGCAGCGTTTTTTCTATGGCTTGAACTACGGGCTGGCACGATCTGAGACCCGTCCATCAGCTGGGAAGACAGGGCCTTAATGAAACCTTTCGTATCAGCTGACCAGGGTGTTAATTAAGTAGACGCGTCACATGCCAATTAATGTTAATTATCTTAATTGAGTTCTCACTAAATACCAATTTGAGATTGGATCGGCCGCTGTTTGACCGCGTGGGATGCAAATAAGATGATAATTAGATAAACATTAAACAGATTAGAAAAACATTGTTAGCATTTAGATGTGTTGACTAAGATTGAAAAGGGCATGCTTCGATGGTTCGGTCCTTTGGAAAGGATGGATGAAAGAAGATTGACGAAAGAGATATACAGATCGAAAGTGAGTGGACGGGTCGAAAGGGGCCGCCCTAGGCGTACTTTTTCGAGTCAAATCGGTGAAATACTGGAAAAGGGCCGAATCTTAAGTACCCGAAACCGACGTGCGTGCATGACTCGATGTATGAATGTGGAAGAAGCGAAATAAATTTGTCAAGATCGTAGCAAGTGGAAAGAAGTGGTCTCTGCCTACCCCTCTGGGAAACAGGCGTGAATTAATGTATGTATGTATGTATGTTAGCATTTTACAACAAAAAAAATACAAATGTCGTACAGGATACTTTTGGTTTTGAATTCTTTTTTAATGGGTTAGGAAGGCCAACGAGCACAGAGCCCACCTGATGGTAAGTGGGATCTATGACCATTATGTTACATTATATTATATTATATTATATACCATATAAAGCATTCTCAAAACTACAATCTTAATTTTAAGACTGTAAATGCGTTGCCAACTCTGAGGACTAATACGAGTATGAAATGCCTCTATAACATTAAATTCACGAGTGGTCTTATCCCTACACAAGAACGCTAAATGCAAACACTGCTGTTTGGAAAAAAGGTTAAAACATAAGATGGTGGTAATGATTCGGAAGGACCTCGGACAAGGTCCTTACAACACAGATCCGAAAATCTTTTTACAAACACAATATTTATTTTCAATATTTGTAGGTACGGTTGCGTGGGAAAAAACAAGCGCTTAAAATTATATCACCACTTACATAAGTTCTCGGAGAAATCCATACTAATATTATAAATGCGAAAGTGTGTCTGTCTGTCTGTCTGTTACCTTTTTACGCTTAAACCGCTGAACCGATTTATATGAAATTTGGTATAGAAATAGTTTGAGTCCCGGGGAAGGACATAAAATAGTTTTAGTTTTTTCACGCGGACGGAATCGCGGGCAGAAGCTAGTAGATCATAAAACTCAAAAGTTACACAGACACTCTTTGTCAGTTTTTGTGCGTACAGAGTAACAAACACAGGCACACATGCAGTTAAACTTATAGCAATTCTATATGATTATAAACTAGGCTGACATTTTCTGCAACTGGTACAACCAAAAATTGGTAAAAAGCGTATTAACAATAAACAGTTTCAAAGTTATTGCAGGTCTATTACAAGCATTTATTTTATTATAACTACAAAATACACTTCTACACAAAACAACCAAGTACCTACCTACATAAATTTCGTACGTGTTAAATAAACAAACCCCATAAAATATCTCATCGATGCCAACCAGAACAACCGCCTGAAATACGTAGTTAGAAATTAATCCGGGCTAGGCCGAAACTTTGCATACATAAATCTTACAAGTTGTGCACTTTGCAAGCTCCTGCTTGCAGTGCTTGGTCGGAGACGTTTGGGCTTAGTAGTATTCCCGCTTCCGGCTAAGACTTCATCGAACTGGCTTACTTGATCCCTCTACGCGCTATAGCCGCGCATGTACAGGCAACCAATTTGTTTTCTAGGCCACTATGGACTTTGTCAAAGTGACGTTGTAAACCAAAAAATAAACCAGTCTCTTACGTTTTAGTCATCAACGTCACTTTAACATAGTCCATAGTGGCCCAGAAATCAAATTGGTTGACTGTACTGAGAGCGGAGGCGGCGTGTTGCGGCGAGTTCCCATATTAAGCACTCTACTAAATTTTGAATTTTATGTTATTTTGTGTTAAGTGTGTCACTTTCCATCTCTTCACCAAGCGGTTCCAACGGAAGACCAGTGCTGGCTTTACGGCTAGCGAATGCTGATTTGGGACCGTTTCGCATATGTTTCTCTGTGCCTTACATTTTGTATTTATGTACCTAATGTGGTTTTGTATTGTTGCGAATAAATGTCTCTTTATCTTTATCTTTATCTAAAATGTCTCATTGCGTTTGCGGCCTAAAATTACTATTGTTATCTTTAAGACTAGAGAAAGTCTGCGACTTCGGACGCGTTGAATTTGTGTCCCGCCATTCCCCCTATTAAAAGATAAAAGATGTTTATTCAGTAAGTAGGCCGCACGGGCACTATTACACGTCAAAAATCTACCAGCAATCTATCTATTTCTTCCCGTTGGGAGTTGATTTTCGGAAAATCCTTTCTTAGTATTCACTTCTATCATGAAAGGAACCCTTGTACCAAATTTCAAGTTTCTAGGTACAGTAGTTTCGGCTGTGCGTTGATATATAAATCAGTAAGTCAGTTTTGCTTTTTACATATATAGATTGGATTATAGCTAAGCATTAGTCTATCTTTGTGGGTAGTATGGACTTAAAAACCACTATGTGAACTTGTGCCACCATCTTACCGCCAACTTTGTGACCGATCAGTTGAGTTTCTTGCGGCTCTTCTTCTCAGCAACAAGGGTCCTTGAGAACACCCGTGCCTAACGTAGGGGCCTACTTAAGGTTTTTTTTCTTTATCATTATTTGTGCTGCTCTGTTTCATTATTGACGTAAGACAGCACTTGCTGGGATATGATTAATATAATTCATACGTCATCATTTTACTGAAGCTGTGAAAAAAAGTTACGAATATTCCCTATTGGCCAGTTAACTCGTTCTGGAAATCATACAAATACAGAGGCTTTCTGTAAGAGAATAACACCATGACCACTGTGCTGAATGGGGTAAAGTTAGAATTGTTAACGCTGGCCCCAGCCTCTCTGATTTGTATATAAATTGGATTCGATGTAGAAAAGGGGGCACTCAAAATGTAAAGGGAAAGGGCATTTAACTTTTTAATTAATTTCATCTATATTGCACAAAAACACTACCCTTTGTAAAAAATATAGACCAAATGCCTAAAACATTCTCAACCAATTGACTTTTGGGAAAATCAGAAAATTGTTGGCCGTGCAATAATTATTGTACAAAGATTATGAATAAAAAAAAACATAAATAAGTAAAATAAAATAGAAACGGTATCATATATGCGTCGAAAATACATATACTTAAATATATTATATGCGTCGAAAATACATATACTTAAATATATTATATGCGTCGAAAATACATACATATACTTAAATATATTTCGTCTTATGTAATTTACCAACTTTCAAATTATCATTTAGGAAAATATTATATGCTAAGTTTCTTTATGGTAAATAGTCCTTTAGCAAACATTTTTCTAAAGTTTATTTATTATCTATTGCTTAAAATTAATACTTTACATACCTAATTTATTGCATAGTTTCGAAATTCAAGGTTAGGTTAGAACTGTGACCACAACAGAAACAAGTTGATAGGTTAAGTTGGGTAAGGGTTGTCTAACTACGAACCATATAGATTAAACTAGATTTCTTTGAAAAAATGTGTCTTAACACGTTTCCTGTCCGGGTGCCTCCAATGTGGTTTTTTTCAGGAGTCCGTGCTTCCACTATGGGGTCACATCTCCATACTGAATGCACAGTTGGGCTTGTGAATGGACACAGTGAACATGTAAATCGGTTTATCTATATTCGTTTGGGTAGTTACGATGCCACCGACAGCCACTAAGACACCCAGTAAACAAGACGTCGTCAGCGTCTTAGTGGGTGTCTGTCTCTCTGTTTGTCAACGCTTTTTGATACGAATTACACGTATTTAAGCTTTATTCCGGAGGTAGTTCTAAGTCAAGTTTCATGACTGCACAGTTATCAGTACTGAAACGAGTTCATTATGTTCATGTTCAGGCTCTAATATTTAATTTTTACAGTTATTGGCAACAATTATTCAAAATGGCGTCGCGCGAGTGAGCATTCGTCGCCTGCACGAAACAGAACTGTCAAAAAACAAAGCCATCCCAATCGGTTCGCAATTTCCGCAAAATTGCAAAAAAACACATCTTTTTTGAAGTCTGCAAATGTATGTAAATACGTATGACAGCGAGTGTAGCCTATATTTTGCTTCGCGGTGAGCGGTTGTAAGGGTGCGAACATATTAAAACCGGAAGCAGTAGCGGTAGCGATAGCGAAACCGAAATATGACGTGGAAATTTGATCCAATCTTACTTACTACATGCAAGGAGATAAGAATATCAGTTTTGTAGACTTTTTCCATTTATACATAGCTCGTGGTACATCTTTTGTAAGTCAGGTATATCTAGGTATTTAACGTAATATTTTCTTTTAAATATAGATTTGTGTTTTCAGTCTAATTAACGCGTCGCTTTTTTAAACTTGCTTTTTGATTAATTTTCTGCCAAATGTGGCAACATATCGACCATACAATATTTATCGTTTATTGTCACAGTTTACCTTTGTTGTTGTAAAGACCAATAATAATTATCTTGAGATAAATTACGATGCACTGAGATGTAGGCTCTTTGTAGTCTTCAGTCGATAGCTTTATCCACTTGAAAGTCCAGAAAACCATAGCGTCACTTACTTATTATTGCTAAGTAGATTATTGAGAAATTAAAGATGAGAAAAACGTATTTATTAGGATGCTTTTGCACTCTACAATAATTATATTATCCATGAGGATTCAAATCCCGGGAATGGCAGATATTTGTGAGATGAGCGCGAGTGTTTGATTCTGAGTCTTGGATGTTTTCTATGTATTTAAGTATGTATTTCTCTATATAAGTATATCTATTGTTGCCTAGTACCTATAGTACAAGCCTAGAGCTTAGTTTACGACTTGGTCAATTGGTGTGAAATTATCCCCTGATACTTAATTAATTAAAGGAGCCTCCCCACTATGAGCATTCGCATAAATAAATATTGAAGTGGACATTGAGTTGAGAGTTACAAAGCTTTACACCTCTCAATGTTCGCGGCGAATGCTCACTACACGCGATTGCTCTCAGTGGGGAGGCACCTTTTGGTTCAAAAAACCAACAAACATAATTATTATTGTCTATTATTTTTAATAACACACTCATTTGCGATTCGAGGCCTAGACAAGATGCATAACGCTAACGGGAGCTCTTTCGGAAAACTGTCATAACTTATGGAGTTGACAGCAGCGGTCAACTTACATCAACTTACGTTAATCAACATACCTGGGATAAGTCGGGGCACCTATACGAAAGTGATGTAGCAAAATATTTTATCGACAAAAAAATATATCGATGTTACTGCCAATATCTAAATGTTGTTCGACATAAATAAATTATGCTTATTTTCTCCTCATTTTGTAACAATCCATATTTTTTCCATCGGTATTAATGATTGCCGTCTAGATGAAAATATCCACTTTAAACTGCTAAACGTTCTCTCAACGTCCACAGTGGTCAACGGGGCATTCTTAAAATATTTATAATGACTCAAAGACAATTTCTCATTCATGTTGGGTATTAAAATTTCTTAACCTTTTGTTAGACTGGTTACTTTTTTAATTGTGTCATAACCAGTATTTGTTTTCTAGAACCATCCTTAACATTTTGTAAATACTTTACCCATTTTTATTTACATACAATCAATTGAGGAGCTTTTATTCTTATCAGGCTCGATATCAGATATGACATCGCACCTCTTTATAGTAAACGAGAATGTTCAATGTGCACATGTAATAATTTAATTATATCGACATATTTTTTATCGATATCAAATCCCTAGAACTTGCTCCGAGTTATCCCAGGTATGTTAATCAACAATTGAAAGTTTTCGACAATCGCTAACACTAGCTTTGGGCATCTCGTCTAGGCTCTTAGGACTGTCAAGGATACTTTTGTTCCCCCGTTTAGGCGTTTCCATAGTTCTGACAGCACGCTACCTCGTCTCTCGTCACTATCTCCGCAGCTTCAAAGCAGCGCTATATCGAGAGTGCGTTTGCTCTCCATACGCCTCGTTTTGTTTGCTTTTCCCTTTGTTCAGCTGGAACTTCATTACATCGAGAACTGAACGTGTAGATTTTATCGGGTACTTTTATAATAAGTATGCGATTTATGTTCGAAAAATGTTCGTTCACGAAATAAAATACTTGAAGTAGTCAATGTCATTACTAAAGATGCCAAGTTATTTGTAACTTATAGGAAACTCAACCTTTTTGCTGTAGAATTTCAGATTGACTTTGGACCAAATTTAAGTTTTTAACTATACGTAATCACTATCAGTATTGGTCGGCGTATTATGTTCCACATTGCCTGAACGATATTATTGCCTATTGCTTTCTACATCGCTAAATTTTGTCCTGAGACTCTGTTTTAACTAAGTAAAACCATATTGCCTTTGGCATGTTATCGAATTGTCAATATTATCATAGCTCTTATTTACGAGTACATGACAGTAATGGCGGACGAGTTTAAAACAATAGGATAACATGTCGAACGCAATTTGGTTTTACCCTGCAGAAAAGAGGCCCAGGACTAGCTTAGCCAAGAAAAAAATATTTTTATAATAAGTATTTTCTTGCTGGCGTGTAGGGGGCAGCCTGAAATTGTCCCAGTAATACGATTTTGAAACATGAAAAAGGCTAAAAGGTAAAAATATGGTTCAATTGCATACAACTTCAAGTCAGTTTTATAAGTTACAATTAAATATCTGTGACCCACCAATGGACAGACATGGCAAAACTATTACTGGTCTCTTGTTTGACTAACCATGAGCCGTGTTGCGGTGACGCCAACAGCACAATAGCCTAGTTGGAACGTTTAAACAGACAGCGCTGGACCCCCACCTGAAAGTTTCTCAGAACTTATGTGCAGCGCTGAATTGTTATTTACCTTAAGTTTTCTTCACTACCTGTTCTTTTAACTTTTAAAACTGCTACTAGATTCTGTGTATGAAGTCTTATTGCTTTCATTCTTTGTTTTACACAAGTTTACTGATGCTTTATGCAGGGTCCGTACGGATTGCCGAGGACGTCACCAGCCGATGATCAACGGGGGAAAGGGGGGGGGTATAGTAGAAGTATAGGGGGGGGTATAGAGGATGGGAGAGCATGTCGGCACTTGAACGTTAACATTGACCACAGATAAAGGGAAAATTTTTTCGTTTCTCTAGGAGGGGGCAGCAGATTGGCGACACCCTTGCCCTTTAGCTTACCGCCAAGTAGCAGCATAAATATTCCTCTTATTCCATATAATTGGAAACGCATTTGCGATTTTGTGATTGTAGTACAGAAGGTTTTGAAGAAACTTAAAAAAAAAATCTTTGCCTGAATCAGTTTGTCTGTGTGGAAGCTGATGCCACAAACAGACAGATGCACAGATAGACAGCCCAACTGGATAGAAGCTTTCCATCCACATCTCGATATGACTAGGTATCTAATACAACCAGATTAATTGTGATTAAATCTCCATCTGATATCGCTTTGTGTCTAGATTGCATAAAGAGTCTCGAGTCGCTAAATGACCACATTATTTTTTTCATTTAACTTCTGTGTTAGAGATTTCGCCAGTGCCCCATTCGGGGCTTCTATTAATGGGCAATTTGCCCTTCGGGCATTTGAAGTTACCTAACAAACCTACCCTACCTAGTAACGCAAACGAAAGGGTAATTTTTCAACTCTGACTTTTTGAGATGTGGTCGCAAAGTGATCTGGCCGTATTTGTTACCTAATTAAGCTTCTCTACCAGCCACACATATACACATAGATAAATAGATACACAGATTACCCATTCATAGATTACATCGGGAGTCAAACACGTGTATAACCGAAAATTAATGCTCGAGTGTGATTTATTTGTCACAAAAATATTATTCACATCAAGTACGTTTGCAAAGCCAAATAATAATTACTAATTTGGTTTAACTAAACAATATGGTGTAGCTCCGTTTGAAAACTGAAAGCAAACGTTGTGAAACAATGTTCATATTTATTTTGCTTTCACAGTCTTCACTCAAAATTACCAGGGTGTTCAAATATTTCCGCCACGGAAAAGGCAAACATGTTCCATGAAACATAGCTCAAGTATTTTCATTCCAGTTTAAACCGACTTAAAGTTACAGACATAAGCATAAGCAACAGTAGGCATTGTTTAATGACTTTAGTATTGAATATGGTATCATTGTATTATTGAATATGGTTAAAAAACGACCGACTGCTGAGTTTCTTGCGGCATTTCTTCTACTTACTGACTAAATATATTTTATCTTTTATGTAGTATATTTATATGCAGTTTATTTAATAAGCAGGCACAATTCATCAATTCCCCCTAGCGTCTCCTAGGGCAATCCTCTACGATATGACTATAGTATAGCAGTACTTGATTGTAAATTAAGTCTGGCAGCTTAGACTGTTAGGAAAATCGGGATATTCCCACCCGTTACCACCAATTTGTTACCAGCTGTGAATGTTTATCTCATCTTTTACCACTTAAGTACTTGGTAACTACTGGGAAAAAAAACCAAGCAGTTAGCGGTAATTGTTGGGATTTTTTACTCCCGCTGATTACCACTGGTAAAAGAGGGGGAAAAAAATCCTGATTTACACATTTAACTTAAAACACCCCATTTTTTGTTGGCGGTTAAAAATATCAAAGTCGTTTCTAATACCTTTGTAGATTGCACTGAAAAATCTCGATAGCGGTTCTTTTTTTTAGTTTAAAGTCAGATATCAACCTTAACATGAAGGTAGCAGAGAACACTATTACTTGTAGCACAGTTGCTACGATGAAGTTGCGCTACGCGCCGTAGACTCATAGCGGCTACGAATTAATGTAGCGCTTGCCTAAAAATTATCATATTTTTGCCAAGAAAAGACTAGCCTAGTTATTTTAATTATTGTTTCTGACGCAAACCCTTCTCATATTGTTCTCCTTGGTACTATTTTAAACGTAATTTTATTAAGCTTACATTTATAGTATTAGTATTAACATAATTATTTATTATTTTACTACCTTGTAATGTAACGTCCTTTTAAGAATCCGACATTAATACAATTAAAAATACTATATTACAGGCAAAAAAATGATTAATTAAAACTGAACGTATTTAAATAGAAATAAAACTTAACTAACAAACATAAAAAGATATAAATAATAATCATTGTATTTTATGATTGAAATGACCTTCTGCTGGAGTTTCTTGCGGCGCTTCTTCTCCGCAATGATGGTCTTGTCCGAAGCGCTAGTCGATTCACTCTATGTTAACAATGTGTAAAAGAGTCGTCATGTGGCCAATTTACTTAATAAATTTTTGGGATTTTTAATAAATAAAATACAAATAAAAAAAAAATTTTTCATTAGCGATGAAAGGGAATTCTGTTAAAAGCGAGATTAGTTTTACTGATATTGAAATATTCTAGTAATATTACAAATGGTAAAGTTTGTTACTCTTTCAAGCTGCAACGCCTGGACGGAAGAAATATAATTCCTAGTATTCTGCCCTGCTACGGAAACAAGGCACATCTGCTATATGACTTGTACTGGAATTCCAGCCTTATTATAACCTGTCAGAGTTTAATATGCTGCTAAGAATTTATTGCATTTTTGCCTTTTCTCCGTACGAGGGCAGTATTAGGATATCTAAATATACATACATTAGTTCCAATATAAAATGACTGAACAAAAAAATACAGGCAGCAACAAAAGCTTGTCCAAATTATTATTTTTCAGAAGGAATTTATTACCAGGCAAATAGAGCACGACTAGCTAATAAACAAATTCTACGCAATAGTTATAAAAAAAACAACGTAAAAATCTACGTCGCATACAATTTCCATTATAGTAAATGGATTACTAAAATGATACATTCATAAAATCACCATAAAACCTTCTCATTGTCCACAAGAAGGGCATAAGTGCTTTAAGATTGCCTTCTTAAGGGCGTATCTACTACTTAATCAAAAGCAATCTTATGTCTTCATCGATAAAGTTGAAATTGCAGTAAGTTTTATTACGGTTGTGACCTTTTTCTTAAGAAGGTCATGACCACAATGCCCCATGATCCACGGAGGCACAAAAACATCGGGTTCAAAGGCCTTTTGTGTTCGAGTGTGCGATTTTTTACGGCAGTCTGTTTTGAAATGAAACGCGGTTTTTTAATGAAGTGGTGCAACTTGTTAGAAAAGTTAAATGATTTTATTAAAAGTTTTCCTTTCAAAGGGGTTTGAGTAAAATTGTTGTCATTTGTCAGAATATGTTTTTTTCAATCATACAATATAATACCTAGAAGTAAGTTACAGGGTAATAAAGTAATAAATAATACTTATTGAAACTAACACAAATAACATCAATACAAATGTAAGTTCAATAAAATTTAATTGAAAATAATAACTAGGAGAGCAAGACTACTCTACGTTATAGTACTCTACGTCAAAAGTCATAACTAAAATAATGAATAAGCTGCGCTTTCACACTAAAATGTTACCTGTCGCGTTTCATTGTCAGTAAACCATTACAAGACATGTTTGCATTAATATAGATAATGCACTTAGGCGAACATATCCCATATGGGATCTCTTAGGGAAGGATAGAAAAATTAACAAAATTACACAAAAAAATTACATACATCCGAGAAATAGATTGAAAAACTGATTTAATGTACAATTGTACACGTGTTTTATAATTAACATTACACACATACATACATAACATAAACTCACGCCCCCATTCCCCGAGTGGGGTAGGCAGAGCTACAGAATTACCAACAACTCTAAAAACTTGTTGATAATTCTGTAACCACATTTTGCACACTTAGGCTAAGATGTTTACCAGTCTATTAGTGACAGGTATAATTAACACAATTTTCTAGATTAACAGGGCCTAGAGGCGGTAAAACCCATATCGTCTTTGATCTGTTATCGTATCGTCAACGTTTTGACAGCTCTTATTTACTTGACAGTAATGGCGGCCGAGTTAAAACAATACCATAACAAGTCAAAGACGATATAGTTTTTACCGGCAAGACTAGAGGCCCAGGTTGAATATGCAGCCACTTTACCTAAAAATGAGGGGAAGAAATGCCTCTTTTTCCCTTAGTAAACAGCATATACTCAAAAAACCCGGCTTCTCATGGCAATTTAATGGACTTTTCAATAGAGCCTGCCGATAATGCGAAGACGTTATTAATCATGCCTGATGGATGATCCCGCGCAATAAACAAGCGGTTTTAATGAGCTCCCGATTCTTCAGCTGTATTATGTATTAGTGTATGTTTAGTGTGTTTCATCAATCTTTTTGTTGGCTGAGCGGTTTTGGGTGTGGATGGCGATGACGGGGAATGTTTGGAATTTACATGTAAACGATGTTTTTCTTTACACTTTGGGAATTAGACAATGTGGTATGCTAATTTCTTAAGGTGTATGTGTACCTAAACTGCAAAAATAGCTCTCTTTTAACGCATTGACTGCCAGCAACGCAAATAAGCGTTCTCTTGACTTTGACCCAGTGCCTTTAACGCATATAAATAAATAAAATAAATAAATAATAAATAAATAAATATGTGCATTCTTACAGTAGGCAAGCTCCGTATAAAACAAAGGATGTGGCATCCGACGAAAGTTCGAAAACGTTTGTTAACGCCTACTTCTCCCTAACGGATAATCTTTGCTGGTGGTTGGACCTTGTGCAGGGTCCGTCCGGATCGCTACCACCGTCTTATCCATTAACCTACCGCCAAACAGCAGTGTTCGCATTGTTGTGTTCCGGTTTGGGGATACGACAGCCAGTGAAATGACTTGATTGCATTGCAGTCTTGTGAATGCGAATGTCTATGGGTCACAGTTTCCACTTACCATCAGGTGGCCTGTGTGCTCGCCTGTCTTCGCTATGCCATAAAATAAATATCTCAATAAGAACTTCCTAAACGAAGTCCGCATATCTCGTAAATAAAAATAGCTAACTACTTTTACTGGTATTCGTTTTGTAGTTTTCTTGGCCCATAAATGTATCTACCAAGTTGTAGTTTTACTAACAAAAGAAAACATTAAAGCAAAAATTGACAACATTGACGCCAATGCTTACAGTTTAAGCCTTTAGTAACATTAGAAACGTGCAGTAGCTAGCTATTACTGTGTCCACATTTATTACATGCAGACGCAGTGGCGACTGCTAATCTTAGCTTATCTTACAAATATTTTTCTGCCCTCCTAAGCCAATAAGGAGTATCTTAAATTTAATCACCAAAGCTGATTCATTTCTATATCGTTAATAATAAGGTTGACATTGCTACAGGAGGTTTATCTTATTTACTGCATTTTTGCTTAGAACGGCAGTATTAATGCGAAAGCTTGGATGTCTGTTACTCAATCACGCCAGGACGGCTGAACGGATCTGGATGAAATTTGGAACAGGTATAGATTATAGTCTGTAATAGCAGACAGGCTACTTTTTGCTCAAGAAAATTGGGGAGTTCTTAAGGGAATAAGGGTGCGGCTCCACTGAGGCGGAGATGAGCGGAGCGGAGCGGAGCTGTGCCAATATTAACCAATAGAAGGCGCATGCGGTCACGTCGAGCGCGCCTTGCGCACGTTAGTTTAGATTCTATTGGTTAATATTGGCACAGCTCCGCTCCGCTCCGCTCATCTCCACCTCAGTGGAGCCGCAGCCTTACCTTATTATTTAATATTATATTGAATTTAATATTTATTATTGCTTTATATAATGCTAGATTAAGTAGTACCATTGTAATATGTTTAAAAAATGACTGACTGCTGAGTTTCTTGCGGCGTTTCTTCTCAGCAGTGTCTCCTCTTGGGAAGCGCTGGTAGATTCTTGACGTGTAAAAGTGCCCGTACGGCCTACTTACTGAATAAACATCTTTTATCTTTTTTAATAACGGTAATCAAAAACAACGCGGGCAGAAGCTAGGGTGTTCAAAAAATAAGCATCGTCAATAAATAATTGTTTTTACCTTATTTATTTTGTCTACGGCCTTTTGCTCTCGCGAATAACACATTACATATAAAGTAACATAATGTTACTCATACAAAGTAGTTGGCGAGGCGATGGCAATTTCCGAGCAGGTGCGGCGGTGATGGATCGAGTTCCGCGCACGCACGAGCGACCGCGTCAGCACACGTGCGCAGGCGCGTGCGATCGTGAAAAGTTTTTATTCTACTCGGTAAAAACATATTTCTTTTGAAATGTTATGAGTTATGAGTAAGCGCCTAGTTAGTAATGACCCTGCCTAGGAAGTAAATGGTACTAGGTTAAAATCCTGCTAAGGGTAGATATTTGTGTGATGACCATGAATATTTTTCTTCGTGAGTCATAGATGTTTTCTATGTATTGAAGTATATATTTCTCTATATAAGTTTTTATGTCATTGGCTAGTATCCATAGTACAAGCTAAGAATTTACTTTTTCTAGATTTTTTTCACTAGCATGTTTGTCCAATTCAAAACTAATTTGACTGAGTCAACGGAGCTCCGCGAGAGCGGAGCTCCTATTTTAAGGTGCTGTGGACCTTCGGGCCTTCTGCAAAACTAGCATTACCTAAACCTATCTAAGTACTTATTTCTATTTATATCGACTTAAATAGAGTGGAAAACTTTGCGAGTTGGAAAAAACCAGAATGGAAAATAAGGTATGGTAAAAAATATAACTGGGGAAAAATACGATTGGAGAAGTACTAAAGTGGGGAAACAAAGGAACGGACATTAAAATAGTAGAGACAATAAATTTTGGGGGAAAAACCGCTACACTCCAACAAAGATTTGTTCCTATCTCTTTCTGGCAAAACCGAATTTAGCATGGAGTTTATAAGACCGACGTGTTACATGACGTCACAAAGCGTATCGGATCTATCTGTCTAATTAGGAGATTAAAATGCTTAGACCATGACTTTGCCGATTTTTATGTTAAATTCGTTTTTGGTGATCTCTTTTACGGTTTTTTTCATATTTTATTGGGAAATATGATTTAATAAATTCATGCATATTCCCTATTCCGGGAATCGGGTTAGTTCCCGAGGGAATAACGATAGAAGATTTCCATGCAGACGGAGTCGCGGGCAACGGCTGATAAATAAATAAATGTAAATAGTTTAAAACAAAATTAAATGCACGGGTTTAAATAAAAAAACTTATTCTTAAACTAAACATGTTTCCACGCATCATTGCAACTTACGCTCCATCTATGACTTTTGCCTACAAAAACCCGACTTTCGCCTCTAAGCCTAAGGTTCATTTTAGTTCGTCGGTTTTTTAATGTTTTAGGCCACGACAAGCGAGTTGGGTGATTTATGAGATGCCGCAGGAAAGAGACAGATTCATATTGGAGATAGCTTTCGTAATTGCATATCTTTTATCTATGTGTTTTCGGATGTTTTACTCGGTTCAGAAAAAGTTGCTGTAGTTAGGATTTCTGTTTGCGATCGGTTTTATATTAATTTTAAAATATGGGTTCCGTACCCAAAGGGTGCTAACAGGACCTCATAGTAGGAACCCGCGTGTCATCGGTCCCACGTACTATGAGCGTCTACCCGCCAAACTTAATACGACGAAGCATTTAACCTTTTATTGGATAATCTATTATACTCCGTGGATGAATATATGGAACTGGAAATGTAAATTTATTATTGTGTTGACTTTATTAATTCTTGTACCTAACCTAACCTAACCTAACATTCCCCGAGTCGTTAATTTGTAACATATCAATATACAGGGTCGAAAAATAAATCAGGCCCTGAATGGAAACTACCTTAAATCCTTTAGTTGGCTCATTTTACTTAAAGGAAACATTCCTTTATTTTTAAAAAGAAACAAATCTGCATTCAAAAATTTTCTAAAAAAATCTTGTTTCACCCGGGAATCGCACCAGGGCCCGACTTTTTTTCCATTATGAGTCCCTATATTTATAAAAATATCAAATGTATCATCAAATGGTAATGAATAAATTGCCTATGTCGCTACGTAATCGAACTTAACAATATATGAATTTCTTAAACCTTACCTGATGTTCCTCAAATCTATAAATATTCACCATGACTTTCGACAACCACGACACATCAATAGCCCTTTTCATGCCACCCCAAAAAGGCAAATTGTTATTATTCACAAAAGTTGTCAAAGCATGGCTAGGAAAAAAAAACAATTTTTCACGAAGGTTGCCGCGCGCTGCCCACGAAAAGACGTTTTAAAAATGACACTGCGCATTGTATCGAGACCACGGAATTCGGCCATTATACTGCCCCCCTAAGCTGAAAAGGTGTATCTATTGTAAGTTTAAAATATTATGGTAAAACTTTATCGTTACCAGAATAAAGTCCAATCTGCTATAGCGATTAAATTGAAGATACGATCTTTTAGATTGGAGGGTCATTAGATATGGGGCCGGTGCCGAAAAATGGAGGAGAAATTATAATAGTGCAGGGGAGAGTTATTTTCGCAACTGGATTGCTGTATCCAAGATTCTAAATTGTCAAAATTTTCTGTTCATTTAAAAATTAGACTCACAAAAATGTACATAATACAGGTAATAAATTATTTAAAGTTAACTTTACCACCGAAAACACAATAAGTAAAAATGAACTGTACCTATATTGCGATAACGTTTAATCCCTACATAACGTTAGAACAACACTTGAAAAGTAACAAAAATTATATTTTCATAGCCAAGAAACCGTCACGTCTGTTTTTTAAATTTGTACTGTACAGTCTAAACAATAAATTGATACCCGATCATAATATTCATAACGCGATGATTTTAGCAAAGGGTTAAAAAGCCAAATCATGTGGCAACCTACCCGTGGGTGGGACCAGTTACTCCACAGAATAAAACATTCGCAAAACATCATACTCGCAAAAGTTCATATACGCATGACATCATACTAGCAAAACACGATAATCGTTAAACATGATATTTACAAATAGTCGGGTTGGATTATAGCATCGTAAGTAGGTTTAGGTTATGTTAGATTTACAGTAGACCCGGAGAGCCAAACTAACAAGAAGTTGAAGCTCCGCGGAAGTGGAGCTCCGTCGACACTCTTTAATTCATCTCTTAATAATAATGATGTTTTGCTAATGTGATGTTTTGCTACTGTGACTTTTTGCGAATATGACGTTTTACTTTTATGCTATTTTTGAGAATATCATGTTTGCAAATATGATATCCAACGACGGAGGTTACGGAAGGGTTCTAAACATTCGGAACTAGCAGCGGTCTATCACTATCACTTTAACCGTTTTATTTCCACGCTACACCGCTCCAACTTAGCACGTTTTCCCACCTCCAGTCAGCAATCCAGTCAAATACTCTTCGAGATTTATTGAGTTGTCAGCCCGTAGGTGCTTGTTATAAGGGGGGGTATTTTCCGCATCAGCGGTTATCGGGGCGGAATGCCACCGCGGTCCGTTGGCGATGGAAAACTGTCCTTTCATGTGCTCATAGCATGTGGTCCCCGTGCGGGGTTCGTCCTGTAAGACCACGATTAGTGTTTTATAAAGACTGACAATCTCACCCAAACTGAACTAGTTCCAAACTAAGCAGGCTTGTACTACTTGATATTAATACATAAACCGGGATGAAAAAGTCAGAAAGAAATGTGGAATAAAAGAAGATTCAGTGACTAAGATTGAAAAGAGCATGCTTCGATGGTTCGGTCATTTGGAAAGGATGGATGAAAGAAGATTGACGAAAGAGATAAACAGATCGAAAATGAGTGGACGGGTTGGAAGGGGCCGCCCTAGGCGTACTTTTTCGATTCAAATCGGAGAAATACTGGAAAAGGGCCGAATCTTAAGTACCCGAAACCAACGTGCGTGCATGACTCGATGTATGAATGTGGAAGAAGCGAAAGAAAATTGTCAAGATCGTAGCAAGTGGAAGGAAGTGGTCTCTGCCTACCCCTTTGGGAATCAGGCGTGATTTAATGTATGTATGTATGTAAACCGGGAATTAAATAGTTAAATACAAAGAAAAATCAAAAACTTGCGTTCATCACACCAAATATTTGCTCAAACTGTAATCAAACCCGGAACCACTAGCTTTGTAGGCAGGGGTCACTACCAACTAGACTAATACGTCGTTGAAGCATAACACTCGATGTGTTATTTCATCTATTTTGATCTGAGACAGACTTTTTATCCATCTCTACTACCTATTATCACTACCTAGGGACTACACAACATTCCTGTCAAAACTTGACCATGTAAATGACTATCTCGACAGGACGTTTCCTGCTAAATAACTGCGTTAATGGTATAGTCAGGTAGCTTTTAAAAGCCTTACGTAAGCTATACCGTCTATCCCCCGGCGGCATATCTCGTCACGTATCCAAACTTTGCCTTTTAACTCGCTCATAGTTTAAAAGCTCTCTAATAAATCGCATTATGTACCACTTAGTGCTTAACTGAGCTTTAGTGCGTGAGGTAATTGCTGCGGAAATTGAGCTTCTAATTGGTGCTTTTAGCTATCTCTATAATAATATACTCTATATCGTTATATTATTAGGCAGATAAGGAGTGAATCCTGACACATTGCACAACCATGAGGTGTTGAATATTGATAATGTTAACTGCACTGTAAATAATGCTATTATTTGTTGTGTGTGAACGAATACAAATAACAGCATTGTTTTTCTGCTGTGAACTATATCAATATTCAGAAACTTCATGGTTGTGCAATGTATTAGGACTTTTTATCTGCCTACTATAGTATTCCCTTTTTAAAAGAAGCCCAAAAAAAAATGGAGGCTGCTGTTCCTAATTAAATCAATATAATTATGAAAAAATATTTGATCAATTAGTAAAACATTTTTTGTCACTTATTTAGTTGTTTTCGTGACCTTTTATTTTGTATTTATGTATATATGTATTGCTTATTTACGTGCCTAAGCACACATACATATTGATGTTTTTTTTAAATTTGTTAAATTCATTTTGCACCGCCTGCCTATTTCTATTGTTTATTTTTAGCCATGTTCTTTGTAAGGTTGTCTGGAAGAGATCGCTATTTAGCGATAAGACCGCCTGTTTACTTACTACATAATCTTTTTTTTCCTGTGTATCCGTTACTTGGTATAACAATATGGTGGTGTTTCAATAAAGTGTATTGTATTGTAACTATTGCTAAGGAAGGGGTGTTGATTTTATTGCAAGGGGCGATGAATACAAAGGGTTGAAGAACACTTAAATAGAGCACCCACTACAAGTCGTTAACAATGCTCTAACGGGACAACTTAGGCATGCCACTCAAAAATCCATCGCTGAATTTAAAAAACGAACTGTCACAGCTGTGTTTACTGGTGCAGTCGTCGTGGCTACCAACGTTAAAGATAAACACTAAAAACGCACGTCAATAAATCTCCAAACCGAATGCGGGAAAACATACCTTAATCATCCCCGAAGGGCCTGCAATTCACTTAAAACAAGGTTTTCCCTACAAAGGGCAGATAAAACTGTCTATTGGGACGAATAATGATTTATTTGGGGCGGAAAATAGCCGAGAATTTCCCTACGAGGAGGTTTATAAAAATAACTGACTCGATTCAGAGTTTCCATTAAGTAGGGAGTTTGTGAGTTTTATGAATTGAATTTTGTTTGATTTGTTAGGGTGTTATTTTAATGTGGTAATTGAATGCAAATCAGAAAGGTTTCTGGCGTTAAGAAGGGCCGCAATACCTAACAAAGCAGCGAACGGTAACGTAGTATCAAAGTATCAAGTATCAAATCGGTAATGTAGTATCAAATCAGTCAAAGTATCATTATCTGTAGTACTCTGTTGATAACAACTGTGGTTTTGTTATTACCTACTATGCAGTGCCTTTATTCAACTTGTTAGATAAATCTCACGAAATAATTATTTCTGTGAAGCAATATTTTTAACGCATTTTTTTTTATTTTACCCAATTTAGTTTTTCCCCGGTCGATTTTCGGTCGTCGCTGAGAGATGGGACAGTGGCCTGATCAGGCACTAGACCTCTCTTCATTTAAGTTTAGGTACTAACATAGTTATTTAAGTTCTCTGTGTAATACTAACAATCTATGGATTCCGTAGTGTGAAATAAATGTTTTTTTTTTTTAAATATTACCGTCACTTTTGTCTAGGTTCGACTTACTTTACATAGTAATGTAGGTTTAGGTTATGATAGTTTTGCAGCAGGCCCGGAGGGCCAAATAACCCAGAAATAGGAGCTCCGCAATAGCGGAGCACTGTCGACAAATTTGATTGTTGGAGTGGGAAACTGTACAGTAAATGTACAATGCTAGGAAAAGAAGCGACTGGACAAAACTCTCAAGGGTAAAAAACACGGATGTGAAAATACCCGCCGGGAAAAGGCGACTGGTACCTACCTTAAATCACGTTCGGAAAAAAAGCGACAAAAAAAAACTTCAAACAAAATATGTGTTTGAGAAAGGCATTTAACAAATCCCACTAATGGCAAAGTCAAAGTTCTTTATTCTTAAAATTAAGCATAATAAGTATAATGCTCCTATGTATTTCAAAAAGCACACTGAAAAACCGAATGGGTTGATTTTACAAAATTTTAGGACCTACCCATGTGTTTCGTTGAGGTAACACCTAACCTTAGTAAAAACAACACATTGAAAAGGTTGCTTCAACCCTTTTAGTGGTTAACTCAACCAAACTCACGTGTAGGTCCTATTTTAACCATAATACTTAGTAAAATCAACCCATTAATTTTTTCAGTGCATACATACATGCATACATACATAAACTCACTCCTTTATTCCCAGAGTGGGGTAGGCAGAGCTACAGAATTACCAACAACTCTAAAAACTTGTCAAAAAGCATTACCACTGTTTCGAAAAATATAACTATTGCCCAAGGAGTTCTCCTTGGGCAATGGTTATATTTGTACACGGAAAGAACGGTCTAGTCACCTAAATAACTTTTTGAGATATCTCGATTTGAAAATTAGGAACCATGTAATTTCATACATAATTTTCGTAAAAAGGCATTTTTAACAGTGACAAAATGTTAAGCTACTAGACAGTTTATTTCCGACTACCCTGTTTATGATACTCAGATTTCACTTTCCATCACAATTTCATCAATAAATCCCTAGTTTTAGACTTCCTCGAACCCCACAATGACTGTCCATGCGCTATTTATCGAAAATCCAATAATTATTTAACGACAACTCTACTTCAACTTTGCATTTTAAATCAAAACTAGATCAAATTAAACTGAACAATAAGTTAGCAGTAAAAGCAATTTAAGATATAACTGAACGAAGAACAAAACACAAGTTGGTCCTTCAACTACGTTTATTCTATTGTTCCTGCTCGCAAATATAAAGCCTGTGGTGCAGTGAAGAAGCTATGCTAAAGTATATAGTTATTACACAGACTGCTGAACATAGACCCCAATGATCTATGACGGACGGGTTTTATAATTCGGAAAACCAACAACAACCAATTTCAAGATTTATTACAATATTTAACTGCATGGCTAATTACAGGTTTTCACAGATAAATCATCTATTTCTATTCTAAGCTTTATTTTTACAACTAGAATAACGTTACGCTCCATTTTTAAACCAGTAATGTAAAAATAGGTCCTTATTGAAGAAATATCATGATAGACATTTTTAATCAATCCTCTATCATTTTGGGTAAATAAAGTTTCTAAAGCATTCACTGATTTAGATCTGTATTCGCATTGAAATAAGATTCAAGAACAGTCGAGTACCTATAAAGATATAATTCCATTGAAATAACATGCAAAATTGTTGTTTTTTTTGCCATCGACTGTACCTACTTTGAAAGCCCTTATGTAACTTAAAAATATTGCAACATTTGTGACAAAACAAGTGACTACTTCTTAACTAAAAAATAAACAGTAAAAAATGAAAAAACAATTGAACTAGTTATGTTAGTTCTTAAAAGCTATATTTACTGTGCTATTCGCTTTGCGAGCTATCGCTCTAGACAATCTGGCTGGCACTGGAGAGCAAGCTTTACTCCAAGGGGTAATTTAACGGCCTTGTACGTAAATTTTATTATTTTTCGGACAAAAGACGAAGCATAAATTTCCTAGTTTATGACCAAAGTGGCCCAAATACTGGTACAATGTATCAAGTTTTAGTTGGCTTGGAATCTAGCTTTGAGCTTCACATGGGAGCTATGTACATACATTCAGGTCGTGTCGTATCGAGATGTCAGGAACCAAGAAAATAATACACCGAAAAGAACGTAATTCTTAAAATATGACGGTGTTGATGATGATGATGAAAATAAAATAAATGATAAATAATAATTTAAAAAAAATTACAAGAATGCTGGCCTGTACTTGGCACAAAGATTAAGCAATGCCATGCCATTCAACGTGGCAATGCTGCCAGCATTTTAGTAACAATGCCCACTGGTAGCGGTTTGTTACGCAGATTAGTGTAGTTTTAAGTAAGTTTGTGAGTTCTTTCTTATATTTTTGTTTGTCTTTATTTATTATTTATTTTAATATATAACATGCTTTTATATTACTTTACACGTTTGTTTGTTTGTCAGAATATTTGCTACAAATCTGGTACACTTGCCATCTGAATTTTAAATAGGGTCCTATTTTTGCCATGGACTGAAATTCGAAACGCTTGCGATAAGAAAATGCAATATTATGGTATCTTATTATGAGGATACGCCAGGGTTTTAGGTGCGGAAATATTTTTGACAAAGAGTAGAAATAAACAAGCACCTAGTTTCGAAAAGTTTTTATTGCCTACACAATACTTACCTGTCTGCGAATTTTAAATACACTTCAATACAATTTATTTGAACTCGTGCATCATTTATTGGCGCATTTATTGCCAAAATAAAGCGTTTATCACGTTTTCGACAGGAACAAATTGCTTTTTGTCAACGATAAACGCTTATCATGCTACTAGGCTTAATAAAATAAAACAAATTGAAATTGATTTATTAAATTAAATTTAGTACCTACTTGATACGGTTTTCACAATAAACTGTTAATATTTTATCCAATTTTGACCCAATTTAGATACGGCGTCTAATGGTATAATAGGTATCTATTTCGATCCACTAACGTCCGGTTCCTATATTAAAACCGCAGATTAAAATTTGACTCATTTTGTATGGGAAAACGATTTTTTTTAACCCGAAGTAAACCTTATCCATGCGCGGTTTGAATATAAGAACCCAACATAAATGATCTTTCCATCTCGACGTCGAGTCAATGCCGTCAATCAGTTGAATTTAAACGCTGAATGGAATCACAAATAGGTACTCAAGATGTCACACTTAATCTATGGTTTTACCTCCACATTTAATGTTCAAAGCCCCTGGTTATCCTGTAACTTGGTCTCTGGAACCAACTCTACAGGCCCACGCTAAGCGCAGTGAATTCCCCGCTTTAATCCGGACATTCACGCAAAGTCGGCCCTAATGCCGTCTGCTGGCCGCAACCCTTGACCGGGACAAAGAGCTAAGCCCAGCATTGTCTGTTTACCTTAAGGGGAAATAGAGGCTTTTTGTCCATACAAATGTTTCTTCCCAGCCAATAGTCAAATGTGGTTATAGGGCTCCGTTACTCTCGTACTTATTTACCTGTCAGAAGGCGACGGATGACTTATTCAAACTTTGTCTCACGATAAACGTAGCCATGTTAGGCCCCCAGCGGGCCTAGTATGGCTGAGTCTATATCGCGTGTTAACTGTGGATAAAGCATCCGTCACTTTTTGACACGTGTATTTATTTCCCGGTCAGAAGGTGACGGATGTCTTATTCAAACTTTGTCACACGATAAACGCCGCCATGTTAGGCCCCCAGCGGGAATAATATGGCTGCGTCTATATCGCGTGTCAACTGTGGATAAAGCATCCGTCACTTTTTAACACGTGTATTTATTTACCTGTCAGAAGGTGACGGATGCCTTATTCAAACTTTGTCACACGATAAACGCCGCCATGTTAGGCTCTCAGCGGGCCTAGTATGGCTGCGTCTGTACCACGTCTCAACTGTGGATAAAGCATCCGTCACTTTTTGACACGTGTATTTATTTACATGTCAGAAGGTGACGGATGCCTTATTCAAACTTTGTCACACGATAAACGCAGCCATGTTAGGCTCCCAGCGGGCCTAGTGTGGCTGCGTCTGTAACGCGTGTCAACTGTGGATAAAGCATCCGTCACTTTTTGACACGTGTATTTATTTACCTGTCAGAAGGTGACGGATGTCTTATTCAAACTTTGTCACACGATAAACGCAGCCATGTTAGGCTCCCAGCGGGCCTAGTATGGCTGCGTCTGTATCACGTGTCAACTATGGATAAAGCATCCGTCACTTTTTGACACGTGTATTTATTTACCTGTCAGAAGGTGACGGATGTCTTATTCAAACTTTGTCACACGATAAACGCAGCCATGTTAGGCTCCCAGCGGGCCTAGTGTGGCTGCGTCTGTAACGCGTGTCAACTGTGGATAAAGCATCCGTCACTTTTTGACACGTGTATTTATTTACCTGTCAGAAGGTGACGAATGCCTTATTCAAACTTTGTCACACGATAAACGCAGCCATGTTAGGCTCCCAGCGGGCCTAGTGTGGCTGCGTCTGTAACGCGTGTCAACTGTGGATAAAGCATCCGTCACTTTTTGACACGTGTATTTATTTACATGTCAGAAGGTGACGGATGCCTTATTCAAACTTTGTCACACGATAAACGCAGCCATGTTAGGCTCCCAGCGGGCCTAGTGTGGCTGCGTCTGTATCGCGTGTCAACTGTGGATAAAGCATCCGTCACTTTTTGACACGTGTATTTATTTACCTGTCAGAAGGCGACGGATGACTTATTCAAACTTTGTCTCACGATAAACGTAGCCATGTTAGGCCCCCAGCGGGCCTAGTATGGCTGAGTCTATATCGCGTGTTAACTGTGGATAAAGCATCCGTCACTTTTTGACACGTGTATTTATTTCCCGGTCAGAAGGTGACGGATGTCTTATTCAAACTTTGTCACACGATAAACGCCGCCATGTTAGGCCCCCAGCGGGAATAATATGGCTGCGTCTATATCGCGTGTCAACTGTGGATAAAGCATCCGTCACTTTTTAACACGTGTATTTATTTACCTGTCAGAAGGTGACGGATGCCTTATTCAAACTTTGTCACACGATAAACGCCGCCATGTTAGGCTCTCAGCGGGCCTAGTATGGCTGCGTCTGTACCACGTCTCAACTGTGGATAAAGCATCCGTCACTTTTTGACACGTGTATTTATTTACATGTCAGAAGGTGACGGATGCCTTATTCAAACTTTGTCACACGATAAACGCAGCCATGTTAGGCTCCCAGCGGGCCTAGTGTGGCTGCGTCTGTAACGCGTGTCAACTGTGGATAAAGCATCCGTCACTTTTTGACACGTGTATTTATTTACCTGTCAGAAGGTGACGGATGTCTTATTCAAACTTTGTCACACGATAAACGCAGCCATGTTAGGCTCCCAGCGGGCCTAGTATGGCTGCGTCTGTATCACGTGTCAACTATGGATAAAGCATCCGTCACTTTTTGACACGTGTATTTATTTACCTGTCAGAAGGTGACGGATGTCTTATTCAAACTTTGTCACACGATAAACGCAGCCATGTTAGGCTCCCAGCGGGCCTAGTGTGGCTGCGTCTGTAACGCGTGTCAACTGTGGATAAAGCATCCGTCACTTTTTGACACGTGTATTTATTTACCTGTCAGAAGGTGACGGATGTCTTATTCAAACTTTGTCACACGATAAACGCAGCCATGTTAGGCTCCCAGCGGGCCTAGTATGGCTGCGTCTGTATCACGTGTCAACTATGGATAAAGCATCCGTCACTTTTTGACACGTGTATTTATTTACATGTCAGAAGGTGACGAATGCCTTATTCAAACTTTGTCACACGATAAACGCAGCCATGTTAGGCTCCCAGCGGGCCTAGTGTGGCTGCGTCTGTAACGCGTGTCAACTGTGGATAAAGCATCCGTCACTTTTTGACACGTGTATTTATTTACATGTCAGAAGGTGACGGATGCCTTATTCAAACTTTGTCACACGATAAACGCAGCCATGTTAGACTCCCAGCGGGCCTAGTGTGGCTGCGTCTGTATCGCGTGTCAACTGTGGATAAAGCATCCGTCACTTTTTAACACGTGTATTTATTTACCTGTCAGAAGGTGACGGATGCCTTATTCAAACTTTGTCACACGATAAACGCAGCCATGTTAGGCTCCCAGCGGGCCTAGTATGGCTGCGTCTGTATCGCGTCTCAACTATGGATAAAGCATCCGTCACTTTTTGACACGTGTATTTATTTACATGTCAGAAGGTGACGGATGCCTTATTCAAACTTTGTCACACGATAAACGCCGCCATGTTAGGCTCTCAGCGGGCCTAGTATGGCTGCGTCTGTATCACGTCTCAACTGTGGATAAAGCATCCGTTTTTAACACGTGTATTTATTTACCTGTCAGAAGGTGACGGATGCCTTATCCAAACTTTGTCTCACGATAAACGCAGCCATGTTAGGCTCCCAGCTGGCCTAGTATGGCTGCGTCTGTACCACGTCTCAACTGTGGATAAAGCATCCGTCACTTTTTGACACGTGTATTTATTTACATGTCAGAAGGTGACGGATGCCTTATTCAAACTTTGTCACACGATAAACGCAGCCATGTTAGGCTCCCAGCGGGCCTAGTGTGGCTGCGTCTGTAACGCGTGTCAACTGTGGATAAAGCATCCGTCACTTTTTGACACGTGTATTTATTTACCTGTCAGAAGGTGACGGATGTCTTATTCAAACTTTGTCACACGATAAACGCAGCCATGTTAGGCTCCCAGCGGGCCTAGTATGGCTGCGTCTGTATCACGTGTCAACTATGGATAAAGCATCCGTCACTTTTTGACACGTGTATTTATTTACATGTCAGAAGGTGACGAATGCCTTATTCAAACTTTGTCACACGATAAACGCAGCCATGTTAGGCTCCCAGCGGGCCTAGTGTGGCTGCGTCTGTAACGCGTGTCAACTGTGGATAAAGCATCCGTCACTTTTTGACACGTGTATTTATTTACATGTCAGAAGGTGACGGATGCCTTATTCAAACTTTGTCACACGATAAACGCAGCCATGTTAGACTCCCAGCGGGCCTAGTGTGGCTGCGTCTGTATCGCGTGTCAACTGTGGATAAAGCATCCGTCACTTTTTGACACGTGTATTTATTTACATGTCAGAAGGTGACGGATGCCTTATTCAAACTTTATCACGCGATAAACGCAGCCATATTAGGCCCCCTGATAAGTATATATCTGTGCCTCCTGTGACAAGTGATACAACTCGAAAAACACGATTTTTCAGAAGAGCGAAAACAAGTTTAAAAAAAATACTGCTTCTAAACGAATAGTTTTTTTTGAAAATTGCTACCGATTTGTATAACATATAATATCACTTTATTAACTGGTTTGACTAAAATAATGATACTAGTTATAGATTTTGAGATATTCAAAGAAACGTCCATAATGTATCATTTTACATTTCAGATTGATTTATTTAACCCGTGTAAGATGATACAACTCGAATTGTATTATTTAACACAAAAAAGTGTAATCAAGGAGCTCTGGTGATGACTGATACAACTTATTTTTGAAACCTTTTTTTTTCTCTTATTTCTTGAGTTAGAGGCCTAACCTGTATACACAAGTTGTAGGGAATTGAATTAGTAATATTTCTTAAAACAAACGGACAAAATATAAGGATTTTTAGTGAGTTGCATCATTTATCACAAAATAAAAACGTAATTTAAACCGTGACTAATGTTACATATCGAGTTATTCTTGGGTCTGATTACGAATAAACTTGTGTCAAATAATACAAGTAAGTAATTGATTAAAACAAATAATAGCAATCATGATATCTTTGTACTAAACATGATGACATTAAATCACTGGGTAAACAAATTAACTTACACTCTTTAATTTCAAAGCAACATTACGATGTTGCAACCATACAGTAGGTAAATTAAACTGTGCATATTGTCATTCAAAACAAAAACTATATAGACACCTACACAACAAATCAAATAATAATTCTCAATAATCACCTAAAAAACATGAAAATAATGATAACTAAACCTCAGCTAGGTAAGAAATAAAGTAATTTAAATTAAGCTCGCCGTCAGTCGAAGTAGGAAGTACGAGTAGGTAGTTAAGTGACATAGCGCATGGTCCACCTGAATTACATACTGAATTTGATACAATAATTTAAGTCACCACAGAACAGTAGCATTTACTAACCTGCCACTTCACAAAATAAAACACGTTGGTTGGTAAATACCTGCTTCTCTCCATCGAGAGATTTTTACCGTTTTTATCTTGTCATAATATTTTACACAAATAACTAGTAAGCGACACACATGTAGATCATAATATATCGCAACCGTAAAAGGATATTAACATTTATTAAATTACCTACAATAGAAATCATACTTACGCGTCGGTTCATGGCAACACAGCGAGCGTGCGCTCCCACCCTCGATGACGTAGAGACACTATGGCCATTAGTTATGTAGAAAGACACCAGACTATTTTTTTCGGAAAATGAGTTAGCTATGCCATCGTAAACTAGATTGTTTAACCTACGTTATGTTGAAAGCGACTTATTTAACCACGCCAATTCATTGAATTATACCATTATGTATAAAATCGCCAATAACGATATATTTTGTCCGTTAAAAGATGATATTTTTAATCTGCAAAACACAGCCAATCTTCTATTAGTCGATTAGTCGGAATACAAACAAATGTACCTAACAAGTGAGCACATTCATGTAAGTAAATTACTTACAACGACTAGGCAGATAGTCGCTTTGAGCAATTTTTGTTTTTCGTTCTACCTCATGTTTGGTAGTTTTCGCAGTGATGTTTTTATAACCTTTGAAAAAATAAAAATAATTTAAATTAGTGTTTTACTTATTACAATCAGCATTTAGCTCTTTCTATATAAATACTACAATCTTGTATTTATAATGAGCATGAGACTACTAGAGTAATAGCATATAGCTCTCTTTATAAAAATACAAGAATACAATATTGTAATCAGTTAAGTCGGTTAAAGAAATGGTCGCTTTCATTAAAATTACGATCGGAAGCAGGATAGCAAATATTAGTTCTATATAAAACGTCCAACTATATTGTTTTTTTTAAAAACCTATGAATACTACAAAAAACAAGAATGCGATTTCGTAATCAGCATAAGTCAGCTAAAAAAAATGGTCGCTTTCATTGAATTACGATCGACAGCAATATAGCAAATATTAGTTGCATAGAAAACGTCCTACTACATTGTTTTTTTTTAAAACCTACGAATACTCCAGTTAATTTGTATAACATGTTCTTAATAAAGTACATCATACTATGTTCTATCAATTTGGGTTATTTTTGTTTAAGAAAACATACTAGAAAGTAATAAATTATTATTTTTACCTAACAACGGCTATATCTCGAAACCATGATTTTTATTATTGGTCTCTTTTTGCATAACTATTAAAGATAAACTATTTTATTCTTAACCTTTACATCATTCTGTTACAACAAAGTAATATTAGTAGACCTTATGATTTACATATTACACTTTTTTATGACACGGTTCTATGGTAAGTATCAATAAATTTGTTTAGATATATATTTAAGATATATTTCTCAATTTAAGTATTTAATTTATCGTTGTCTAGTACCCAAAGTATAAGCCTAGAGCTTAGTTTGGGACTAGCTCAGTTGGTGTGAGATTGTCCCCGTATGCTTATTTTATTATTTTATAGTAATTGTATCACTGTGCACCAAACTTTATAGGTTCTAAATGGTCGTAATATTCTCACATTTTTGATACAACTGACTTATACATTTGCAAAGATTAGGAAATATTTGAAGACATTTGATATAACTCGAGTTGTATCAATTAACACATACCAATTGAAGCAAATATAGGGTTAATTTTTGATCTAACTCAAGTTGTATCTTTCAAAATACGCAAAACTCTGGTGATAAATGATGTAACTCGAGTTATATCAAAAGACACAGACATTTTTAAAGGCATAAAATCCGTGATTAATAATACATTTTTAGATATATCATGAGGCACGAAAAAAAATATATAGTTATGGTTTTTTGAAGTGTTTTAACTAGAGAAATATCATTAAACACGGAAAATGGGAAAAAAAAGGGTCAATTGTATCATTTTACACGAAAGTATCTTGGAAACTAGAAGGCCTAGGAACACGGGAGTTGGAGCAAACGATGCGTTATTTTTTTTTAAGTTAATTCATGAAAGAACACGTTAACTGCTACAACTCAAGTTGTATCACTTGTCACAGGAGGCACAGAATTAGATAGACAAAAACCGATATAATGATGACCCCTTCTTTCAGAGCTAATATATCTTTAACGGCTGAACCAATTTTCATGAAACCTTAACTTAACCATCGCTAGAAAATCTGCTTTCAAATATAAAATAAACACATCTAAATCAGTTCACCCGTTTAAGAGTTAACTACGGTACCACACACACATAGCGGTCAAACTTATAACATCCCTCTTTTTGAGTTGGAGGTTGAAAAACGCTGTAGTAATACGACTTGAGCGCATTGTACAGGATTCTTGAGATTGTAAATTCTAAACGTTTGTAAATTCTGATTGAAAGTTAATTTTATATTCTGTATATTTCAGCTCCTCCAAGTTAACTTAAACTTAATAAAAACAGGGCCGTCATTTTTGCCAAGCTATTAATTAACTAGTTAACGCCTTTATAATCCTACATTCCAAACGCCAGCCCATCCCCAGAGCTCCCGTCTTCCACGTGAACCCGTGTACATGGAATTTACTGGCTGGATCCTTTGTCATCTCTGACCTTTTTGTCGCAGCCCTTAAGCCAGTTTGCAGACGCTAAGGGTTCCGTAGCATTGTTGACTGCCCTAATTAACAAGAGGACCATTAGCAACGATTTCATGCTACTGTGGAATTTTTGAACGTCAAATAAAAACAAGTGAATATAGTGGTATAGTTGAAAAGGAGTTTTACCATAACTTAGCTCAAAAGATCATTATGAATCCCGCATGGCACAACAAAGGTCTAAAAACCAGTGAGACTGTTATTTGCTAATATTTATACAGTTTCTTAGTCTGATTACGCAAAATGTGGTTACAGAGTCATCAGGTTTTTGGAGTGGTTGGTAATTCTGTAGCCCTGCCTAGTGCCTACCCCACTTTGGGAATAAACGCGTGAACTTGTGTATTTATACAGTTGTATTTTACATTGACGACGCGCTGGCCTAGTTGGTAATGTCCACAGGTAATGTCCCTGCCTACGAAGCTAGTAGTCCTCAGTTCAAATCCCGGTAATTAGTGTGATGAGTGCGAATATTTTGTTCCTGAGTCATAGATGTTCTCAATCTATCTAAGTATGTATTTTTCTATACGAGTATAAGTATTTATATCGTTGTCTAGTACCCATAGTACAGTCACCACCCGCGAATGTTACGCCACTTGCCACTCTTCTTAATTTAGCCGTGTACTACACTCGGGTAATATGTCAAGTCGGCTGTCAACCCAAAATGCATTACACGGTTAAATTAAGAAGAGTGGCAAGTGGCGTAACATTCGCGGGTGGTGACTGTACAAGCCTAGAGCTTAGATTGGAACGAGGTCAATTGGTGTGACATTGTCCATCACACATCCATGAGTCAGGAACAAATATTCGCGCCCATCAAACAAATATCTGCCCTTACAGGGATTTGAACCCAGGACCGTTAGCTTCGTAGGCAGGGTCAACGAGTCGTCAAACTGTATGTATGTATTTGTATGAATGTATGTATTAAGTCTTGTATGTCATTGCATTGGCATTCAAATGTTCAGTGAATTTGAGTTCCGTTGGACACATCACGTTATAAACAACCGAGTCGGACTGTTCTCTAGTTCCGCTTACACAAGTTAGTTTGTAGCCGGTGCTCTAACCATCTATTTGTTCCTTTGCCAGCTTGCTGCATTCTTTTATTATTTTCCAATACGTTTTCCTTCCTTATTTTGATTGGACTGTTTGCCTTGTTATTGCCAAAAACTTCATTTAATAAACCCGGGGAAAAAATAGATTTTTATTTTAGTCGTTCTGAGTTTTGTTACTCACAACACTTTACCCTGCAATTCCGAATAATTTAATTTCTGAAATAAAAAAACAAGGATAGACAATAAGCAATTTTGAGTTACATTTTGCAATGCTCCGAGAGATGTAAAATTTTCCACCCTGTATATTACTTATTAGTGTTCGAATAATCTCAAAGTAACAAACGGTAAACCACTCACGGCCTGTATTCTAGGCGGTAAAAATCATACCGTCTTTGACGTGTTATCGTACCTATTGTCAACTTTTTGATAGCTCATATTTACTTGACTGTAATGTCGGCCGAGTTAAAAACAATTCCGTAACGGGTCAAATACGATTTGTAATGTACCGCCTAGAATAGAGGCGCTGTCCGCACGAGTATTGCGATAGTTATCGACGCAACCACTCGAGGACCAGTGTCAGGCCGCTCGGCCACTCGCAAATCATCCTGTGTATGTATTCAACGAGCAAAAGAAAAAAAACAGTAATTAAGGCTATACTAGCACCTCTTGCAGCAGCAGCTGCAATGGCGACTGTGATTATGAACAGGTTCAATAGCTAAATTATATTTTAACATTTTTAAGAAAACGTTATAACGTCAAATACTAGGAGTGCATGAACGATTGGGAGACATCCTCCTTGTGTCGTGTGCGCCCGCTGCCCGCCCACCAGTGCGCCGCGCCGCACCGCCTGCGATCTAAGTTGCGCTATGCCTGATATGCCTCCTAATTACCGCTGCGCTCCTGGTACTTTATTTTAACATGCAACTTATTTTCTTCCTTAGGGTGGACATATTATCAATTTACTTTTTGAGCTATGTATTTTTTTGTTTCGTTGCATATGTTTGAGAAAAGCACTACACGTACCTCGCCGTGAAAAGGGGTTGCCAGCCTCGTAACTATCCGGCCTCGCTTCCCTCGACCATCTATATCACTCGGCCGGCAACCCCCTACTTCCCGGCCTCTGTAGTAATGTACTATTTCAACCCTGTACATTTCTTAGTCATTCTCCAATTATTTCAACCACTCAGTCCGCATGAGTTATTTTTGCAGTGCCCCTGTAATGTAATATTTTCCACCCTGTAGATTGTTTATTGATGTTCCAATAATTTCCTAAGTAACCACTCAGACCGCATCAGCATTGAGCTCGTTATCGGCGACACCGCGTTCGGCCCGCTACCAGGAGTTGCCCGCGACTCGTTAGTCGCTTGGGACTCCCTTTCTATCTGGTCTGTAGCGATAGAGACGAACTGAGCGAGAAAATACATGAATCCGAATAGCCCGCCCGGCTACTCGCGCAAACTGCCGTCCAATGAAGCAGTCGGGCTCGAAACCGAACCTGTACATTAACGATCAATACACAATACATGTGAAACTTGCGGTGCATTGGGGTGAACATAATAGACGGGAGTTAAATCAGGTTGTCTATTCAACACGGTAAAATAATTATTGCCTTTGACATGCTATCGTATTGTTAACATTACGATAGCTCGTATTTACGGGCACCGTACCGTAATTACCTTTCAACAAACGTAACATTACACAAAATTCTCATTTCATCGAAAGGCATTTCTCGCTGCATGTGATAATTATTTTGGTACACACAAGGTTAACTTACTACATTACAAATATTCAAGATATTCTGAAAATAAATCAGGTTTTCAGCAGAAAATAGCGTTCGATGAAATGATACAATCGATATGAAGTGAAAATTGATAAAATTATGGGGTACCCTTATTTACTTGACAGGAAAGGCGGCCGAGCTAAAAACAATACAATAACATTTCAAAAGCAATATGGTTCTAACCAGGGTAGTGATTCTGTAAACAACGCCGGTCATGCGGACTGTCGAGTGAAACCAAGCGGCGAGATTAAGTAGTCCCGTCAGTGCGAACAAAACACATTGTAGCGCGTGCATTTTCAGCTAAATAAAAAATGCACGCGCTACAATGTGTTTGTTCGCACTGACGGGACTACTTAATCTCGCCGCTTGGTTTCACTCGACAGTCCGCACGACCGGCGCTGTTTACAGAATCACTACCCAGTAGAATAGTAAGGTTTTTAGTTAGATATGCAAAGGGTATGTCGAACAAGCATTAGTTTAAAGCCCACGTATGTATTAGTTAAAAATAAACTAGTACTCGTACTAACTGACCTCATTTTACAGGGTAAACCAATATTACTTTTGTCGTGTTACGGTATATTTCTTACTCGGTCGTCTTTACTGTCAAGTAAATGAAACCTATCGTGACATCACTACATAGTATAAAACAAAGTCGCTTCCAGCTGTCTGTCTGTCCCTATGTATGCTTAGATCTTTAAAACCACTCAACGGATTTCGATGCGGTTTTTTTTAACAGATTGAGTGATTTAAGGGGAAGATTATGTGTATAAAAAAAAATCTGTTTTATGTACAGTCAACCAATTTGATTTCTAAGCCACTTTGGACTATGTTAAAGTGACGTTGTCAACCAAAACGTAAGAGACTCCCTATGACTTGGTTTACAACGTCACGTTGACAAAGTCCATAGTGGCCTAGGAATCAAATTGGTTGACTGTAAGGTTACAGAAAACTCACATAAACCGAAGCAAAGCGAGGGTGGGTCGCTAGTTGACAACATAATGTCAACGGCGGCCATGTTAAAACAATACGATAAAATGTCGAAGACAATATGGTTTTACCCAGCAGAATAGAGGCTCTATAACCAAAGATTATACTCGTTCTATAAACTATTACTATCGTACGTATTTCTTGCGTTTTTGCAAAACCGTGTCGCAGGAAGTTAAATTGTGTAAGCAGGTGTAAAATCCACCCTGCGCGAGAGTCGGAACGGCCTATGTGATGCGTTGTGGTCAAATCGCGCGAAACGTTGAAATGATACGGGTGCGCGTCACACCGAAGCGATTCATTGAATTCCGGTTAAAACAAAAATTTGATAAATTCGTATTTTAAAGTTGTGTAATTTAAAGACTAGTTAAAAAAACATGTAAATGATTCAAAAATGAACAAGTAGTTTTACCGTCAGACTGTAAAACTCACAACACGCTAATGAATGCAACGTTAATGAAATGACGCGAAATTTCGCCAAAAGCTCTATAGAAATTTCATCCTCTCCTTACGATTATACAATTGTTATAAATGGGAAAGTGTGTTTTTTTTGGTGATCCAAGAGCCTCTAAATCCTTAATCGACTGGCGTGAAATTTGATACAGAGGAAAGTCATTGGCCATTTTTGAACTAATAGTCATAAAAGACATCTACGCGGAAGGAGTGGTGGGTAAATTACGGTGGAGGGGCATATCATTTCAAGTAAGGGGATTGTGAACCGATGCTTAAGACGCGGCTAGTAATTTTTTTCCATACCTACTAATTTCGCTCCGAACGTTTCTTACCGTCTAAATCAAGTTCGATTTTTATGATTTTTTATGTTGTAGTTATTATGATAAACTAGATCTGTACAGGATTATCAACAAGTTTTTAGGGTTGTTGGTAAGTCTGTAGCTCTGCCTACCCCACTCTGGGAATAAAGGCGTGAGTTTATGTATGTATGTGTATGCAGATCTGTACGTTTCCGTATTTTTTTTAAAAGGAAAACACACATACCTTGTTTTTAATAATACCTACAAAATATTCAAAAATTGTAAAATCGGACTAGGTTTAAGGCGAAAGAAACGTTATCGCATTTCGTATGGAAATTTGTAACTTCACAATCCTCTTAAATATGGTTTCTAGTAATAACCAACCGGACTCGCTCGATTCGGGTTCGGCACGGTGTTAGCTTCCGCCGCGTTCGGTTATTTCCGCCTCTGAGGCAGTAATGGCGGCCATTCATTTTGTAAACATTTACGATATCCGCGCATGATTTGTGGCTCGGCACGTGGAAAGCAACTTTATTAGCCACATTTATAACGCGAGGCTAAGTGGTTTTCACGTATCAATTCATACGTACAACTCTGTCATAATGACAGCGTCCAGTCACGAGAAAGAAATCAGGCGTCGTAAAGTGGGGTGACTGGAAATGGGTTGTGACTTTAATAACTTAAAAAAAAAACGATTTTATGAAATGTGCCGGTTATTATATAGCTCTGTCGCGACATTATTTTCATAATGTTTCATAACCAAGCGCAAAATATTAGTATTACAAGTGTTTTCACAAATTTGAGTTAAAAACTTCAAAATGAAGACCACTCATTTTTACATGCTTTTGATTTTGTGGTAAAAACACGGGGTTAGTCAAAGTAGCCCCCGTAACACCAAGCAGCAGTGTTCGCATTGTTATGTTCCAGTGTAGGGCAATGACAACTAGTGAAATTACTAGCATATTCGTTTTATCCCTTAATCCTTTGGCCTGGTAACGCATTAGTAGTATTATGATTGCAATCATGGGATAAGATAATAGTCCTGAGAATGCCTTTTTTTTTTGTGAAACTTTTTAAAAGACCATTGTTTTCTTTACAATAACACGCACGTTACGCCGTACAACTAAGTTGAGAACACAGTCTGTACACAAATTGTTCGTAATCACGTAACACTGTTGTTTTAGGTGCGGTTAGGAACTTCGTAACCGATTGCTTGAGTTTGCCTGTCTAAACTGGTTTAACGTAAACTTAGAATATACCTAATCTTTAGACGAATAAAAGGTCAGGAAGATTTATATCAGATGAACCACTTAATAAATATATAATATCAGCTATGTCTTCCCGTGGATGTCGTAAGAGACGGCTAAGGGAATAAAGGCGTATAGTACTGTAAGGCGATGGGCTTGCATCCTGTCACTAATACACTGGTAAACATCTTAGCCTAGAAGTGTGCAAAATGTGGTTACAGAATTATCAACAAGTTTTTAGAGTTGTTGGTAATTCTAGGGGACACCGTTGATGTAGGAAAACATATCGAAATTTTTATGTGGTCATCTTGCACAGTGTTATAAGTTATAAAGTTATAAAGGGTTAGTTTTTTTTTTCTCCTTTTTCTTCCTTTATCTCTCACGTAAGATTTTTGGCATGTTTTCCTGCCGATCTTCGCATGTTATTTGATATTATATTGAATTTAATATTTATTGCTTTATATAATGCTAGATTAAGTAGTACCATTGTAATATATTTAAAAAATGACTGACTGCTGAGTTTCTTGCGGCGTTTCTTCTCAGCAGTGTCTCCTCTTGGGAAGCGCTGGTAGATTCTTGACGTGTAAAAGTGACCGTACGGCCTACTTACTGAATAAATGCCTTTTATCTTTTTGTCTTTATCTTTTCTGTACCTCTGCCTACCCCACTCTGGGAACAAAGGCGTGAGTTTATGTATGTATGTATGTATCTGCTTTGAAATAATTTGTTGCCATTATCTCGGGCGGATTTATATTTACTATCTTAAACGGTCCGACTGTTTTCACGAAACCAACTACATTAAAGAACTATTAATTTTTTGAACAAAAATTATTGTGTTCGAGTCACTCCATCCATTTCCGAGTAATGTTTTTACAAACAGACACACATAATACTTAAAGGGTAGTTTAACGTAATCCAAGTGGCATATGAATCAAATTGGTCGACTGTACGTTATGTATATATTGATATGATTTACCTCAGTGCCTAGCACTCAACGCGCAATTACCCCAATTTAAGCCGCTAAGTGTTTTAATAAGCTATCGAGCTAATTGGGAAACTCCATGGTAAATTAATTTCCTTTGTTCTATGTCGGCCTAAAACGCATTATACCTTTGTCGCGTTTTGCCTAAACTTCATTCTTTGGTAGCATTTAGACTATGTGGTTAATTCGTCTATTTCGCTGTTGATCTATTGAGTATAATGTCTATTTCGGTAATGTAGCTACTCCGCCATTTGACTAAGTCGCGTTTGGCCTAAACTTCATTACTGAGTAGTACTGTACCTACTCCGCCATTTGACTAAGTCGCGTTTGGCCTAAACTTCATTACTGAGTAGTACTGTACCTACTCCGCCATTTGACTAAGTCGCGTTTGGCCTAAACTTCATTACTGAGTAGTACTGTACCTAATCCGCCATTTGACTAAGTCGCGTTTGGCCTAAACTTAAAAGATATTATGAAGAAATTAATTACAAACTCGTTATCATTGATTGTTTTGTCTTTATACTGGCCACTTGAATTTAAGGCGATTGAAAAGCATACAATTCTTATGTCAAGTAAGTGTCGTTTCTCGTTACCTGGATAGTAAGCGAACATCATGGACGTAAAAGAAAAGATTGTTTTTGTCACAAATAAAAAAGGCTCTGCTAATTTGCTCCATGCTGGATTCTCCTATTCAAAAAACAAAACCAACAAGGACGGAAGTACGTTATGGCGGTGTTCGAAAAGAAGCGAGTGCAGTGCTTCGATTAAAATAAATTCAAGGAGTGAGCTTATAAGGGTGATCGAACATTCATGTAGCCCAAACGTCGAAAAAAATATTGTGTCCGTAATTATAGATAAAACTAAAAAAGAAGTTTGCCGATCATTTGGTCCGATACCGGAAATTTTTGAAAATGTAGTTTTGAATAATCCGCAACCTATAAATTTAATACAAGAAGAAATAAATATGCCTGCTGTGCTAAAATCAAAAAAAGATTCACTATACAGAACACGGAATAGATTTCTTCAACTTGAGAAAACTCACTGCACAAATTTAAATGAAATAAAGGTGCCACATATAATTTCCAATAAATTTCTCGTTTGCAGTGATGGCAATGAAAATAATAAAATATTAATATTTTCAAGCCCGTTAGCACAAAACACAATTAAAAATTTGGCAGACAGAGACGCCAATTTTTACGGCGATGGAACATTTAAAAGTGTGCCAGTGTTCTATCAGCTTTACTCCATTCATTTGGACATCAACACCGGCAACCAGGACACTGTGAATATTGTCCCAATGATATTTTGCTTGTTGCCGGATAAAAAGCAGCAGACATACATAAGAGTATTTCAACTCGTCAGAGAACATTTTGGGATTGCCATAAAGAAGTACAAGTGTGATTATGAGATTGCTCAGATACAGGCACTGAAAATCGTGTTTCCTGGCATAGTCGTGACTGGCTGCTATTACCATTTTTCTAAAGCAGTTAGGAAAAAATCCGAGAGTTTGGGTATCTCATCAACAGTCACGGGCCATAAAGTAACTAACCTGTGTGCCCATTTGCCACTTTTGCCACCTCAATATGTGTCAGAGGTCTGGGAAACAATTAAATTACAATCTGATGAAAATTCAGAAAACGAAAAATTTGCAGGCTATATGGAAAAACAATGGCTATCTCAAATTCCGGAACTCATAAGTTGTGCTAATGAAATTCATCGTACTAATAATAGCCTAGAAGGTTGGCATAGACGGTTGAACGCCAGAATGAAGGGAAAGCCGAAATTAATCCTTTTCCTGTTCAAATTAAGAAAAGAGTCTCAATGGCAAGGGCTGAAACTAAGGCAACATTTGTTTGAAGGCAACGCAAGGAGGAAAATAGATGTTTTATTTAATGCTAAGTACAAAAAGGAACTGGAGAAACTGGAAAACAAGGAAACATCAGCTTATTATTTTTTGAAAAAGATGTGCAAAATTAGAAGAGAAATGATGTATACGTGACTTAGTTTTTACACTTAACAAATGGATTATTTTAGGCTTTTTGTTGTTTTGAAGAATGTAATTTTTTTGGTTAAAATGAGCGTTTCAACATTCTTAATATAGTTTTTAATTTGACGTTGCTTTTCATTTCATATAATTTTTTAACTTTTTTCCAACTTTTTGCTTGAACATACCAATGGAGAGTAAGTAAGAAGTCTGATCGCCTGTTTGTCACTCAAGCCATCTTGGTCTAACCACCATGATCGCTCATTAATGACACACGTATAGGTAAAATTGCTGGATGAGTCAGTGAGTGAGTCAGGACTTTTCACTTGATAAATAAAAAATAAGGGAGTAGCTTTCTACGCCCTTTTTAGGCATAATGCGTTTTAGGCATAATGCGTTTTAGGCATAATGCGTTTTAGGCATAATGCGTTTTAGTCTCAATCCTGATGCAGTCTAAATGCATTTCAGTCTTATCCCACTGTAGTCCAAATGCGTGTACGTCATAACGCGACATAGCTTGACAGCCTTTTAGTCTTATTACCGATTAGTTCAACAGAGATGAACGCATATGGCTAATTAGGAAGTTAGCGTTTTATACTATGTACGACTTAGAGTTTGTACCCACATAGGCACAATCCGTTTTAGGTAGGCGGAGAACAAAGGATTAATTTTATCATTACGCCGTAAACAGCAATTTGTTCTGTTGTAAAAAGTACTTTTTCTGAAACATGCCATGAAATGTTGGCGTTATATTGAGTTATGTGTCCACACCCCTTTTGTTCACACTGTTGATAACTGGGAAAAAAAAGCCAGTTGTCCACACCCTCGAAATTATGTGAACATTTCACACTCTTTAATTTGACTCACTGTTAGTTTAAACTAAAAACTATCACAGTTGAGTCAAATTAAAGAGTGAAATGTTCACATAATTTCGAGGGTGTGGGCTATTCTCAGTTGTCCACACTGTGGACCCGTAGAATAGCCCGTTATGTTAGTTATTGAAAGTAAAGGAATTCCATACAACATTGAAGGCCTAGGCCGGGAAGTATTTTTTTTTTCATTTTAATCTAAACATGGCTGTGTTCACAGACAAGTTGAATCGCTAAATTATATTTTTAACATTTTTGAGAAAAAGTAATAACGTCAAATACTAGGAGTGCATAAACGTTTGGGAGACACCCGCGCTGTGTCGCGTGGACGCCGCACCGCCTGCGATCTAAGTTGCGCTATGCCTGATATGCCTCCTAATTACCGCTGCTCGACGTGACCACATGCGCCTTCTATTGGTTAATATTGGCCTAGTTTTACAAAAAGAGGGGTGTTATAATAAAAAAATATAAAAAAATATCAGGCGACAATGTCACACGAACTGACCTAGTCCCAAACTAAGCTCTAACATAGGCTTGTCTATGGGTACTAGACAACGATATAAATACTTATATAGGGAAATATATACTTAAATAGATAGAAAACCACCATGACTCAGGAACAAATATTCGCGCTCATCGCACAAACATCTGTCTTATCGTTGTAGCCAAGGTCACTACCAAAGTCATCGTCAAAGTCTTTAACGGGTCGAACGATTCGGATGCGGTTTTTTTTATTTAAAAGCAGGTTTCCTAGCGGTGGTCCTTAGCTAGATTTCATGAAAATCGGTTTGGCCTTCTAGGAAATATCAGCTCTGAAAGGAGGGGTCATCATTACATCAGGGGTTTTTGGTATCAATTCGTAAGATATATTCATTATTTAAATGTGACCTACATTTGTTAAGAAAGTAAATCCGCAACGAAATGACTTACTGTTACAAGTTACATTAGTTTTATTAAAATAAATCTCGTACTTACTTTAGTGTTAGTAGCGCTACATTTTATACGCTTGATAAACTCAATATGATCCTCCTTTTATCTCTTATCATTTTTCTTAAAGGGTTACAATAGGCTGATCCTACGCCCCGAGGGGTTTGTTACTAACTGAGATATATCGGCGAGTTGGTCTAGATAGAATTTGTACAAAGAGATATATTAAACCTATTCAAGGGAGACTGTATATATCCAACATTATATAAAAAAAGGCAAATAAAATTTAGTTTTAAGGTTCTGTAGTCAAACTCTTATAGTTTCGCCATGTCCGTCCGTCCTTCCATCCGTTCGTCCATCCGCAGCTTAGCTCAGAGATTTTTATTTCAAGAAACCTGTAATTTGGCATGAAAATACATATTAAGTAGTCACACCACCGACAAAATGTTTTTTTTTTCTGGTAGGGAAACTTGACATGATTGTCGTAAGCTGATCGCGTCGACCGCTTAAATTCCAACAACAACAACATTTTATTCTTCTAAATAAATACTTTCACGTAATAGACTTACAACGGAGATATCGCACGGCACATGCAACCGCCACACCTTGCCACTCCACACCACAGGACATTCAAATTATAGTGCCTATAACTGACTACAAAACATTCCAAATTACTATGATGTAATTAAAACTGTTTTGATGATGTAAAACGCTATTCATTTCACTTTTTCACCCATGAGAGGAACAAAACCTTAATTTATCTCTTAGTTGACTTTTAGAATGTATTCAAAGAACGTTACCTAAATTCAAGTCACACGTATTTACACTGTCTTAAAACTAAAAGGGCACATCTTGTGTTCAGTTTATGTGCAACCTTATTATCATCGCCTTTAAGTTAATTCTAGATTAACAGCAGTAAGTATAAACAATTTTCATCAAAGGCCCTTAATTAAAGACAGGCACAATTAAAATTGTGTTGCGTTACCTCTTAAGGTAGAGTCCCACAGCCTACGTTCTAATTGGCTACAGGCGGGTGATAATTATGCTGCCCAACGCCCTTGGTCTTTTAAAAAGATAAAAGAAGACTGACAATTAGTGAGCATGGTAAAGTCGTATATTCAATCTTTATGAAAAAACCGGGCAAGAGCATGTCGGACCATGCTCAGTGTAGGGTTCCGAAGCCGTAACGACAAACACAAAAAACTATCTCAAAAATCAACATGTATGAAACAATTTTCTATTTAAAGTTATTTGGCGCTGTCTTAGATGATTTTTAGTAGGTATAAACCCGTTAATCGCCTGTATCTCAGGAACTAATCATGTCTACTTAGCCGTGATAGTTTTCCTTTAAAATTCGTTATATGCGCTTTCGTTGAAGATTTTTGTCAGATTTTTAGTACTTGTAGTTTTGGCTGTAGGGGGGGGGGGGGACACTTGACTCTAACAAAAAATAGCGCTTTAAAGCTTAATATTTCATAAACGGATCCCTTAATCGAAAAATTGTTTTCATAAACCCGATATATTTTTGAAAGACCTATCCAACGACACCCCACACTATGGGGTAGGCAAGAAAAAAAAAAGACATCCCCACGTTACGTGTAGGGGAGGTGCATTAAAAAAAAATATTTTTCAAAATTTTATTTTACCACTTTGTTGGCGTGACTAATATGTACATTCATGCCAAATTACGGCTTTCTAGTACTATGAGTCTCTGAGCTAGACTGGGGACGGACGGACGGACGGACGGACGGACGGACATGGCGAAACTATAAGGGTTCCTAGTTTGACTACGGAACCCTAAAAAATGGTAATGATAGAAGATAATAAGTTGAAAATTTGTAACTAAATACCAGTTTAATGTAACTAAACTGGTATTTAGTTACAGTCGGCCTTATAAGTCGCAATATTTAGTACTTACCGTTAGGATTGTATAAAGGCTATATTGTTTTACCGAGTAGAATAGAGTCCCATTTAAATTGACTATAGTATTATAACTTATTTAAAAAAAGGGAATATGCATAAAATTTTTCAACCGCATTTCTCAACAAAATATGAAACACCGTAGGGATCACCAAAAGTCAAATTTTAACTAAAGACAGCCAAGAAATAGTCATGATTTTAAACTGCTATTTAGACAGAGAGATCCGATATGCACTGTGACGTCATGTAACAGGTCGGCCATATTCCATGCAAATTAAATAAAATTGAATCTTTGTCGGCTTATTTATCGTGGTAAATTTTTATAGCTAGTCAATTTTATTTTTTCTCAACTGTTTGTTACATGCATCAGCTTTTATTGAAGCTATGAAAAAAAGTAATGAGTACATTTTGATATAAAATTTCAACCTCCAGACAATCCCATTAGCGAGTAGGCATCCTCGTTTAATTGTAGAATTATTACGCGAAGTAGTTTCGCGAGGAGATAACTCGATAAGTCCCGCGTGCTCAAAGAACACGGTTATTCAATCACGACTCACGACGCGCCCCTCATTTCTCAGGAATATGATACGACGAAACACAAGGCTTGCTAAACTGTCGAACAGCATCGCTCTATTCTACGCGGTAAAACAATATTGCTTTTGACATGTTGGCCTATAGCCTAACGCACTCGCAATCGCAATCAACTTCAAAGTGGAACAGTTGTTTTCATTTTGTATGCAGACAAGCCTTCGATTTTCAAAATGAAAACGATTGCGATGTCTTTTTTTTTAACATACATACATACATACATACCTTCACGCCTGTCTCCCAATAGGGTAGGCAGAGATTATGGAACGCCAGGTGCACCGATCTAAACACACAATTTTCGCTTCCTCTACATTCATCAATCTCTTCATGCACGTACGGCGGTTTCGGGTGCTTTTGATTTGGCCCTTAATCAGTACATCGCGAATCTGATCACTGTAGTTTTTTTTTAACTTTGTCTTAAATCTCCCATCTTTTCTTTGTCTCTTTTCTTAAAAACCGGCAGCGCTGCAGCAATTTCGTCTCCTGGTGTTGCAGATTTCAAATGTTTTAATGAGCGGCGGTGGTCACTTTCTTCGCCAACCTATAAGAGAATAAAGGTCTTAGAAATGTGGAGATTAACTGACCACATACTTAAAGGTTAAAAATATAATTAGATACTTTAGGGCCAAAAGTACAGAAAGATCAGTTACTTAAGTAATTCTCCTATAAAACTCGCTTTTAACGCTTGTCCTCGAACGTGAAAACCAACTCGTCGATGTACTTCTACTACTTGCATGCTTTTGCTGGACCAATGGAGATCAAGTATTATGCACCTTGTCTAGTCTGTACAGGGGCAACTAGCACAAGTTGTAGTTGGTCGCTAATTGCTTAGTGCGTATTTATTGTTGCTACGTAGGTAGAGAAGGATTAACGAGCGTCAAGAAAGTCCTCGGCCACTTGTCTTAGCCGTACTGGAGGACTGCATCGTCATCAATACGTCCAACAGGGCATAAGCTGCATAAAAAGGCAGCCACACCTTCAATGGGGATTAATAAATGCCAAAGGAGTTAGACAAAAAGTTACGAATTCCCAGACTTAAGTAGTAGTTGATTGGGGCACATCGCTCGCAGAACAAACAGCCGAGGGGGTCAAAAAGTTCTCCAGAGTATCCGCGTACTGGAAGGTGGACCGCCTACGTCGTTAAGTTTGCTGGAAACCGATGGATGCAAGCGGCGCAGGATCCGGTCCTAGTGGCAAGCCTGCGGGACGCCTGTGTCCAGCAGTGGACGTCTTTTGGCTGAAATGTTGAAGAAGTACGAATAAGTAGCTCTGTAGCTAATACGTTGTTCAACTGGCTAGTTTGTCGATTCACACTGCCGTATATTTCAAGGACGCCGCAAGCAACAGGAGCGCTATGAGGTTACGAAATTAGATATTATATTATTTATTCATTAAGATTTACTCTTATGTATCGGAGAAGAAATGTGTACACGGGAAACCGTTTAGATTGCTAATTGGTGAGGGTTTTAAGCACACGACATTGTATAATCACTTGAGAGTCGCGATGTTTTTGTGTAGTGGTAAAGTCAGCATACAGCGCAATCTTCGTTTTTCTGACACACGCGATGCGGATGATTTATTAGGAAAGTTTTGAGTATGAATGTGGGATGACTTTAAGAGTAGGGGAAGACCAGAGAAACGATGGATGGATTGTGTGAAAGATGATAGAAAGTGAATGACAACCGAGAAGCCGACTAATAGGGAAAAAACATGTTGCGCCGACCCCAAGTAAGTTGGGACATGGGCAGGAAAATGATGATGATGATGATGACACGCGTGACAAATATACAGTCAGTTGAAAGCTAACGAGAAACTGGGAATACTGTAAGCACGTCACAGTGTTGCGCGAAACAAATTGTTAGTTGGGATTGTCATCAACTTGTTTATACTTACCCTTACGTATGGAAATAAAATGATTTAGTTTATTTTAAAGTGGAGACCGCGTCTTGGTAAAGGTAGTCTGGGACGCCATGGCGAGATGACTTATACTCCTCTAGCCCTCCTGGGCAGGAAGCGACTGGTTGGGCTGCGGAGATGATGATGACGAGAGATCGGAATAGGCAGAGCTAATTTGACTAAACTTGACGCATATTCATTCATGTGTGAGTGAGATGGAAATAAATTATTGAATGAACATACATCAAGTTTGGCCAACTCTACCTATTCCAATCCCTGATGATGACGGATCTCTGCATGTCTTGACGTGAAGGCCATCCATGTAGTGTGAGTTGCCATGGCAAAATGATTTATTCAGCAGAGCAGGAAATTCTTTATTGCAACAATGGAATTGCTCAGGTTTCTTAGCTCACGTGCGTCAATAATACGATATTGAAACCGAGGATAATGAGGTATAAGAAAGTTATTTACGTTAATTCTTACGATTCCACGGGTAAACAGGAAAAAGTTAACCAATTTGCTTCTTAATAAGAAAAATAGTTATTTGAGAATATCAACTGTCATTAAATGAGATATATAATATTAATAACGTACAGTCAAAGTCATAAATAATTATATACACATTCCCATGACGCCGACAGTATCTACTCGCCTCTATGCCATTAACAACAAGGTCTATGTATATAGGTACGTATATTTAATGTAATGTCATGTTTTTCACAGTCATTGTACAGAGTGAGCGAATAATCTGAATAGGTAGGTACTGATCCATTTAAAAAGCTCGTCCTGTATCACCATACCATACTGATGGGGAAATCAAAATCTATGAGTGTTGGAGTAATCTATTCTTAGAAACCAAAGCCTCGGTCTCGGAAAAGAGAATAATTACATTTTAAAGATTTAAACAATAAACATGGTGGTATTTTTAGCAGTATTTCAAAATGTTGTTTAGCTGCGCCAACTTTTGAGGCAAAATACCACCTTTGTCTAGTCAAATAGAATATGCATTTATTGTAAATACAATAGGGCCATTTTCTTAATTGATTATTAGATTAAAAACGAATTTATTAGCTATTTATATAACTTTATAAAAATTTGGTATTTACACAAAATTTTGAAAATTAAAAGTAAAATAATATTACTAAAACAAAAAAAGAAGAAACCTATTCTATAGGTGCGGCCGGCAGTGGGACAGGACTCAAGCTACCAGTGGTAAGGGAAGCCTGCTCACAATACGTGCTTCTGTATCAACCCTTGATCCAGCCATCTAGCGAGAGTCTCTTAAGGTATTGGTCGAGACTTTTCGTTACGAGACCGTTCGTCGAAACAACTATTGGGACAGTGATCGTCGAGTCAACATCCCACATGGCGGTCACCTGGTGACCCAAGTCAAGGGTATGAGGCTTATTGGCGACAATAGTCCCATCCGTGATGGCAGACCGATCTCAACAGAGCGTAGCACGACCATTTTCGAGAACTGACGCCGGTGAGACCCTACAAGACCGTATTAAAGTTGCTGATGAATGATCCTGGTTACGAGGTTGTTTATATTATATTTACTAGACGTTGACTACAGTTCCGGGATACACAAACATTAGGTAAATTTGCATCTGATCACCCGTTGTATGGATGCCATTGGATAGTGGATAGAATAACAAACACGCTAAGGATATTGTATGACCGCTAAGCCGCCGTGAATGACGGCCGGACATTGGCACTGCCATTATCGTAAATCGAAATCACTTGTTTAGTTTGGACCAAGCGATGAGCGGATTCTTCCTTTTATAATAACTATTAGATAAACAAACACCCCTGATACAAATATGGTGACCCTTTCTTTTAGAGCTTTTCATGAAACCTATATACGAGTAATAACCACCGCTAGAAAACGAGCTTTCAAATAAAAAAAAACTACAGGTGCCAAAAACAGACACACCGACAGACAGACATATACACACACACGCACACACACACACACACACACACACACACACACACACACACACACACACACACACACACACATATATATAGCGGTAAATCTTATACAACCCCTCTTTTTGCGTTGGGGGTTAATAAAAACGATGATTGGTAAAAAAAGCCCTAGAGCCGACAGTAATAGAGCGAGTCAGGAGCAGGCTAGCGATTATTGCGCACACTAGTGTTAAATGTGCTCTGAGACCTGTTAAAATTAGTACAATCCTGAGGACTAGATGAAATCCCTTTTTGTCTTTCGCCGCATCGGACCACAGATTAAATCGGGCCCTAAACTGGGCAGGGAATTTAAATAAATGATGAACATAATTAAGTTTAGTCTGCCTGATTGATTTTAGGTCTCCACTCGGAAATCGTTTTATGTAACGACCACTAATTCCAGCAAGCAACCAAACGTAATAATTGTGGCCTTGACCTTCCTGCGAGTGGCCGGTCCTAAAGTGACATTATTTGTATTCGACTGATTTTCTATGAGTACAATAAAATCATCAAACATAAAATTGGTTATAATAGCTAAAGTCTACTTTAAAGAGCAGTATTTTAAAAGCTTTTATTTAACTTGCAATGTAGAGGAATGTATGTTATGTATGTATGTAGCGGTCAAATCTTGCAAGTTAAATTTGAGCCACTTCCCGGTTTCCGATGAAGCTGAAAATTTACATACGCCTTTAGTTCTGATGACAATACAATAATATAGTACCATTGAGCTGATCTAATGATGGAGACAGGGTGTCCATAGGAATTCTTAATTTACACATGATAAACCCGTCGTGTTAAGGGCGCGTCAGAATCGTCTTGACGAGTAGATGACGACTGTGCAAAAAAAAGTACAGTCGGCAACAAAGCTTGTCCGAAAAGTGCAATTTTTGACAGAAACTCTTTGTGACCCATAATACATAACGGGTTTTTTTTACAGGGAATTTACCGACAAGTAATAGAAATAAGCAACTTTTTTTTCCCATGTATTTTTATTTTAGTTGTGTCGTAAAAAGGTAAGTAAAACATACAAGCGTCAGGTGTGATGCGCTCATTACAAACCTTGAAGAAAAATAACAAATACTACAAACTGGTGAAGTGTGAGTTGAACTCACGCGTATTTGATTCGAAATCAAATTCAAATTGGAATACAACCTATCTACTATAGGTACCATACAACCACCATAGATAGGCGCTGCCATAGATAGGATAGGTCATGTGAATGTCGGTTTTCTTTGCTTGCTCCATGTCATGTCATTCAAGTGAGGCTAAGGGACTGTTGCTCTTTCAGCCATCTAAGGACGGGCATGTTTTTGCGAAACTCAGAGCTTTGTTTTTATTTTTCTTCTCGTTTTGTGTTCATTTAATTATGTGTGTGTAACCTTTCGTGGTTTTCACCTGATGGTTCCAACGGAAGACCAGCGCTGACTTTAATGCCAGCATTACGCTGAGTTGGGACCATTTCGTGGCTACTTTCTTCTTGTATTTGTTAATCTGTTCTTTGTTATGCATGTCACGAATAAATGTTTTTCTTTCTTTTCTTTCTTTACTGTGCGGCAGTATGGGACCCATCACGGTGCGTGAGTCCGACACGCACTTGACCGGTTTTTCTTTTAAATATGAATCCCCGCTTCCCCGCCCTCCCTTGATCCCTCCACCAACTCACAGCGACACGCGTATTGATACTCGTCATACACACGCCACATTACACGACGTTAGTTATTGAGTCGTAATATATTAATAATTACGGCCATGCGCCGGTAGTAAAGTCCCCAACTGTATGGCAGCGCAGCCGAATAAAATTGTCATTTTATCGGAACGTCGGCAGGAATTAGGTTTATGAGGGTGTTTGCGACATTTTCCAGATACGGGGTTATATTTTTGTATACAAAGTATCTCTGTATTGAATTGTATATTCAACGTCATAAGTAGATAGAACAGACTGCCGGGTCGACAAATCGGAAATATTCAAGCCACAGCGGTTGCCATGTACGACTATAATTTAGGACCTATTTCCAAGAACATGTATTTTAATACTTATCTATACTAATACTATAATATTATAAAGAGGTAAAGTTTGTGACGTTGTAAGGGATAATCTATGGATCTAGTGAACCGATTTTGAAATATATTTTATCAATAGAAAGCCACGTTATTTGTGAGTGTCATCCATCCATACTATACTTATATTATAAATGCGAAAGTGTATCTGTCTGTCTGTCACCTCTTCACGCTTAAACCGCTGAACCGAATAAGATGAAATTTGTTGCAAAGTAAGTTTGAATCCTGGAAAAGGACATGGGATATTTTTTCCCGATGAACTCTATGGCAACAAAATCGCAGGCGTCGTCTTATCTTTAATATATTGCAAATGCTTGTATTCTCCGAGCAAAGCCATAATTATTATATTATTCCAGAAACCATTGACATACCAGAACGCTATTAGACTTAACAACTCCATCCCAGCATCGCCGATCTAATTTATACGTGTTTTGTTCCCGATCCATTGTTCATTTCGGCTAACCGGGCAACAGTATCGCACAATCGCGAACAAATAGCGCAATTTGTCTTGTTTTTTCTGTTGCATCAACCCACGGGCGTTGTGGGTGGCCAGCACACAGCTGTAAATGTTGATCTGACCCTCTATTCTAGGCGGTAGAAAATATTATTTTCTTTGACGTGTTGTGGTATTGGTTTTAATTTACTACCATTACTGTCAAATAAATTAGAGCTAACAAAACGTTGACAATACGATAACAGCAAGGCTAGCACACGTTGTAGCGTATAAGCATTATTGTGTTGCGGAGTGTAGATTAAACTGGTGAAATCGCTAGTAGAGGTCTTCCATCTTAATTGTCAGGGATAAAAAATAACCTACAAATTGGATACCAAGTATGTGTCAAATTTGATGTCGATCGGTTGAAGCGTAAATACGAAAAAAGCACTTGCAATTTCAATACAAATAAATGTCAGGGGACAATGTCACACGAATTGACCTAGTCCCAAACTACGTTCTAGGCTTGTACTATGGGTACTAGAACAAACGATATACATAATTACATAGATAAATACATAGAAAACATCCAAGACTCAGAAATAAATACTCGCACTCATTACACAAATATCTGTCCTTACCGGGATTTGAACCTGGGACCGGGACCTTCAAATTCAGGGTCACTACTAACTAGTCCAATACGTCGTCTAAAGGATCGTGTCTAATATAAGGATTTTTATCCTGAACTGTCCAACATTCCCGCCCGTAAGTATCAAACCCTAAACGATAGCGCAGAAAACAATGGAAAAAAGGCTTTTGATTGTCGCCGTGGCATGAATATGCAGGGCCCAGCCGCCGGCTCGCCGCCGAAACTGCCGTGATGAAACGGGACAGGGCGGTAATAACCTCACAGGACAACGTGTTGGGGCGGTAATGAACCAAAACCTAGCATTTGACGACGTGTTAACCTAGTAACAAAGACCAGAGTCGCTTTTGCCTAACGCGGAGTGCGTTCAATCGACTTCAAAGTGGAACAATTGTTGTAATTTTGAAAGCAGACTCGCCTACGGACCGTCAAAATAAAAGCGATTGTGATTACGAGAGCGTTAGGCAAAAAGCCTGGGTACCTAGTGATTCTGTAAACAACGCCGGTCGTGCGGACTGTCGAGTGATACCAAGCGGCGAGATTAAGTAGTCCCGTCAATGCGAACAAAACACTTTGTAGCGCGTGCATTTTCAATTATACGTTCCTTATACGTTCGACCCATCGTGCTGCTAAATTGAAAATGCACGCGCTACAATGTGTTTTGTTCGCATTGACGGGACTACTTATGCCCGGTTCCTATATTCAAGGAACGAATCGTTTTCCTTACGTCTCGTTAAAATTTGACACATTTTGTACGTAGCAAATGTCAAATTTTAACGAGACGTAAGGAAAACGATTCGTTTCTTGAATATAGGAACCGGGCATTAATCTCGCCGCTTGGTATCACTCGACAGTCCGCACGACCGGCGTTGTTTACAGAATCACTACCCTCTTCAGTTGTGGTCTAAAAACCAATAACATGCTGAGCAAGAACCATTTTGCTACGCCTGGCACTGTTTAAGATATTTTCGTGTTTATGTTTTTCTTTGTTAATTTGTTCTTCTGTTCTTGTTATTTCTTCTTTCTTTCTTAGTTGGTAGTAATTCTGCCAAGGAAGCTATTGCTGTCGGGGTTTCCCGCTATGAGCCAATATTTTTGTGTGATAATTGCGAGCGTTTGTTGCAGAGTTTTGGATGTTTTTTATGTATTTAAGTAGGTACAACACAATTCAATACAAAACATTTTATGGATGCAATGCAATACAAAACAATTAATGGCTGCATAAAAAATAAAAACTACATAGTGAGTCAACAGGCCGTCTTTATCGCTAAATTGCGATTTCCGCCAGACGAAATTACAAAGAAAAGATGGTTAAAAATACACAAGATAATTTGAAAGGTGGCATTGCAAACTGAATTAAACAAAAATTTTTACTTTTTTTCTTGTTTTATCCTAGCAAACAGAGTCGCGGGCATACTGTATACGGTACAGATATTATTTTGGTGCAGCTATTATCATTTCGAATTATTTGAACTTTGCGCCTACTAAACTGCTGCTAAGACAAATAGTGGCATCTTAAACCAAACTCCTGTGGCAAGAGAAACCGCATTACTAACGAGAGAGGTTTGAACCTGCTTTGGCTACTGAAATCGACATACCGCCTTTTGGTTTCTGAGGGCGCTAGAAAGCGAGAAAACTTGGTAGAAAGTTGTTTTAACAGATAATGATGTATTACCACTATTACTAGAGATCAATGCCCGCTGCACCGAGATCCCATTCATCTTACAGATATGACATATAAATGTTTGGAATCGATATAACATTTTTTTCTCAAACATGCTATGTAATGTCGGCGTTATGTTAGTTATTTTAGGCTTCAAAGTGCCACGTTCCCGGCGGAACAACTCGAGAGAACTGTAAAGGAATTTCATACAAAATTGAAGGCCTAGGCCGGGAAGTAATTTTTTTTTCATCACACTTGCTCGTAAATAGTGTCCTAACATGCTAGAAAAATCGAGCGTAAATCCAAAATAATACCCGTGGGCCTTTTTTTTACCATTACGTTACTTAAGTGCGTAATAGCTTTTTTTTTAAATATTATACGTGGACTCAAACTATCACAATACGTCAGGACCCCAATTCTTGTGCCATTCGATATGAAGTTTCATTCGAGATGAAATGTCAGTTGAATACTATTTCCTAACAATCTCGCATAATAAACTATTGATCTCATATGTCACTAGAATCGGACTCCGAACACGTTTGACATTATCTGTGGTAAGCCACAGACAATGATGTAGTCTGCCGCTAATAAGTTAAAAATATGATCTTTTGTCTGATTTTATTTCATTTCCTCGCAATTGTGATGAAAAACATTGTATGTTACACGGGTGGTAAAGGAAATACAAAGCTCGAGTCATTAAAGCCCTCAGCCTACGGCTTCGGGCTTCTAACAGACTCTCGTTTGTAATTCTTTCTTTACCACCCTTAATACACAATGTACTATTTAATTTTAATATGGCCATGACAGCTGGTTTTATGAACAGGCTGAATATCTAAATTATATTTTTAAAAATTTTGAGAAAATGTTATAACGTCAAGTACTAGGAGTGCATAAACGTTTGGGAGACATCCGCGCTGTGTCGTGTGCGCCCGCCGCCGCCCGCCGGCTGCCCGCACCGCCTGAGATCTAAGTTGCGCTATGCCTGATATACCTCCTAATTACCGCTGCGCTCCTGGTACTTTATTTTAACACCCAATTACTTTTCCGTGGACATTTATCAATTTACTTTTTTGAGTGATGTATTTTTTATTTAATTGCATATGTTTGAGAAAAGCACTATACATACCTCGGCGGGAAATATGGGGTTGCCCGCCTCAGACCTATCCGGCCTCGCTTGGCGCTCGGCCGTCTATATGTCTTCGGCCGGCAACCCCTTTTGTCCCGGCCTCTGTAGTAATGTACTAATATTGAACAGTATTTTATCGCTTACAGCAGTCATTGGTCGCTTATTGAGTCAATTTGATCGTTAAATTCAATTCTAATAACATGGAGAAACCAAACGAGCACACAGGCACCTGATGGTATGAGCCTGTGCCATAATCTACAAGTTTTATCTGCCATTTAAAGTTGGCTCTGTCCTTGTCTGTTTTCAAGTGAAAGAAAGAGAAAGGGCTAAATTTATGTGTCAAACATGCTTTACTTGTCGATTGTGAAACAGGCGGTAAGTCAAATATGTGACCCATCGATATTTGCATTCTCAAGACTACAGTCTAAAGATTGCAATCCTAGATAGGAGCGCAAATGTGTTGCCAACCGTGAGGATTAAGATGGACTGAATTTACGCTAGTATGAACTTTGAACTCACAGTTTAGTGTCGATTATTGGTGCCTGTCAGCTAAAAGTGTCTAACACTGGTAACAGCACCCAACAAAGCCTTCAGAACGAGTTGGAACAAAGTGAAAATATAATTATGTTGAAAAAATGGTTTCTGAACGTAATGAAAAAGCCGGCCGTGTCGAATTTTGTCTCCTCATTACAACTGAAAGGATATTAAAATACAAAGCCAATCTTAAGATTTTTCAAAAGAATATAACCAGCGCTTTTACGATTAAAATGGACGAATCCACCAATCTCGTAATGAAATTAACTATTTAGAAGGGTTACCTATCTGAACCCCGAAAAATGTTTGTCCGAATTTTGGTTCGACAAATATTATTCGACAATTATGGTTTGGTTTTTTTTACGTTTACCCGAAAGATCAGTTCGAATATATTCATTTAGTCATTACTTGTTTTGATTTTTTACTGATTTGATAAATTATCTATTCCCTATTACTGGTTTCGGCGTATAAACAGTTGTCCAATGTAATGGTTTGTCAATTTATCTATTTCCCATTTCTGATTTTACCTTAGTATCCTTTGCCCAATGTAATGGATTGTTTTATTAATAGTTTACCTATTATTAAATCGACTATGTTATGTTTGATATTTTCTGGGCAGAAAAAAAAATAACCTCGAAGGCCAAGGCGGGAGCAGAGCTCCCGCCTTGGCCTTCTAACCTAACCTATCCGAACCGGTTCTGCCCTAATTCGTCTTTCTACTAAAACTAATTACAAGTAATATTTTTTGGGCGAAAATGAATATTTGACGTAACTTAGTGAAATCTATATGTAGCATTGATGAAGTGAAAATTTGGTTACGAAACAAAATACGTAACGATCCCTAAGCTATTTGTAGCATTGGTGTAATGAAAAATAGGCTATGAAATAACATACGTAACAATACATAGGGCAAGTGACTATAAGGTGAAAAGTTACTCGGACTAAAGATATGTTTACGTAATGTAAAATAGTGAAGTAAGAAATTGACGACACGTGCCATCGGAGAAACGATAAAAAGCGAAACGTTTTCGGTGAAATGAAATTCGGTCAAAAAAATTTCGAGGTTGCGATAGGTTACCATTTAAAAGAGTACACAGGCGGTAAAAACCATATCGTCTTTGACTTGTTATCGTATTGTCAACGTTATGATAACTCTCTTATTTACTCAAATTTTCTGATTTACACATACATACATACATAAGCTCACGCCTTAATTCCCAGAGTGAGGTAGGCAGAGCAGAGGCAGAGTTACTAACAACTCTAAAAACTTGTTAATAATTCTGTAACCACATTTTGCACACTTAAGCGAAGATGTTTACCAGTGTATTAGTGACAGGTTGCAAGCCCATCGCCTAACAGTACTACACAGCCTTTATTCCCTAATGGCCAGTTCCTATATTCAAACAGCGGATAGATAGGCTTACTTCGGATTAAAATTTGACACATTTTGTATGGGCAAATGCCAAATTTTAACCCGAAGTAAGCCTTATCTATCCGCAGTTTGAATATAGGAACCCGACATAAGTCGTCTCTTACGAAATCCACTTATATTTACTTATATTTTTATTTTATTTATTTTAATGGCGGCCAACACTATATACTTTTGATCAAGATAGTATAAGCCGAAGTGCGCCCCATGTTGTAGGTAGCATGCCTACGCAAGTACGCACATCCATGAAATAACTGACATATAGCCTTTGCCGGGATGCATGCTGGGTAGTTTGATCCCGGTGGATAAAATAGCTCCCCGAGGATACACCTACATATCCCCTGGTTTATATGATGCCGTATAAAGTTATGTGATACCCACTGACCTATTTTGGAGATGTAAGCACAGATAGAAAGATACGTTTCTAGAGACTTACTCCAACATCGGTAAAAAAAGTCTTCTACCGACTTGGAAAAAAACCAAACGAATAATGTTAGAACAATGAAAATTGAAGAGATAGTTTTTATTCTATCAGTTGGCCCTGTGTTACACTGCCACATGTATGTACCTACATGTATGCTAACACTTTATTGTATTTAAAAAATAAAACAATACCTACCAAAACCAAAATAATGCCACTCCATGTCTTCCCTTGGAAGTCGTAAGAGGCGACTAAGGGAATAAAGGCTTGTAGTACTGTTAGGCGATGGGCTTGCAACCTGTCACTAATATACACATGGTAAACATCTTCGCCTGTTGTGCAAAAAATTGTTACAAAATTAACAAGTTTTTAGAGTTGTTGGTAATTCTGAAGCTCTGCCTACCCCACGCTGGGAATGAAGGCTTGAGTGTACATACGTATGTATATAATTACTTAGCACAAAAAATTAGTAGTACAAAGGCAAACTGATTTATTCAAACTTTATGCACAGTACAAAAAGTAAGTACAAATGACCGACTTAAAGCCCCCTTTAATGGATCTCTTTCAGATATTTTAACTTCTATCAAGGTATACTGAGAAAAGTGAAAGGTTGTGCATCCACATGGTCTGCCGAGTATTTACAAGCGCTTTCGAAGAGTAGACTGTTAGTTGAAGAAGTATCGCAAAAATTCCGTACCCAAAGGGTATCAACGGGTCCCTATTGCTAAGGCTGCGCTCTTGGTCCATCCCCGTCACAGCAGTCTTGTCAACCGTAATATCGAACAAATGGTATTTCTCGTACTAACGCCGCTGTAAAACTAAAATAAAGTACAAAGTTAAAGGAGGTCTCCATACAAGAAGCGTATTTACATACATACTACATTCAGTCACGCCTTCATCCCAGAGTGGGGTATACAGAGTTACAGAATTACCAACAACTCTAGTAACTTGTTTTTAATCCTATAACCACATTTTGCCCAACAGGCTAAGATTTCAACCATGTGTATATTAGTGACAGGTTGCAAGCCCATCGCCTAACAACACTACAAGCCTTTATCCCTTAGTCATCTCTTACGAATTCCACAGGAAGAAATGGAGTGGCACTATTCTAACCCGTCAACCACACGGATACGATTTAATTCCGCTTTTATTGCTCGATCTAAATATTATACGGTGGTACGAAACCCTTTGTGTGTGAGTTCGACGCGCCCTTTGCTAAGTTTTTATTTTAATTAAATGTCAAACAAAACCCGTGAAGTAACATACATTTCAACTTGTTACAAAAACTCATAGTTCACCGCTTAAATAACAGTTTTACCACGACTCATAATCATAATAACCACGTTAATAAAAAAAAAACTGCTTCGCAAAACGCCACAAAAGCGTTCCATGACAATTACCTCAGTACTCCCTACCAACAGTTGATAATTCCTTGGGCCAGTTAATGATAAGCCGCACGCGACCTTTATTTACACATCAAAGAGAAAAGTAACCTATTACAGTAGAATTAAACGACCGTTCCTTGTTATTTTATTTTATAGATATAGAGATAGATATACTTTAGCGATAATACGGAAATGAGTAGAGATGGGAAGATGCTTAATTTTAATCCATTTTGTTGATCACAATATTCGGGAAACTAAATGAAAAGAGATACGTTGTGATGGTCGATATTATCGTCTTTGAAATACAATGAGTAACAAAAAGCTGCAGAGAAATGTAACCACCTTTGCTAGGAAACTTGTATGCAGGGGGGGTCACTTTTCTCTGCAGCTGACCGTACAACTGTGGTGGAGACGGGTCACTAGTAGAATGACAGGATCGTAAAATGACCGACTTGCAAAATGATCACATCGCTTGTAGCCTAAATCTCAAAATGCCCGAGTCGCAAAATGGCCACAATGGTTTTTTCATTTTACCATTGTCTAAGTACAGTCGACGGGGGCCCGCACGGCGGGGCTCCTACGTATAGGTAATTTGCCCTTCGGGCATTTGAAGTAACCTAACGAACCTAAACTACCTAGTAACGCAAAGTAAGTAATCGTTTTGCGTCCTAGTCATTCTACTAGCGACCGGTCTTCACTTAGGTCTTATGTGGAACAGTCCAGGCAGTAGTGTTCGCATTGTTGTGTTCCGGTGTGCGGATAAGACAATCGGTGAAATTACTAGCATAGAGGCATTCCACCTTAGACCTCAGGGTTGGCAACACATTCGAATTCATAAGACTGCGGTCTTGTGATTGTAGTCATGCGAATGCAAATGTCCACGGGTCTCAAATCCCACTTACCATCAGGTTTACATCCATGACAGTATTTTTTTTCAGTTTTAGAGGGGGGGTATGGTCCTCTGTGTTCCGTCTGGAGCCGCCACTTCTAAAATAAACACTTGTTAGACCCTAGTAATCGTCACCCCACGTCCCTAGGCATAATATAATTGTACCCTAAACCGGACGCAATAATGGTCTGATAAAACCACAATGCCCGTAATTTGCGTATCCCTTTAATTAGGCAGCTAAGAAGCGCTGGTACGACAAAGATGTAAGTCACTGGATGGGGCAATGGTAGTGTGACCTTTAACAATTGAATCAGTACCAACATTTTTATATACTTTTCCAAAGAACCGACACATTGGCGTTATGGCTATTGAGATATAAATATCTAGCAGCATATAAATAGCCATTTTAAAATTTCAATTTGGCTTCCTAACGTTTCGTTTCCAAAGTATTTTTAAGTTAAATCGCTGTCAAGTTCCCAAAGTTAAAGCGTTAGATTGGTGAATTATCCCGTGATATTAATTTACCTTACATAGTATAAGACAAAGTCGCTCCCCGCCATCGGTCCCTCTGTATGAACGTTAAGATCTTTCAAACTAACTACAAGACGAAGATTTTAATGCGGTTTTCATCAATAGATAGAGTGGACTGTTTTTATGTGTAATTAATTTATTTACAGAGGTTACGGAAAAGTAACTTAAACTGAAGCGAAGCGAGGTCGCGTGTGTTTTTGAATAAAGCAATCTAGGGCTTTTAATTCTTCGTCCGGACATTCCTGTGGCAGCGGCAGTTTCGTTAATTGCTATCCATTCCGGTACCTTCAGCCAAGATGATGGATGCTGCCTCACGCTCGGTAAAATTCCAGCCAATATGTTAGCATTCTGAGATTATGGCTGAAAAGGTTCTGGAAATTACCAAAATGACTAATGATGATGAAGGCATTCCATCGTAGTCCTTGCAATGGTAACACACCATTTTATCGAATTTGACTTCATCAATTGTATTACGTCATCGAAGGCAATTTTTTCTTGCTGAAGACATGTTTTCAGGATGTTTTAATTATTAATTACGTAGATTAGGTTCGTCTTGTGACCACTAACATGAGATGACGACGAACGAGAAATGCCTTTAGATCGAATGAAAATTCCGTGTAATGATACGCTCATTGCAAGATATTTCGATAAAATAATAGATACCCCCTTGCGATACGTATAAACGGCGCGTTCGGCTGTGTTTCGACCCTGCTCGTATTTTGATACAAATACAACGTGGGAAATTTAACAGATAATTCGAACAGCGTGGGAAATTTTCCATGCTCTTCCATCTGTCAAGGCACGTCAAATATACACCAAAATAACGTCTACTTCAGCAATAACAGTAATGTAGGAATATCCTGATACCTTATCGCCTGTCACGTTATAAGTCTCATCACATTAATACGAGTATCGTGTGGCGAGACGAGGTGACAAGTGACAAAGGAATCTTTCCGTAACGAGCAGCGTATTTGTGTTCACGTAACGAGAAACCTTATCTGATTGAGTGACATGTCACATATTGAAAAATATTGATTATCATTTATGCAGTAGGTTATAAAGTATTTAAGGGTACAATCTCACTTAAATTTACCTAGACCCAAACCAAAGTCTAGGCTTCAATACATAGAAAACATCAAAGCCTCAGAAACAATTACCAGCAAATATGACGTTATAATTATTTTTTTGCGAGAATTGAGCCCGACAGCGCTAGCTTCGAAGGGAAGGTACCAACTGTACCAACCACAGTATGAGCAGACAAGAAGTCGATCCAGACACATTTTTAAAACAAAACGAATATTGTAAAACAAAGTAGGAGCCGAGTCGTTGTTTTAAAATGCTATCATACTTGCCGCAGGATAAAATCGAAGAAAGTATATTTTTTTATAAACCACTTTTATTCATAGAGATCAAAATATGAAATTGACTTTCTTTCAAATCTGATATTTTAATGTATCGTCATTACTTTGAAAAAACCTCGTATCTCATATTTCGTGAAGTACGATTTTAAAGTTAATTGAGAATTAAGTTTAAACCCATGCATCTCGAAATATCAGACACGAGTTTTTCCTAATTTTGACAGGCCCAATCGATTTTCATGAGACCTCGCTAAGAACGATTCGGATTAAACAAGTTTTCTTAAAAAAAAAGTCGTAACCGAATAGATCAATCCGTTTGGTAGCTAAAATGCTACTGACATACACACAAATAAACACGTTACACTTTGGAAAACTGAAATACAACATGTCATTATTAATTTAATTCCTTAAACACCGGCTCAAACCTATTAATATTATTAATATTATGAATACACGTGTTAATTCGACAAGATGGCGGAAATACCCCGAAACCTTTTCGGGGAAGTCAACAACCCTTCAAACCTAAGTAAATATTTATCTTTACAAATCAGTCCGACTTAAATGTGCTGTGTAGTCACAATACGGTACTAGTATCCAATTACTTGTGTCAATGCGCAAAATCAAACACAAATAGAAACCCAATCAAAGTTCATAATTATGCCCTAAAGGTACTTCACTTCTGAACACAGAGTGAAATGTCGTTGTCGAATTACAGGAGCATCGAGTAGAAAGGGTTAAATAACATTTTAAAATAAATATTATTTTAAATGACTTGATTTTGAATCTAAAGGAGGTCGCCATGTATATTTTTCTAACTTAAGTTCATTAAGAGATGCTTAGGTGAAGAAAAATCATCGTTAAGAAACCTGCATTCAAACATCGGAGTGTGTACGGGAGTAAAGAAAAATATCATGGGGTCAATGTTTACCTGAAGTTCCTATCTGGTTAACGGTAAATCGTCATACTCGTCATTAATCAGTCAACGGATAATACGATTTCAATGTAGTTAATTAACTATTAAAAAAACATTTTAAACCTACTTACTATAATCAATAATATAATCAAATTAATGCAGCTATTTTTTTAATAACTATAGATCGTACCCACGCACTAAAAAATAAAGAAATAAAACGGAAATTAAACATTTAATTTTAATCAAAATGGGTTCTCAGGAGGGGATGAAGTCTTTCATGTGCTTGATAGAGACAAAAGAGCCGGTTCACCAGATGGCGAGAGGCATCCATAGACGACCCTCGCAAAACCAGGAAGAGGAATCTCAAATTAAACCTTTTAGAAAAAGCATACTCGTCTCTGGATTCCGTAAGGCATAGCGTCCAAAAATACCCCTGCAATAAACTGGCAAAGCCGTCGTGTTTTTTATCATAAGGAAAATCAACTATGTGTGTACTAAGACAAGCCACCTGGTGGAAAGTCAGATCTGAGACCCATAGACATTTAAATTCTCAAGGCTACTATCTCAAGACTTCAGTCCCAAGAATCCAAATGCGTTGCCAAACCTGAGGACTTACAAGGATTGCGGGACAATGCAAGGCTGCTTGGTAGTAGATTCATATCAAAGGATGATATGGTGGTAGCGACCCGGACGGATTTTGCGCAAGGTCCTACCACTAAAGTATCTGGTTACGTTCTGCGAAATTCGCACAGTAGTAGTGCCATTCTGTGAACCCCTCAGTGCCATGATTGCACTCGTATAGGGGTACGGTGACCGCCCGGTCAAATATCGCACTAGCCGTAACTCAAACGTGGCACGATGCGTCACTCAACGTCCGACGGCCGTACTGATTGACTGACAGACAATGCATCGCTTGAACTAGAAATATGATACTTGGGACTTACGTGGGTGCCTAATTTGATTAATTGCTTTAATTTGAATCAGCCCTCAATATATTTTTAAAGTAAATTTCGATAGCTGTTCCCTATGGGTGTGTTAGTCTGTGTTCAGCCAGCTACCTCTATTTAAATTTTTATCCAAATCTGTCCAGCCGTTGCAGCGTGAAGGAGTAACAAATTAACACACACACACAAACGTGCATTTATAATATTATAGTAGGATTTTTTATTCGCTTTAGATATGCTACATCATAAGTTGACATTAAATACCATAGGATTCACGTGTAACCAGATTGGTGTGCAAAATTTAATCTTTACTATTAAATGAAATCTCAGATTCCACTTACCATCAGCTGGCCGACATGCTCGTTCTCCTTCTACTTACCACAAGAAAAAGTCTATAGCGCGACGTTGCTGACTACATTGAACAGGCACCGTTATTAATCACATTTATTAAAGTACTGAACACGTTTATTCCCTAGCTTTTCCCCAAGCGGTATCCGTCACACGTCACCGCCAGGTACCACTTTGCCTAGGCTGTGCGAAGTTGCGTCATTTTTCAAAATGACAGAGTTCTCTGATAAATCCACGTCCGAAGCAGTTCGAATAACCGAATGATTTATATTTACTCGGTTTTCGTAAAAGGAATCGTGATATGAATGGCATTATGAATAGATCAACGTTTTTTGTTTGTACGGTATTTGCCGTTCCGTTTGTTGGATTGAAGGTTTGGTGGAATGGCGTTTTTGTTTTGACTTTATTGAATCATAGTCATTTTGGTGCGATTATTTTACTGTTTGCTTATTGTTTTTCAGGAATAATTAGTAATTAAGTACTAAAAGAAAGTATTTTTTTCGGTTTCTAATATGCCAATGTATAATGCCAGAAAAAATGGCAGTTAAACTATTTGGTCAGCATGAATGGTTTTAAATAAGGGCGTAAGTACTCTCAGCACAATGGAAGCCTGACCCACCATGGAATGGTGCCACAGTGACATTATAAAACAATTTTACACTTCTTACGACTTGGAGAATAACGTTTTTTGGTGGGTCAGTGTTCCCTTGGGCTGATAGTACCTCATTACAAGGATCGCTGTTCCTTACGGTAGACCAACCGTGTTTGGACTCGTTAGAGGCTGTTAATTAGTAGCTGATGACTAAGAAAAGTACAGTCGGTATAAAAGGTTGTTACAAGTTTTTTTTCAAGTACTTGATTATATAGTAGTTTTAACCATAAAAATTATAGACAATGGGTGTGTCAAACTTCACATAATTTTTCAACTCCGATTATTGAAATGACGAAAATGTCTCTCATAAAACTTGACATGATATAATCACTATCCGTAGCTAGTCTCTCTTACTAACAATGGTTACTCCGAAAGATTCAAATACATTATATTTTTTAATAGTACTATTTACAATCAAATATTTTCGGTAGAACGCGTAAATATGGACCAAACAATATTTTAAGTCAGCCAATATGAACCCAGAAAATATAGATACATACCTGTGATAACCATATTATTATGGTGTATTATATATGTATACATACATACATTAAATCACGCCTGTTTCAAAGAGGGGTAGGCAAAGACCACTTCTTTCCACTTGCTACGATTCTGACAAATTTATTTCGCTTCTGCCACATATCGATGGTCCCTAGGTAAATCATCGAAAGTCATTTTGGGCATTTTTCAGTACAGCATTTTGAAGTTGGTTTATGGTATAAATCTGAAAATATAAATATTACATTGATTTTATATATCCAAAATAACTAATAAAAAAAGCTTTTATCTTGCGGCATATTTGTTTTAAGAAAAATTATATTAGTTTTCTGGAAATTTGAGTTTCGATAGCATACGTCGTGATAAAGAGAATTACATGTATCGAAACTGCCACTTTAGATTTTTTACGCCGGTATTATTTTTAAAAGTCTTATCGAAAATGGCAGCTTCGATTATTTACTTCGACAGTAGCACTGCTGTAGCTAACGAAACTGGTAGTGTCGATAATTTACGCCGCAAAAAAAAATCTCTATTTTAGTGGTTTTACCAGATTCGATATAAACGCACAGTGTTTTAAGACACTGTTTAGTACGAGTACTTAAATTAAATCAGTATAGTTATGTTAATGCAAATCTTTATTTGGAAAAACCACTCTTTCTTCTAAAAATCAGGCTTTTAAATCACTTTTATCATCACTGCTTGAATTATTAAGTCTTATTATTTTATGATTACTGCCTAGGGTAAATCAAAACAGTTCTCAACAAACTACAGACTCATACCATACAACATAAAATGTTTCCAAATGCTCTGTTACTAAACTAAAATACTTCTTAAAAACTCTTTATTGCACCGTATCTAGGTATACTTATGAGAAAAGAACTGTTTTGGCTGACTAACTTCAAGCAAAAAAGGAAATATATTCTAATCAGAATGGTCAACCTTATCACCAATGTTTGTACTCTAATTAAAATTCAAAAAAAAAAAATGATATTCTTTAGGTATCACCCCCGATTGACATAAAGAAATAAGATCTTTATATTTGACATCTGTAATAGTTAGCGGGTTACCATACGATCTCACGTAGTAGTGATAACTGTGTTTAAGCCAAATTACTCACCCTTTAAGTCGTTCTTTAAGAAAAGACAATTCGGTACACCATTTTCTACCCTGACCTCTTTGACTTGTTCTACGTTAAATTAACATTTGTCGTATCTCTATTGCATTTGCGTCCGCCTAACAATGGTGTATAATCAAAAACATCCGAAGAGTTAATTCGATTACGTTGTAAGGCTGTTTGCGGTTTTAGTCCACCTTATTATTGCGTACCAACTGGTCAGGAGTAAAAATCATTTTCCCTTTAGACTCTTTTTCAATAAGAGCGTGGACACTGTCACCCCATTTTGTGTATGATTTTTATGATTTCTCCAAAAACCTGTGCGTAATGTCAACATTATATTTTTGTGACAAGAACATTATACGTCGAGTACGCAACTCGATTTCTATTTTGACCTGAGCAATTATTTGACCAAAATATAAACCGTTTTGCCACTTTATCTATAAGAGTTTTTGTGAAGGTGTGAGCAATTTCTCACTTCATTTGCTCCCCTTTTGGCTGTGCATTCTGTCCACATATAGCAGAAACCCTCTTTGTTTGCTAAGTCGAAAATTGTAAAAGTATAAATCAATAATTTTCGCTTATAATTCAGCAGTCTAACATCTCCATGTGGATAATTAAAAAAACATTGAATGTCAAATGTAGCACAAACAATTTTGGGTGATTTTAAAACTACCATTTTGTCACCTGCTTTAAATTCTCTTGCTTTTATTGATCTTCTTTGTGCTGAGACGTTGAAAATGCATGACATTTGTCGCAAATGTCTTTCTTTGGGATATAGAATGCAACGTTTATGTGCTCATTCACTATGTCAGTGTATTGACGTGGTGTGAGAGCTTTACTGTCATAGTTTTGCAGGTGATTCCATTCTTTGTACAAGGAAAACATTTTTTGGTTACGGATAACAAGGATAAGTTATTATTCAGATAGACTTTACTACTACTTTCACGCGTATAGTGCGAAGGGACCGGTTAAAATGAAGATACGTGGTCACATACACTTTTTACCATTTCAGCAGATATTATTACGACAAGATGGTTATGGTACTTTCCTCTTTCATCAGGTAAAGTACCTAATTCCTTCTCGGCTCAATTTTGCATGGGCAGTGCGGACCATTTTATCCGATACTAGCGACCCGCCCTCGCTTCGCTTCGGTTTATATCAGTTTTCTGTAACACCCGTACAAAAAAAAGAATTTATTATACTTAAAAACCTTCCTCTTGACTACCTATTAAAAAAAACCGCATCAAAATCCGTTGCGTAGTTTTAAAGATTTAAGCATACATAGGGACAGACAGCGGGAAGCGACTTTGTTTTATACTATGTAGTGATACACAAAGTATTTAAAAAAGTTCTAAGGCAGACTTGTACAGGATCATAATGAAAACATTGTTGATCAGAAACGTTACTAGGTAGTGATAGGGGTAAAAAATACTTTGTAGTATGTGGTCGCCGGGAAGGACCCTCGGTAGTAATGCATTTTTTTGCTTACGGTAAATTTGTTTACATTTACCCACTGCTGAGTATGTTCCCCTTATTTCCAAAAATTGGTTAATATTCTTCGCTGTGTGTCGGTATCTAATTTATCGTATCGTAACATTTTAATATACACGTAGAACGATAATCCGGGCGCATTTTTTTTCTTCTTATATTAGATAGTTCTTCGTCAATCTATTCCCTCGAGCCGCCCTACTGCGTCTCCAAAGGTACAAGGTGCGAGTAGTGGAGAATCTGAGACAATATTTTATTGACATTTGCCTTAAGATAGAAACTATTATAGTAGTGTTGATAAGTATATCAAACTAACATTAAATACTAAAAATAGTACTAGTAGTAGTAAATATACTTATCAACAGGTACTAAAACTAGTACAAAATGATAGTTTGATATACTTGTCAACACTACTATATCAGTTTCTTTGTTAAGGCAACTAATACCAACATTTTAAGTAAAAATAAAACAGGAACTTACCTGGCAATTTATCGAAACTCAGAATAAAATTACGATAATATCAGCGTAAAAACATTGAAAATGGTAGTTTCGATATAAACTCAATCTTAAAATTCGAGGTACAATATCGAATCTGCCAGTTTTGATACAATGTTTACGGTAAATTCCAGCGTACAATATTGAAACTGGCAGTTTCGATACTAAGTGAATAGTAAATTCCAACGTAAAATATTGAAACTGACAGTTTTGATAATTTACGCCGGTAATAATGCAGGCTTGTACGACGTAAACTATTGAAACTGTTAGTTTCGTCTCACTTGCACGACAATTATTCCCACTTAAACAATCGAATGTGAAACTTTCGATGATTTACTACGAAAATTTTACATATTTTCGAGGTTTTACGACTCAAAAATCTGCTTAAAAATAAGAATTTTCTCTTTTTCTTTTCGGTGGTGTAAAATATGGGTTAAAAGAAGTAGATTACACGAATAAAAAAAAAACGGCAATTTTGACTTTCGATGTTTTACGTAGGGGCCATCGATATATATCTTTATTTAAGAATATAAACCCAATATAACAACAGAGGCGAGAAGACTCTGACCTCAAGGTGAACGGCCGTTTTGTTTCTCTGACCTACCATTCTTCATTGATTTTCGATATAAATTCTGAGCACATCCAGCTTCCAATAGTGTATTCAATTTAACATAAGTATGCCATCTTCTTCAATAATATTATAATAATTTAGCAATATTTTATTTACTTTAAACTAGTGATTTGTAATGTACGTAAATCTTTCCGCAGAAAAACTTGTTTAATGTTATTACATTTAAAAATATTAATGTAGCAAAACTGTAATAATGGGTCAACAAAAGGTGCCAACCAAAAACCAGCGCGGCGTGCGGTCCCCCGACCACATTATACCTACTCAGTTGGAACCTTTTTAACGCCACATCGTGCATTTCGAGTATTTTCTGTTTTTTTGACGTCAAATAACATGACTTTTTTTATTACTAACGTGTTTAAACATTCAGAAATATCTCTAATTTGAGCTTAATATTTATGAATAATTCGATACGTTTACATGACGTAATAATGTGAAAAATCAATTCATTATTTGATTGCCACTGATCAGGGTCTTAACGAACTTTCAGTTTTAAGTTCTTTTAGAACGTCGCCGGCCTTTAGACCAAGGTATATAAAAAAAAAGAAACGAAAAGAAATTATTTATTCGTGACAAACATAAATTAACACATACAGAATTCTAAACACAAAAGCATAAGTAAGGACCGTACCAGAATGAAAGTGGACAACTTTAAGATCATATAAATACTTAATTCTGCCTCACAGAGTAAAACTTTTTAGTCGTTTATAAAGGCCACTTTAGTGTATTTTTTGACAATGACAAACATCAGTTTCAATTTTAATGCATTGTCAAGATGGGACATATAAGCTTAGAAGTCCGCAAAAATATTTTGGACGATTAGTGCAAATTAAAAGGTATGACGTTCAGAAAACTCGCTAAAAGTATAAAGTTAGTCCGTCAGGTGTGCACAAATTAATAAAAAAGTTCGGTGAAACTGCTGGTTTGCAAGATCTGCCTAAGTCTGGCAGAAAGCGGGGATCATGGGACTCAGCACTGGAAAATAAAGTGATGCGGATGTTTCTACAAAAACCATCCCTTTCGGTACGAGACGCCGCAAAAAAAGCCAATACGTCGCCCTCAACGATTCAGCGAATCAAACTCAGGTGTAATTTAAAAACCTACAAAAAACAAAAACAGCCCAAACGAGATGATAAGCAGACCGCAGCTGTCCGAAAACGCACCAGAAAACTCTACGATCGTGTACTAACCCAAAAAAAGGTTATGCATAATAATGGATGACGAAACATACTGTAAATTTGATTTTAAAACCTTACCAGGACCCCAGTTTTTTACGGTACCCATTAGTAAAAAGGTTAGTCAAAAGGATAAGGCAATCTATGTAGAGAAATTCGGCAAGAAGATATTAGTTTGGCAAGCAATTTGTCAATGCGGGATGCGGTCTAAAGCATTCTTTACTACAGACATCTTAAACGCCGAATTATATCGCAAGGAGTGCTTACAGAAAAGGCTGCTACCCTTCATCAGAAAGCACAGGATACCGACTCTATTTTGGCCAGACTTGGCATCATGCCATTATTCTAAAGCTACACTAGAATGGTATACAGCAAACAAGGTCGACGTAGTTGGAAAAGATATGAACCCTCCTAACTGCCCTGAAGTCCGGCTTATTGAAAGGTACTGGGCTATAATGAAGCGGTACCTACAAAAAAGTGTCAAAGCTGCAACGTCAGTCAACGACTTCAAGAATAAATGGAATATTGCGTCAGAAAAAGTGACAGACTTGGTCGTCCAAAATCTGATGAAGAATATTAAAAGAAAAGTCAGATTGCAAGCAAAATAAGCAATTTACAGAGAATTCTTTAAAATAATTTATTGAGAAAATGTTAAAGTTTCATTTATTTCATATTTTATTTGTAATTATTACTATGATTAAAAAATATGTGCCATTTTAGTTGTCCACTTTCATTCTGGCACGGTCCTTAGTTTGTCACGAAATGGACACAAGTTGACACAACTCAGCGTGATGCTGGCAGAGCCAGCGCTGGTCTTCCGTTGTGACCATTTTGGTGAAGACACGGCACAATTCAATTCAATTCAATTCAATTTTTTATTTCAGACATGAGTCCATAGAGGGTTAGTTATAAAAGTCTTATAAAACTACGTTAGTAAAACACAATGTAAATATTTAAAATATCCTATATATAATAGCTGACTCCATATGAATGGAGTCCCAATGGGCTAGGAGACCGCTGGCAGGCGAAGCCCAGACCAGCTGCAGGATGCTGTTGGGGCTGTCCCGCACGCGACACCACGCCGACGTAGCCCGCTTCCGCATCACGGCGCCAAAGCTATCAATCCGCGCCTCCGCGAACATGCCAGAAGCGCTACAAAAACGGGGCAAGCCCATCAGCATCCTAAAACTGTTGTTTTATTGGACACGCAGGGCATTCAATGTCTTCTTTGAGCAATTAGCCCACAGGCTGCACGTATAGAAGGTCTGACAAAACGCTCTAAAGAGAGTCGTCTTGACGTTCCTATCACAACGCGCAAACCTGCGGGACAGCATATTTGACCGCACCGCCAATGCCCTGCGTTCCCTCTCAACATCCAGGTCATCTCTGAGATCCTCAGTGACCCAGTGCCCAAGGTACTTAAACCGAGATACTCTCTTAAGAGGAGCTCCACACAAATGGACCGTTGGTACTGTATTTATTGCCTTGTTACCGGCTTTAAATACCATCAGCTCACTCTTAGTCGCGTTGTACCTTAGGCCATGGGCCATCGCATATTCCTCACAAATACGAATAAGCCTGACAAGGGCGCTGATCGCCGGGCACAGCAGCACCATATCATCGGCGTAGCTAATGTTATTTATTGTTACCCCCCCGATAGAGCATCCGATACCAGTACTGCTGAGCCGGGCAATCAGTTCGTCCATGTACAAGTTGAAAAGTCTAGGCGAGCTTAACCCCCCCTGCCTTACCCCACATTCCATCCTGTACACGCCCGAGTGCGAGCCGCCCCATCTCACTTGGTTAGTCTGGTTTCCGTACCAGTAGCGGAACAGGCTAACCACACCCCTCGGCGTACTGGTGTCCCTCTCCAGCTTACCCCACAATACGTCGTATGAGACTAGGTCGAAAGCCTTCGACAGGTCCAAGAAACAGGCATAAACAGGTGTCTTGCTATCAGTGTAATACTGGACGGTATTCTTAAGGCAGAGAATCGCAGTTTCCGTCGATAATCCCGGCTTAAAGCCAAACTGAGCATCCTGCGACTGCACATGCCTCGCAAGCAAACCGTCCAGTAAACCATCCAGAATTTTGGCTATTACAGTTGCCAATGAGATTGGCCTATAGTTGGACCTATCGGAGGCATCCCCCGTTCTATTTTTTACAATGGGCACAACAATCGTCCTCATGAGATCGCTTGGTAGATAGCAGTGACTCATGCAGAGATTGAGGAACATTTTCAGCACCCGAGGTAGGTGGACCCCGGCATGCCGCAGGTGCTCTATGCTGAGTCCATCATGACCCGGCGACTTTCCCTTTGTCAGTGACATAATAATGTTCTTGACTTCTTTTAAAGAAAACTGAACCGGCCGCTCATCCCCAGAGTCATCAGCACAGGGCACCGGCGGCACTCCCTCAAGTGAGCTCACAACTTTAAAATGTTCTTTGAACATATTGGCCACCTGTATAGGCTCGCTCACCCCGTCGATATCAGCAGGCAGAGTCGGCCTGTGGTTCATTTTATTTGTGTGCTTCCAGAATTTGCCAAATTGTTTAGCCTTGTGGTGAGTAGCTAAGATATTCATTTTAATTTGCTCTTGGTTGTCCTGACACCACTTCAGCTTTTCCTTAAATACCTTACGGGAAGCACACATATTAATGAACAGAGGTCCTGCGGCAGGTTTACCATAGGCCACCCACTGCTGAAAACAGAGCCTCGCCGTAATATGGGCCTCTTTCACATACTTATTCCAGCCCGTCACCTGCCTGCGCTTTAAAAACTTACGGTTATTACTACTCCTAATGGACGCTACTTGTAAAGTCTCAACTATTTTTCTATACAGACTATCTAATATTTCCCTATGAGCAATCACATTACAGTATTTATCACAGCATAAACTTAATTCTAAGGGAAAACCAAAGTCTTTCAAATTATCACAGCATAATTCATTATACAATTTTATCTGGTCACTATTCTTGTCCATCCATACAATTTTATCATTATTATTACAACCATTATTACTTTTACAATTATTAATATTCATGTCATCACTTAACCTACCAACATTTTGAATTTTACATTTAATAAATACTGGAAAATGATCCGACCAGAACGTGTCATGCATAATACTAATATTCGAAAGTGTTAACCAAGCCGACTCAGTAACCAGGCAGTGATCCAGCCAGCGCCTACACCCATGAGCTTCACTCACGTATGTATACGCAGCCGACCCACCGCCTAGCAACTCGCAATGACGCCACGATCGCACAAACATAAAGCACAGATCCCAAAAAATAAAATTTAAAAGAAAAGAAAGAAACAGATAAAACAGATAACAACATGCCACACAAATACAATAATATCTCCGTGCAAACACCGCTTTACACCGCCATATGTAGTCTGTGGCTTATTAAAAAAAAAAAAACTAAACCAGGCCTTATCTATGACAGAGAAATTAACAATTATGTCAATTACGCAACATTACAGATTACATAATTTCTTATCAAATAATATGAGCAAAAATGGGTCAAAGACCATGATAACCAAATTAAAACTACAAAACTAAAACTATTATCATCTATATCATGCCATATACCTATACCTATAACTTCAGATTATTCAATCATTTAGCAGCACTAAAAGAAATAACAATCTAAGATCTATATAGCATCATTAAGTATGACTAAATCGATTGCTGCCCGATAAGGACAAATAACTATGCATTAGGGACTTAAAGGAATTCCACGACCGCATGTGCACGTGTAAAAAAATGTCGGCCAAAGTTCGAGAAGACTGAAATTGCCGCAAGCGAGCTGCGTTTGAGTACGGCCTTCGAGGAATCTAATCTCAAAATGGAATCCGCCTATGTCACTACCGCAAAACATTTTACTGTGCACAGTTTACTAATATAACTCGATAGTTGGACAAAGCAATCCATGAAGGGAAATACTGGGGTTAGAGTAGAATTTTGACTGAAAATTTGTTGGGGGATGGTAAAGTTATTTTGGTGACTGGTTTTTGTAGCATATTATTTTCAGTGGTTTACGTACAGACAGGCGCTTTATATGTTTATAGTTTGTATGTCACACGTAGTTGTATGTATAGTATTTAGAAGGGTAACCGATAATTTCATAGATTGTATCCTTTTAACAAATTCATTTCATCGAACGCCATTTTCTACCATGATGTTTTCAGGATATCTTAAATATTAACACATAGGTAAGGTTATGTTAAACTTGTGACTAAGTACCAATAAAAAATGCGGCGAGTAATGCCTTTCGATTAAATAATAATTCTGCGTAATTTATATGCTACTTAAATACATGCGCGATGATCAAGCCAAGATTTCATAAAGATAATAAGAAAGAGATTGTCCATAAATTCAAATTCAAATTCAAATCATTTATTCTGTAAGTAGGCCCTGCAGGCACTTTTACAAGTCTGAGTCTACCAGCGCTTCCAAAGAGACCACTGTTGAGAAGAAGCGCCGCAAGAAACTCAACAGTAAGCCGTTTTTTCCTAATAAATCACTTATTACAATACTAAACTTAAGCTACATAATTTAAATGTCACAAGGATGTAAGTACAGGTCCCAGGTTTTAAAGGTCCCTTGCCATCACCAACTCATAATAAATAAAGTATTCACGATTCACGTTTGCCTACGCTTATCCAGCCATGAGCACCGAAACAGTAATAGAACATCTGATGGATGCATTTTCTGCTTTTGGTATGTTAGCGACAATTCAGACATGATCAAGGAGCATCATTTATGTAAGCCGATACCAAAGATTTTCTACGCAGCACGTACCAAGAAGAGATAACTAGACCCCGTTATCTTGTCGCATAAATATTGTTTTTCAGTAGAGTGTGAATGATTTTTTTATCGACCTTCTTGATATCGATGTTTATATAATGCAATTGAATTTTCGCCTTTTAAGTATATATACTCAATTTCAATTAAAACTTTTTGTTTACAAATAAGTACATAACCTTATTGGCCTTACGAGAAGCGATAACCTTAGATAAATAATTTGCAATTGCATGTCACATTGACAGACACTATAACTTGCAGTTCTTTGGAATAGTGTTAGTTTAATTGTGGAATTTATTTAATTGCTTGTTGTGTACGTACATAATAATATGCTACAATGGAAGATTTAAAAACAAAATACACTAAAGATTTTCCCTGCTTGATAAAAGTAGGAAACGAATTGTTTTGCACATGGTGCATTTTACAAATCACTCCAAAAAGAGACACCATAAGAAAAATTATCAGTGACATACACTATCGACATTTAGATAGTCGATAAAAAAAGCATTCACGCTCTAGTGAAAAGTAATGTCAGTGCGACAAGTTAACGGGGTCTAGATATAACATCTGGAGGCAACAAGGTTTTGCTCTGAACTTTATAAAAGGCTTCAAAAAGTCAGCAATAGCAATTCAAAGCGGTATGCAAATGGCCCACACAACGCAACCACAGTGAACTGGAATCCGTGAATCCATCCAATCAGGCACACGGCAAAAAATTACTCAATTGTCAGATTTCATATGCGGAGGATCTCGTGTGGCATATTGACAAGCTGTAAAGTTTACATTTTTCGTAAAGCAATTATTGCTTTTGAAGTAAGTATGTTATGGAAATGTGTTTATTTCGGCCACCATTACTGTCAAGTAAATAAGCCGATACGAGGACACGGTTTTACCCAGTAAAAATAGAGGTCCTGTAAATAGGTACGTATCTAAGGATTGAATGAATTTGTCACCAACAAATGGCAGAAACTAAATTTTATTATTTACCAGTGAAATACAGCCCGTAGGTACATAATATGTAAAAATGTTAGAAGATTGGAAGCACCAAAGAAAATCGCTTAAGGGAAGGGTTACGCGAATCAAAAAATTCTGGCAGAACCCGAAAATCAAAGCGATATTGGCAAGGTTAAAACGCGCTTGGAAAATGTCAAGAAATTATTCCGAGAGTACAATGAAGTATAGTCAGAAATTTTGGCACTAACACGAGGTTTAAAACTAAACATTAACTCTAGAGTACGAATTTAATTAATTAATTTATTTTAACTTATTTGCACAAAATACAATATAGTACAAATTTTAACTTTCTATCGAGTAAGTAAAGCCAACGTTTTGTCATCGAGCAAATGTGTATACTGATTGATATCGTGTAGTGAGGTGGTGGTGCGGTAAATAGTGTATGAAGTTGCGATATTTTAGGTGTTTAGGTGTTTGTACCAGTGTGTTTCTGGCATGAGGGTTTCTGCTTTAATAATTATGTCATTTCCAGGTATAATTAAGTCGAAATTAACTAACGTAACGCTGCAATTTAACGTAGTAGATTTTAACTATCATCGACATATTGGAGCTATGTGTAAGTATCGTAATCAGTATCGTAATTATTTGGTACAAGGCATACATTGGTACAGGGGCAGAACACAGAGAGTTCTTGAATTTATCACATTTGTGAAACTAAAATGACAGAAAAAAAATCTTTGTCAAACTTGAACGATAGTCATTCCTCTCGTAATAATTTATTGTGGATTAAATCGAGAAACACACGGCAACGCAGCAGAAGCGTTGAGGTTGTATTGTGAAAGATACCCTACCAGGTGACATTCTCTAATCCCAGATTCGTATCGAAAGCTGTGCAACGAGTTCGGGAAAATAGGCCGATTGTTCCTAGTAATCCCGAAAGAGCTATGAAAGGGATCGTGTCTGTGGCATTGGAGGAAAGGGTGCTGGAACATTTCAGAGAATGCCCCACATCTAGCACTCGTATTGCTGGGTAAACGTTGGGCATTACAAACAAGACCATTCATGGAGTTTTAAATCATCCTTTTCAATTTCTAAAGGTACAAAAAATATTTCCAAGAGATTTGCCCCTACGAGTACCATATTGCAATTCTGTGCCTCCTGTGACAAGTGATACAACTCGAAAAACACGATTTTTCAGGAGAGCGAAAACAAGTTTAAAAAAAATACTGCTTCTAAACGAATAGATTTTTTTGAACATTGCTACCGATTTTGATAACATATAATATCACTTTATTAACTGGTTTGACAAAAATAATGATACTAGTTATAGATTTTGAGATATTCAAAGAAACGTCCATAATGTATCATTTTACATTTCAGATTGATTTATTTAACCCGTGTAAGATGATACAACTCGAATTGTATTATTTAACACAAAAAAGTGTAATCAAGGAGCTCTGGTGATGACTGATACAACTTTTTTTTGAAACCTACATTTTTCTCTTATTTCTTGAGTTAGAGGCCTAACCTGTATACACAAGTTGTAGGGAATTGAATTCGTAATATTTCTTAAAACAAACGGACATGACATAAGGATTTTTAGTGAGTTGCATCATTTATCACAAAATAAAAACGTAATTTAAACCGTGACTAATGATACATATCATGTTATTCTTGGGTCTGATTACGAATAAACTTGTGTCAAATAATACAAGTAAGTAATTGATTAAATCAAATAATAGCAATCATGATATCTTTGTACTAAACATGATGACATTAAATCACTGAGTAAACAAATTAACTTACACTCTTTAATTTCAAAGTAACATTACGATGTTGCAACCATACAGTAGGTAAATTAAACTGTGCATATTGTCATTCAAAACAAAAACTATATAGACCTACACAACAAATCAAATAATAATTCTCAATAATCACCTACAAAACATAAAAATAATGATAACTAAACCTCATCTAGGTAAGAAATAAAGTAATTTAAATTAAGCTCGCCGTCAGTCGAAGTAGGAAGTACGAGTAGGGAGTTAAGTGACATAACGCATGGTCCACCTGAATTTCATACTGAATTTGATACAATAATTTAAGTCACCACAGAACAGTAGCATTTACTAACCTGCCACTTCACAAAAGAAAACACGTTGGTTGGTAAATACCTATTTCTCTTCGTCGAGAGATTTTTACCGTTTTCATCTTCTGTCATAATATTTTACACAAATAACTAGTTAGCGGCACACATGTAGATCATAATATATCGCAACCATAAAAGGATATTAACATTAAGTTACCTACAATAGAAATCATACTTACGCGTCGGTTCATGGCGACACAGCGAGCGTGCGCTCCCACCCTCGATGACGTAAAGACACTAAGACCATAGTTATGTAGAAAGAGACCAGACTATTTTTTTCGGAAAATGAGTTAGCTATGCCATCGTAAATTAGAATTTTTAACCTTAGTTATGTTGAAAGTGACTTATTTTACCATGTCAATTCATTGAATTTATACCATTATGTATAAAATCGCCAATTATGATATGTGGGTTCTATAATGTCGAAAGCCGCTAAAGAACTTGATTTAGTCTATTTGGTCCGTTAAAAGATGATAATTTTTAATCTGCAGAACACAGCCAATCTACTATTAGTCGATTAGTCGGAATACAAACAAATGTACTTATCAAGTGAGCACATTTATGTAAGTAATCTACTTACAACGACTAGGCAGATAGTCGCTTTGAGCAATTTTTGTTTTTCGTTCTACCTCATGTTTGGTAGTTTTCGCAGTGATGTTTTTATAACCTTTGATAAAATAAAAAGCATTTAAATGAGTGTTTTACTTATTACAATCAGCATATAGCTCTTTCTAAATAAATACTACAATCTTGTATTTATAATGAGCATGAGACTACTAGAGTAATAAATAGCATATAGCTCTCTTCATAAAAATACAAGACTTCAATATTGTAATGAGTTATGTCGGTTAAAGAAATGGTCGCTTTAATTAAAATTACGATCGAAAGCAGGATAGCAAATATTAGTTCTATATAAAACGTCCAACTACATTGTTTTTTTAAAAAACCTATTAATACTCCAAAAAACAAGAATGCGATTTTGTAATCAGCATAAGTCAGGTAAAAAAATGGTCGCTTTCATTGAATTACGATCGAAAGCAGGATATCAAATATTAGTTCTATAGCCTACGAATAGGTACTCCAAAAACCAAAAGAATGCAATATTGTAATCAGCATAAATCAGCATAAAAATGATCGTTTTCATTGAATTACGATCGACAGCAATATAGCAAATATTAGTTGCATAGAAAACGTCCTACTACATTGTTTTTTTTTAAAACCTACGAATACTCCAGTTAATTTGTATAAAATGTGCTTAATAAAGTACATCATACTATGTTCTATCAATTTGGGTTATTTATGTTTAAGAAAACATACTAGAAATTAATCAATTATTATTTTTACCTAACAACGGCTATACCTCGAAACCGGATATTTATTATTGGACTCTTTTTGCATAACTATTAAAGATAAATTATTTTATTCTTAACCTTTACAACACTCTGTCACAAAAAAGTAGTAATATTAGCAGACCTTACGATTTACAAATTACACTTTTTTATGACACGGTTCTATGGTAAGTATCAATAAATTTGTTTAGATATATATTTGAGATAATTATATTTCTCTATTTAAGTATTTAATATATCGTTGTCTAGTACCCAAAGTATAAGCCTAGAGCTGAGTTTGGGACTAGGTCAGTTGGTGTGAGATTGTCCCCGTATGCTTATTTTATTATTTTATAGTAATTGTATCACTGTGCACCAAACTTTATAGGTTCTAAATGGTCGTAATATTCTCACATTTTTGATACAACTGACTTATACATTTGCAAAGATTAGGAAATATTTGAAGACATTTGATATAACTCGAGTTGTATCAATTAACACATACCAAGTGAAGTAAATATAGGTTTAATTTTTGATCTAACTCAAGTTGTATCTTTCAAAATACGCAAAACTCTGGTGATAAATGATATAACTCGAGTTATATCAAAAGACACAGACATTTTTAAAGGCATAAAAACCGTGATTAATAATATATTTTCAGATATATCATGAGGCACGAAAAAAAATATATAGTTATGGTTTTTTGAAGTGTTTTAACTAGAGAAATATCATTAAACACGGAAAATGGGAAAAAAAAGGGTCAATTGTATCATTTTACACGAAAGTATCTTGGAAACTAGAAGGCCTAGGAACACGGGAGTTGGACCAAACGATGCGTTATTTTTTTTTAAGTTGTTTCATGAAAGAACACGTTAACTGCTACAACTCAAGTTGTATCACTTGTCACAGGAGGCACAGAATTGTTCTTTAAACATGTGTAGACAAGATAATTCCTTTCAACAAAATGTTATGAGCACGGATGAAAGTACTTTTTGTCAGAATGGAATGTGAAACCCCAAAAATACCCACTACTAGACACATAAAGAATATTATAATCCTCGTTCTGAGGGACACTGCCTATCAATACCGTTGGACCATAAACGTGTAGGCATCTATCCATAATAATACTATCATCGGATCTATTTTTATTGATGGGACTTTGAACGCACAGAGGTTTCTAGAATCTTCAAGTGTTCCTCTTGTCAATTCATTGAATACCCTTTCTGAAGAAGAACGCAGTGAAAATAAATATGGTTTCAGCTGGAAGGGGCTCATTCAGTCTTGGTTGTGAGAGAAAAGCTAAATGAAATACCTATTTGGATAACGCTAGATTGGATGTTTTGGCTACCAAAATGTGGCACCAAGAAGCTCTGATATGACGCCTCTTGATTATTTTTTTATGGGGAGCTGTAAAAAATCAAATTTACGCTACTGACATCGAAACTCGAGACAAAATGAATGAATGCCCATTGTTACTCTATAATGAAGGAAAACCCTCATGCCGGTAACGGTATGGGTTCAGAATCAACCAGAGGGACTATTACCTAACGCACTCGCAATCACAATCGTTTTCATTTTGAGAATAGAACATTGCATTTTGAATTTCGAAAACGAAAACAATTGTTCTGCATTCAAGCAGATTGCGATTGCAGAGTGCGTTAGGTAATAACGATACAGGATACGGTTGTAGGTCAAAATAATCAAGAGATAATTTCAGGAAATTACATACACAAATGAATTAAGATTTAGGAGTTAGGTATAAGTTTTTTCCCTACATTGGTGATTTTTAAAGTTTTTTTGGACTTTAAAAAAAAGGAGGTGGTTGTCAATTTCGTCAGTTTTTATGATCGTTTATCGGTTTCCTACCACATGTTAAACCAAAAGCCGACTACTGTTTGATTGTCTTTTTGCGTTTTTGAAGGCGGATTTTTCTTTAGGTATACAATAAAGGGTGTCCAAATAGTAAAGGCGATTCAAAAACATGACGTATGATTAAAATGGACATCGAGCTGCTGGGTCCAAAACAAATCTAACCATAAGCCCGTTGTTCACACAGCAAAGAATCTTATTCACTTTGATTAAACGGGTTTATTGCATAGTTTTATAGCCGGTATTTCAGTTTTTACGTCACCTGCCGTAATAAAAGTGGACGGCGACCCGGTAGCTGCCGGCTATTGATATAACAAATTTATTATGGCGTTAACTATTTGCATTTATATACGTGTTAAAAGTATTTCTCGTAAATGGCGAATTGTTTGTTTTATTGAAAACCTGCCTTTAAATCTGGATTCAGAAATAAACGAAAACGCTATAAATTTCTGATTAACAATAAAACATTAGTAGCTAGACGTTTTGGGAGTTTGCGAACGTTACGTTATCGAAAATTGACGATAACTACCGGACGGTCTCATGAAGCGCTTATAGAGAAATAAATATTTAACTCCCCGTGTGGTTTCCGGATTAGAATAGTGCCACTCCGTGTCTTTCCGTGGATGTCGTAAAAACCGACTAAGGTGATAAAGGCGTGTAGTACTGTTAGGCGATGGGTTTGCAACCTGTCACTAATACACTGGTAAACATCTTCGCCTAAGTGTGCAAAATGTGGTTACAGAATTATCAAAAAGTTTTTAGAGTTGTTGGAAATTCGCTCTACCCCACTCTGGGAATAAAGGCATGAGTTTATGTATGTATGTACATACTTAAATATACCTAAAACATCCAAGACTCAGGCATAAATCGCACCCATCACACAAATATCTCGATGGATTTGAACCCGGGCCACTCGTTTCGTAGGCAGGGTGACCACCAACTAGGCAAACATGTCGCCATTTAGGATCTTTTTTTTAAATGTTATCCAGAAAAAAACAACTAGTGTGGACAAAGCTTGTCGGTACCTACATATAAATAATAAGCAACTTAGAGAGCATAGAAAGCATCCATGGCATATTAAACAAATATTTGCAGAAAGCGGGCGACGAACCCAGGTCCGCTAGGATGTGCATTGTTACAAATGCCAACCTCGTCAAACAAACATTGTAATTATAATTAAGTTAGTATAAGGCATAACCTCAAAACATCCGCCGAGCCGTACTACCCGCACTATGAGTACGTTTATTGCAAAAGTCAACAAACGTGTCCTCTCTAAACCTAATGGTGGCACTTCACTCAGCGTTGTGTATTCGCGTATCGCGGTGTGTAGACGGCCAAGTTGTCAAAACATTGATATTAATTGGCTGTTAGATAAACAAAGCCAATAGAAAACGCGTTAACGCGTTATTATCAGTTTTTTGATCGCATCTGAGCCATATACGCAAATACGTAGTAAATATACGTCTTCATTTCTGAATGACAAAGGTATATACGACCTTTGTTATTGAAATTCATGTCTAGTTGGTTCTGTTGGTTATTTGCACTAGGGATGTTGCGGAGCTTCAATTTCGGTCCCGATAAGTCGAAACTTCCGATTAATATTAGGTACTAGTCCGGTTCTGACTCCGGTTTCGATACTCTTTGATCAGAGGTTCTTATCGGAGGTCTTGGCATAGCGGCGGCGGCGCCGGTGTGTACAAACACTATAAACAAGTTTTCCTATTCCTCTACTTTTATCTGTCTTTTGTATAGACACGAACACTAAGAACATAAATAATTTGTCCGCAGAATAATCCAGAGAAAAGTCTATCGAGTATATTTCCTAAAACAGCACCATGTGCTTTTATTGAGTCAAAACGACACGCCTGGTTGCCAAAGCTTACTAAACCTGGGTTAAAGTATTAAGCGAAAAACACAAAATTTACTACAAAATACATGTTTCCCAACATAACAAATACATTTTTTTTTAAACAAAGTTTTTTTCATTTTCATTTTTGCTGCCCTTTGTTGTTCTGTCCTTCGTTCGTTCGTAAGTTTTTTCGGTTATTTTTGCATTTTAATTGAAACCGAGTCGTAGAAAAAGTATTGTATGCAACGGTGTATAATTAAGTCAAAAAACACTCGTGACGTCTCACAGACGCCACTCGTCTTTTCTGACCTCTCTTATATAACTGTTGCATAAACTACTATTATTATTATCGCGCGGCCAACCCCGCATCCCGCATGCTTACACATTACACACATAACTCATTTTTAGCTCCACCTCTGACTCCGATTTTGGTTCTGGTTCCGATTCCGACTCTGATAAATCAAATTTGAAAACTCTGACTTTGAATTCCGTTCCGATAAAAACCACGTAAAACATTTGTCAAAAAATATGCAACGCCACGTGTAGTGTCACCATAAAATAAACACCCTGTAAATGACGTCAACAATATATACGGCACCCCGACAATATGCAAATGCTCGGCGGTTAATAGGCTGATATTCCGACTACATAATGAAAACTTAATAAATAATTCTTAAGCTGGGGTCGCGCAACTTCGCTATTCCGGGAATCAGAGTCTTCGTAAAGTCAGAGTTAAGTTAAAATAAGTAAGTTTTAAGTTCGCGAAAGAGGCACTGGGTGGCGTGCAAGCTACAAGCGTTAAACGTTTATATTTCTACAGGGTGGTTGGTAAATTGATGTATTATTTTTAGGGAAGAGATATAAGAGCTTATTTGCAGTGAAAGGGTCGTGTAGGGTACACATGACCTTTGAAAAATAACACGTTTGTCGCTTATTAAAAAATATTGTTTATTAATTACAATGATTTTAAACCTCTCAGTAGGATGAAAGTGACTTGCAAAATATAAAGGTACGGCACGTAGTGCATATTTTAACTTATTATGAAACAGATAAAAAGCGATCTCTACTGTCAGCTCTTATATATTTAAATGACCCACCGATTTCTAAGAACCATCCTGACAAAACTACTTTTGTTCTAATAAACCGCATCCGTATCGGTCCATCAGTTTGGATACCAGTCGCCAGATAAACATATAGATTCACAGATACACTACTTAAAAGTATGACGGCTCGTCAATTAATATGATGGTTTTATAAGGGTGTGTGTAATGTTTGCACGCTCTGACGTAATGCAGAACACTGGTGCAATTCGGACCGTACGCTGTCATTACATCTGTGACCAACTGCCATGGCGGACACGATCCATTTGAATCTCGTCAATGCATCACGTTTTCTTCAGAACGTCTTTTGCAATTAACGTTACAGTATTCATTGAACTAAGTGACAATTGTATTTCGTAATCTAGCGGTGTTAAATTGAGATTCCCATATTCTGTGAATTTTAACTCCTTACCTGAATACCCCGCCCATATACCATAGTAATCTAAGATGGAAGACACCGAGGATGAGACCGACTGTGCTATACCGGGCCTGGGACCGGGTATAACTTTTTGCGTCTGAGGTTTTTTTGAGGATCGTTACAGTAATAAATGAAAATAAAACTCGGAAATGTTTTTTATTTTAACCGCTCATAAATGCTCATGATTTATACTGTTTTCCTTTAAAATAATGCATTACTTTCTTTTATTCGGAAGTAAATCAAATTAAAATTTATCAAATAAAAGACACATTAAAAAAAATACCTACCACTAAAACTGTACAAAGTTGTCTGATTACTGAACAAATGAGCAAACACTTCATCCGCTCACCGCTCACGTTCTACAACCACATAGGCCAAGTTAAGAGAGCTCGACAGCGGAATCTGTTTTCGTAACGAACTCTAACTTAAATTAGAGCTTTACGTCGACTCGGGCCACACAACTAATATTGGCGTTCGACGTGCTCGTGTGTGCCTGGCGTGTATGTAGCTACGGAACCGTGACAACCTGGGGGGAGGGGGGGGTCACTTCGACAACTCGCTTTTCAATTCGTTGAATCGTTTTTTTAATCGCATTTCTCAACAATATATGAAAATACCATAAAAGAGAAATTCTCTTTTATGGTATTTTCATATTTTGATCGGCTAAAAATACGGATGATGCAAGCATTTTAAACTGCTTATTACACAGCGATAAGACAGAGAGATCCGATATGTTCTGTGTCAGCCATATCTTCGTTATTTTTCTAGCTATTAAAAAAATCTTTTTGTCGACTGATTGTTATAAAAGTCAGCTTTTATTAAAGCTGTGAATAAAATCATGAAATTCCTTGTTATTCACAAGACAGTCTAATGGACCAGTTTTGTTGGTTGATAACCCGCATGATTGTAGAAATCCATTGACGAGTTGTTTGAACATTATTGCGCTGGAAGGTGTTGCAACGGCGCAATGTACCACTAAAAGCATGCGGGTTATTGACTAACAAAAATTGAGCGTTCGGTTGTTGCGTCAGATCATTATTAACACACTAGTCTCTGCCAACGGCTTCGTCCGCGCATAATTCGTAATTTTGTCTTCGGGAAGAGTACAATTCTCTGGATAAAAAGTAGCCATATGTGCTATTCCAGACTACGATGTATCTCTGTGCGCAATTTCATCCAGATTCGTTAAGCCGTTCTGGCATGATTCAGGAACAAACATACAAACTTTCGCACTTATAACATTAGCTAGATAAGATTATTGCTTCAAGTATATTCATAATCGCGATGTACTGAATAAGGCCAAATTTAAAAGGACCCGAAACCGACGTACGTGCATAAAGAGGTTGATGAATTTAGAGGAAACGAAAAAGGTGAATGTTTGAACGGGTGCACCTAGCTTCCTCATTGGGAGACATACGTGAAGATAATTATGTATACATGCACTGGGTACATTTTAAATTTGGTTACAAGTTTCTTCGATAAAACGTTTCATACGAAGTGGTTAATATACCACACTCTGTCTAACTTTACAAGCGAGTGGCCAATAGGCGTTCTCTAAATTACCTATCGTTGCTTAAATACTAAAGGGCCTCAAATCAAAATGTATTTGTGTTGCATTTAAATTCGGAATGCTATATACTTTAAGTTTTAAATCAAACTACGTCTGTTTTTGTTTTGAGGCGCTTTAGCATTTAAGCAGCGCTATATACAGTATGACAAATTTTTGTGACGCAACGGAAAAGTAAAATTTTCTTAATTTTTGTCCTTAACAATGGAGGTACACTTTTTTTGGAAAACGCCCAATTACGTTTTGCCGGTTAATACATATTTAAAAAAAGCAAGTCGTTTTAAGAATGGTAGAGTTAATAGACCTTTGATTGTGACATTATCCAAACAGCAGTTGGTTTTTTTAAATTTGCATTTTGAATGACTTGCAAAATTGTTTAAAAAAAGTCTTAATCGGTCAGACCTTTCCTACCGTGTTTATTTATTATTTGATAAGCATTTGTCACAATATGCATGACAAATCCTTATCAAATAATATGTACACTACGTCATGATAGTTTTAATATTATGAACGTCAATATAGCTTTTACTAACTTGTAACTTGACAATAATGGAGACCAAATTAAGAACAAAACGAAAGCATTTCAAAAGCAATTAGGTTTTACAGAGAACGCTAGAGCTCCAGTATCCTCTGTATTTCACGGAAGTAATATTCCACTTTATGCTAAAGACGCTTAGTTTTAAGTTTCACGTTTATTTAAAACAATTACAACTCTATATGTTCCTTATTAGGTGTGAAATTGGAATGATCTAGAAACTGCAGAACGCTGAGTCGTCATAATTGACAGGGCCCTCCTGTCACGTACTTCCTCTTGACATGCGGTCTCCGATAGAGACTTTTGTTTAAATTAGATCTTAAATCAACGTGGTAAGGTTGAATACGGAAAAGTTGTGAGTTGAGTTTAATGAACTATAATTAACTTGATTTTACCATATTAGGAGTTGTTTTGTTCTGTGTACAAAGTAATGCCTATTATAAGGTTTTTATTTTATTTTGATAGGGTTTTGGTTTATTGAGGTCTGATTTCGTAGTTTATTTTTCAACAAGTTTTAATTAAAAAAAAATACTCAGCTTTACGCCAAGGCTTAAGTATACATTATTTACGACGCATCGTATTTGAACTCATTGGTGTCTCTGCCTTTGAAGCTAGTGGTCTGGGATTCGAACTCCGGGACAGAAAAATATTTACTCGATGAATAAGATTATTTCTTGAATCTTGGATGTTTTTACATAATATGTAAAGAAATAATCTTATATTTTATATATTATATAAAAACTCATATTGTTGTCTAATATCAATAGAAAAAGCCTAGAGGTTAAATGGGATCAGTTTGTCTAAGGTACCCAATTTACAGTAAACAAATACTTCCAGATACTTTGCAAAAACGATAACAAAAAAAAACAAAAGTTGAAAATGTAATAATGCACCGATATTGGCATAACGAAAAGTTCAATCCGCCAACTTCTGTCGTCTTAAGAAGAACTTTTAACTTTGTGACGGTAAAATTGTCTAACAGTTCCTTTGGAAAAACAATTTTGAAACGAGTTTTATTTTCAACCGTGACAAAACTTCGAATTTTTTAAATTTAAATTTGTACGAGTCGAAGGTAAACTTTGTTGAAAAGTTAACGGTATACTTTAAACGTTTTCACACTGCATATGATACAAATAAAGTGTTTGCACTGTTGTGTTCCAGTGAGGGGTTTATACTAGCCGATGATTTGTCCCCAGCATAGAGGTGTTTCATATTAGTCCCCAGGGTTGGCAACGCAGTTTTATGATTGCAAAAGCCCACGCATCACCAATATCTTTATTATAATTTGTATATAGCTATATTGTTATCCAAGCCATATAGTTATTTTACGGTAATTCACCTTTACTGTGTAGTAATAATACTATTATAGGTCTACCAGAATCTAAAGACAATAATAAGTGAAAAGAAAACGATTTCTCTAAACTAGAAATTTCACCAGTTGTTTTATCCCGCACCGAAACACAGCAATGCGAATACTGCTGCTTCCTGGTTGGTTAAAGGATAAGATAGTGGTAGCGATCCGGGCAGATCTTATAGAAGGTACAACCACTATAGTACTTTACGTGACGGTTGCGTAATGCCAATATGCAGAGTTACGTACAATACTTTAACTACACGCATATTATAAGTAGGTACTCTAAGATGAGTTCAGAAGCTGAAAGGTGAATGACCAGCTTTACCTATGGCAGTGGGTGACAGCGATGACAGTTTTTACGGCAGTTAAAGTGTTAATTTCATTACGTTATCGAACATTGTAAGGTAATGAGATCCAAATTTGGAACATCTTCCAAAATTAACAGCTGTCATCGCTGTCACCTACTACCGCAGGTAATGCTGGTCATTGCCTACTGGTTTTGAACGCATAATAGTGGACTATAACATGTGTAGATAAAATTGCTTATGTATTAATTATTTTATAACATAACCCTATAGTCCGCGGTGCACATCCCTCCCCCCCCCCCCTTCGCCTTTATCTACGATTGCAGCATCTACATCTGTAGCAAGTTCCTAGCCAAAACGTCTGAGTTATCTCTTGGCAGTAGGCTAGGAAGCCAATTTCTTGGCTTGAGTAGGACTAAGTTTTGCTACTGTCCTTTTCGCTACGTGATTGGGAGGTGGGGCTGGGGGGATAGATGGAAAATAGAGCTGAAGTAATCTGGACGTAAGATAAAAGACGTTTATTGAGTAAGTAAACATCGAATTTTTCTAGCGTTAAGACTATTGGAGCTAAGAACTTTGACTTACTCAATGATGAATTAATGGGTTAATAATTTACAATAATGTATAAATAAATAATAAAATAATTCTACGTATTTATTTGCTGTCCTTTCTGCGTCTGTAATTGTTGTACGTTTAACAATTCATTGTTAAATTTATCTCAATCGCTCAAAGTTTAACTGAAAAGGATCATAAAGGGATAAGTTCGCCTTTGTGCATACCTTTTGTGTTACTGTTTCTTTTAGTTATTTTTTGTTGAAATAATGAGTTTGTATGCAAACATACTCACTTGTTATACATCTCTCCTCTGATATCTAAATAGTCTAGTAACAAAAAAAGTCGCTAAATTATTTTGTTGCTGTAACATCTAGGTAGGTTCTCTTGGTCCTCCCTTTGCCAGGGTTAGAAATCTGGACCCCTTAACCAGTTCTTATTTACGGTGACTGTCCCCCTTCAGGGGCCTCCAACCACCAAAGTCTAATGATCGCTGGGATTGACCAAGTATTTTTGGTTTTTGATTGTTCCTGCAGTTGTTTGGCGTCGCGACTAAAACGATAAGGCCGGCTTGACGTCAAGCTGAACAAGTGAAACTGCAACTAAAGAGCTAGCTAATAGAGTAGGATAGACGAGAAAAAGATGGCGGTGCGTACAACTTAGCGAGCTAAATGAGACGTTATTTCAAACAGGAACAGTTTTTGCGATTTGATCAGAACCGAAATTAAATTGATTCTATTCAAGAGAAATCGAAATGAAAATTCACTATTTGAAATGTACAGTCAAAGTCATAAATATGTTTACACTTTAGTACCTTGTCTATTTAACGTCATGTTAAAATTGTCATATGAAATTGTAACAGCGATAAAAGTGACAAGGTACTAAAGTGTAAACATATTTATGACTTCGACTGTACGGCGTTTGTATAACAAATAAATGTCAGGGGGGCAATGTCACACCAATTGACCTAGATAGTCCCAAACTAAGCACTAGACTTCTACTATGGGTACTAAATAACGATATAAATACAAATATAGAGAAATATACACTTAAATACACAGACAACGTCCCAATTCTAATGAGCTGGTTTAAAATAATAACCAGGTTTCCGAGGCCTGCCCTTTGGCCACCAGCAAACACACCACTCTATCTCTAAATAATGTTGGAAGGAAACAACGTCGCTAACTGCGTGTTTGTTGGCTTACTTCGAAACTACGCAACGTATTTTATTGCGGTTTTCCCTATCGTACAGAGGAAAACTAAAAATAAGTGAGACATATTTTCGGACTAACGATCACTCCTCCGTTGTTCGGGGAATCTGACGATAAATGACAACACCGTAGTGGTACAACGTAGATTTTAGGGTTTCGTCCACAAAAGGTGTCAACCGGACTCCACTAGTAAGTCCGCTGTCCATCTGTCTGTCAGTAAACATCCTGTCATTTCCTCCACTACTATTCCTACCCGCTAAACAGGTTTCTGAGCAATGAAACCTCTTGCCCAAAACCCTGGGCATTACTCCTGGGCAAAATTCTACACGGTAAAACCTTATTGATTTGTCAACGTTCTTATAGTTCATATTTACTTGATAGTAATGGTGACCGAGTTCAAATTAATACCAAAGACGTCAAAAGAAACAATGGTTTTGTTTTATCATGTTGAATAGAGGAATTGATCGATTAAATTTGCGAACGGCTACTAAACAAAGGTCTTTGTTGTTTTCTGGTAAACTACTTGGTAAATTAAATCGAGTTTACAACGCAATTCCCTGCCGTACCCTTACCACGAGTTACAATTACCGTACTCGCTTGCGAGTCGATGGCTCTGTCCCTCGCACTCTATAAGAATACTGCGAGACCTGCGAGGGACAGAGCAATCGACTCGCTAGCGAGTACCGTAATTGTAACTCATGGTAGGGGTACCGAACATTAATTTGGCTGGTGTCTCGTTATTAATATACGGAAAGCAACAAATATGATCATGACTATGACACTGCTGCGATATTCGAACAAATAACTTTACAATCGCTCGCTGACGCGCTCAGCTGATATTATATTGTCCGAACTTGTATTTTAGGAATTTTGTGCATATTCCATTTACGTAGGTGATAATTTAAGGAATTAAAATACGCTATTGCGTTTATATCTTACAAAAACAATTAATATTGAGGGACAATCTTACACAAATTGACTAATTATTAGTCACTGTATATTTCAGTACCTTGTCGCAGCTATATATGATACCTAAACTAAACTCGACCGACTCTCACTTTACACCGTGTCCAATAAGTTCGAATACACATCTTTTTGCACTAACCCTAAAGACATGTCATACAGACTACAGGCCATCGAATTCTTATTTTAATTTATAAAGTATGTTGTCGTTAACAAAATACAATCGTTTCAAATGTCAAGCATTTGTAGTTTGCTTTTAATCTACGATGAAACAGTTTCGTGAAACGATTAACAGAAAATTTTGCAATGGCGACAGCCCAGGTGCTATCTTCAAAGCCTTAAAACCCCTTGGAATTAAACGCAATCTAGTTTACACCACAATTAAAAGGTATAAAGAGACCTCCTCAGTAGAAGACAGGAAAAGATCCGGTCGGCCACGTTCAGCTAGAACCGATAGAGTAGTAAAGATTGTGAGAGAGCGACTTCGGCGGAAAATACACCGTTCTATCCGAAAATTGGCTGCTGACCTGAAAATTTCAAAAGGATCGGTACACAATATTTTGAGGGTGGATCTTGGATGCCATGCCTACAAAAAACGAAAAGTTCATGGCATTTCCGAAGCGACCATGAAAAAGAGAGTACAAAGATCCAATATAATACTTTCTTGGCACGCAGGGGATGAGTTTGTATTTTCTGACGAGAAACTGTTCGTGTTAGAACAGCCTCATAATGCCCAAAATGATCGATTGTGGGCACCAATGATAAAAGACATTCCGGACAACCAGAAAAATGTTCCGAGGTTCCAGAGCTCACTATCGGTGATGGTGTGGGGTGCAGAAACTACCTCTAGTATTTATCGATAAAGGCGTTAAAATCAATGCTCAATACTATAAATCCGAGGTTTTGGAGAAAATTGTTGCTCCAAATTTAAAAAGGATGTTAATATTATGTTTTCCAACAAGACGGAGCTCCTTCACACACGGCAAACGCTGTTCAAGCTTGGTGTCAGGCTAATTTGACCGATTTTCTGCCGAAACATGAATGGTCACCCAGTTTTCCGGACTTGAATGTATTAGATTATTTCGTGTGGTCGTACATGCTCTCGAAACTACATGATTATAAAATCGCAAACCTGGATCATTTCAAAAAGGTTATCGAGCATATTTGGGATGAAATACCAATGGAAGCGGTGCGTGCCGCGTGTGATTCATTTGAGAAACGTTTAAAGCTAGTAAAAAAAGTTAAAGGTGGAGTTATTCCGAAACATTTGTTGTACATAAGTGTGCCATTAATAAAATATAGTTTTCATTGTATTAACTGTTCGTACATTTATTTTATTGAGAATCTAAACTGTATGCGAACTTATTAGACACGGTGTAGTACTGCGACAAGGTATTAAAATTTGCAGTGACTATGATCGACTGTATTAGACATTATGTACAAAAATAAATACTTATATACATAGAAAACACCCAAGACTCTGAAACAAAGTCACTATTTGCGCTGACCGGGAATCGAACCTGGGACCGCTAGCTTCATAGACATGCTTCACTACCAACTAGGCTAAAGTTGTCATATTAATTGTCATATTTTCAGATCGTTATTGTTACTATAGTTTAGGCGGTGCGGGGCACACACCACAAGCGCGCACTATTCGTTCTATCTCTGAGTCCAACCAAGGCCTTTATTAAACACGGTAAAATCAAATCGTTCTTAACCCGTTTTCGTATTGTCAACGTTGTGATAGCTCTTATTTACCACACCCGGACGCGCGTCTAACAAAGCGTCTCCTATCACTAGATAGACATGCCCTACGAATAATTATAGGAAACATTACTTTTTTTTCTGTGGCTTCTGTTGCTCGAGGTGGACGTGTGTTTGGTTATTTCTTGGATTTTATTTTTTGGTGTATTTTTGCGTTCTATACTTTTCGGAAGTTCATTGTGAATTTATCGGTGCCTCCTTGTCTATCTTGGGAGGATTTGGACTTGGCCAGTCGGCCATATTGATCTGTGTCGGACCTTTCACTCGAACGCGTGTGCAGTGCTGTGACGTATCGCAAGTCGAAGTTTTTGTAATTTAATCTTTTTGTGTTTTTCGGCTGGGTTCGAACTCGCGGCCCGCAGCACTCATCGCTCTGCAGCCGGCCTTTTGACCGCTGAGCCACGGTGCAGTGAGCCTCTGCGCCCGAAATTACCGTACAGATTCAGAGTGGTTACATCGTTTAAGCTTGAACCTTATTATTGTGACGTTAAGAGCGACATTTATAACGACTACCTTGAAAAATGTTGTGCAGTGTTTGTAATCAAATCATAGATCCCGCCACGGTGTTAAAATGCTCGGCTTGTGTGGGAGTCTATCATTACCAATGCTTAAATATAACTTCAGAGCAGTACACGGAGAACATTTCCAGGCTTAAGGAAACATGGCTATGCTCATTTTGCTCATCAGTGAATAGTCGTCGCAGGAGAAATGACGTAACACCGGTTCGATTCAATACAACCGCGGTGACCCTGGACGACTCGGCTATGTCCTGCGATGGCGTTCTCAACGAGTCTAGGCCGGTGGGGGCTGCTGATGCCAGTGAGGTATTGACAACACCTCCGAACGTATACCGACCGTCTACAGCCAACGACAGCTCGTTAAGGTCAGCGGATCATGGCGAGATACTTAACACCATTTTATCCAGGGTCTCGGAACTCCAAAACCAGTTTTTATCTATCCAGGCGATTAGAACCGATGTTAATCAAGTTAGGTCGGATATTAATGAGATGAAGACCAATCTTAGTTTGAGTTTAGACGAAATGGTAAATCGTGTAACTGTAATCGAGTCTCGAGTTGACGCTCTGGAGCAGTGCAAAACTGAATTGAGCGAGGTGAAAACGATGGTAAACGACGTAATGGCAGATCTGAGACGTAATGATCAGTGGGTTCGGCGATCGAATATTCAGATAAACGGAATCCCAGAAACAAAAGGAGAGAACCTATTTAGTGTTTTGGACTCGTTGGCGGGATTAAGTGGATATTCTCTCAACATCGGCTCGGATATTGACTTAGTGACTCGCGTCGCTGTCAAAAACGACAGGGACAGCAGGAAGCCGAAGCCTATCATCGTGAAATTCCTAGCACGCTACAAGAAGGACGATTTCATGTCGTCTCTTCGGAAATTAAAGACCCTAAAGGCATCTGATTTGGGTTTTCCTAACAATGAAAACCGAATACATATTAATGATCACCTCTCAGCTTTTAACAAGCATCTTCTAAGAGAGGCACAGCTTAGGAAAACCCAACATCAGTACAAGTATTGTTGGGTCCGAAATTGTACTGTGAAAGTTCGAAAAACGGACACATCACCTATTCTTTATATAACGTCGGAGAAATGTTTAAACAAAATTTCATAAGAACTAAAATAGATCCATTATCACTGTATCTTTACATATTTTATATTTGTTCTATGTATGTTGATTTATTACTTTATTGCAGATTCAAAAGAACATTCTGTCATATTTATGTTATGATTTTCAAGTGTCATGCTGCTCTATACTACTTTTTTAACAAATCGGTTATGAACCTATTTATTTTGGAGGGTTCTATCTTATCGGCCTTATTGCGTTACTTTGTTAAGATGCAGAAAAGACCTTTTTCTGTATCAATATACATAACTATTATCAATACCAATAACCATATCAATGTTGGTTAGTATTTATTATCAGAATGCACGTGGTTTACGCACGAAAACTAGTGATTTCTTTAGTAATGTCCTAAATTATGACTATGACATCATTTGCATAACAGAAACTTGGTTGTTAGACGGCATCTACGACTCTGAACTATTCGACGCGCGCTATAATGTGTTCAGAACCGATCGCGATTATGTGCAAATGGAGGTAACCAGAGGAGGCGGAACTCTTATAGCTGTGCGCCGCGGGATCGGGGTGGACACGCGCCACACGCGCCCGGCCTTATCGCTGCCGGACGCGGACATCACGTGTGTCGACATACCTCTGTCACAAGGTCGAAAGTTTAGAGTATTTACCTGCTATTTCCCTCAAAATAAACATCAGCAAGACTCTCAAGCAACATTTTTTGAATTTTTGTCCGATTTAAACATTGATTTTCCTGGCGACGATTTTCTTGTATTGGGTGATTTTAATATTGGGGAAGCCATTTGGATTCCAGCCAATGACAACTTACAAAGTTTCAAGCTGGACAACCCGTTCTTTACCGCACTCACTACTCAATTATCAGCGTTTACACAGTTCACGAATTGGAAGCAATTCAACAATATTCCTAACAAAAATAACCGACAATTAGATTTAGTATTGTCTAATTTGCATTGTAAATTGACTAATGTGAACCCTTTAGTCCCTATTGATCCTCATCACCCAGTCTTTTGTATATCGACTGAAATTGGTTTGACTGAGCATCATTTAAATCCAGCCCCGCGATTGATCCGTCGTTTCTTCGCAGCTGACTACGACTTAATTAACTCGAAATTGGAGCAGGTTGACTGGGAATCACAATTAGCTACAGACCATATTGAGACTGCGGCTGATAGTTTTTATAAAATAATAAATAGTATAATTAATGAGTATATTCCTTCAAAACAAAGTAGTAGCAGTGATAATAAATTTCCTGCGTGGTACCCTCTTTCTTTAATAAAATTAATAAAGAAAAAAACTCGTATCCACAAAAGATGGAAAATGTATGGCCGGATATCTGACTATAATACCTTCGCGAATGTACGTGCCACCATAAAAAAAAAAGAAATTTCTTGCTATAACCTTTACATTGCACGAGCCGAACATAATATTCGAATTAATTCAAAATCCTTCTGGTCATTCATTAAATCAAAAACGAAAAATAGTGGTTTACCCGATACACTCTATTTGGGCGACAAAAGAGCGACAACTGGGCAAAATATGGCAAATCTTTTTAATACCTTCTTTCAGTCAGTTTTCGTACCTGATGATATTTTGCCGCCTAATACGGATATTCAATTGGTACCGGGTAACTGTTATGCAAACAATTTAATTGGGAACGTTAATATAACACCAGCTTTAGTAGCCAAATATCTTGGGACTCTGAATGAATCGAAAGGATCTGGGCCTGACGGTATTCACCCGATTTTTTTGAAACGGTGTAGCGAAACCTTGGCTTTACCAATGTGCATATTATTTAATATTTCTTTATCTTCCGGTATTATGCCTAAATCTTGGAAACGTTCCCTTGTGGTCCCAATTTTTAAAAGTGGTGATAAATATAATGTGGAAAATTATCGAGGAATCTCAAAGATCTCTACTATACCTAAAATATTTGAAAAGATTATTTACGATGCTTTATATCCCTTTATTAGGCCATTATTAATCACCGAGCAACACGGTTTTATTAACAAGCGCTCCATAGATTCTAATCTTTGTGAGTTGTTAGATTATGTTTTGAGTGCAATGGATAGAGGGTTTCAGGTTGACGCAGTTTATACAGATTTTTCTAAAGCCTTCGACAGAATTTCTCATAGTATAGGTACTAGTTGGTAAGTTGGGGACATTTGGGATACACGGTGACCTGTTGAGATGGCTAACGTCATACTTACGCGAAAGAACGCAAGCGGTTTCAGTTAAAGGATTTACATCTAGTTTTGTTCCTATTACCTCTGGCGTGCCACAGGGATTCTCATTTGGGCCCTCTTTTATTTAATATATTTATCAACGATATTATTAAATGTTTTCTTAATTCTAATGTTTTATTATATGCAGATGACACCAAAATTTTTACTGTCATTAAAAGCCAAGAAGATTGTGTTAAATTACAATCTGATTTAGACAGACTAGGTTTATATTGTACCCAAAATAATCTGCACCTCAATGTTGGAAAATGCTGTACCATCTCTTTCTCAAGAAAACGTTTACCAATAATTAATCATTACTATATTAACAACCAAATTGTCAATCGTGTTACTGAGGTTAAAGATTTAGGAGTTATCATCGACAATGAAGTGCATCTGACATCTCATATCAGTAAAATCACTTCTAAAGCTTATAGAATGCTTGGATTCATTTTTCGGCAAGGCAAAGATTTTAAAAACCCGAACACCTTAATCTTGCTTTATAATTCTTATGTCCGTTCGCATTTAGAATATGCTTCCACTGTTTGGAGTCCCTATTATGCGATACACTGTAAAACCATAGAAAATATTCAGAATAAATTTATCAAACGAATGCAACATAAATTTAAATCATTTACAGGTGACCGGGTAGAAGGGCTACAAATGCGTAGGGAAATCAAAGATCTCTCATTCTTATATAAATTACTGCACAACACCATTGATTCCCCTAATCTTCTTAGCAAATTATCTTTCCGCTGTCCGACCTTTAGAACTCGTTCCACTAATTTGTTCGCCGTTCCATCTTACCGTACAAATTATGCTAGAAATACATATATAGCAAGAGCGTGTACAAATTATAACAAGAAATACTCAAATATTGATCTTTTCAACAAATGTCTCAACCAGTTTGTTTCTGCAATGAGAAAATTACATTTAGAACATCAACAGAACAATAAGTCATAAATCTAAATTAATAACAGAATGTTAGTGAAGTAATAATAAGTAAGTTATTAATAATAAGTTAAGGGTATAGAAAACTGTATTACACTATTTGTTAAAAATATAATAATTAAGAAATTCATTAGATGTAATTTATATGTTACTATTAATTTAATTATATAAAAATAAAAAAAATAAAAAACAACACTTGTAAAGTTACCTGTCCTCGTAGGTGACATATGTATACATACAAACTGTCTCACTAGAGCAAATTTGTTAGCTATTAGTGGAAACTGTTTTGGCTAATGTATTAACTTATATTGTTTTGTTCTATTTGTAAAATTACTGCTGTTTGTTTCCCTTGAATAAATAAATAAATAAATAAATTACTGGTCACTGCTTGCTTAACAAACATTTGTATGTTCTAGGTATGACCGACAGCCCCCTATGCAGGGGATGCCTGTCAGCCGACGAAACAGCCCCCCACGTAATCCTGGAATGCGTAGGTGTAGCCGCTCAACGGACTGAAATCCTCAAGACACCGAGGTCACTCCGAGAAGCCTGTGGAGATACCAGGAGGATCCTGCGCTTCTGGTCGGAGTTAGGCTGGCTAGACTACTAGCCGGTACCCCTACGCACAATGGCCCGACATACACGGGCTAAGTGCGGAAAAAGGAGTCCATCACCATACCATACCATACCAGCTCTCATTTACTTGACAGTAACGCTGTCCGAGTTAAAAACAATACCATAACAGGTCGAAGATGATAGGGTTTTTACCGCCTTTTATTAAACAACCAAAGACTTACCGCGGCAAACACTGGAAACTCACCTTCTTAAAAAGTAATTTAAAAATGATTTTCTATATTTAAATAAACCGTTTGCAAGATAAAACGGAAGTAATGTTCCGATAACAGTTTTGAGCCCCTTGGAGGCTATCGGAGAAAATTAAGTTCGTTAAAAAAGTGTTAAGTGGACTTTTAAACGACTTACCGCCATTTCCAATAACCAATCTATTTCGTGGAATAGCCTTGTTCTGCGAATGAGTAAAACGTGAGCTTTGCTTGTTTAAAATTGAGACAAAACATTTTTTTTAAGATCTTGATTTTCAATGTTCTTAAAATAAGCCGACGCAACGTTTATATAGTCATGCATCTAGAGCATCACTTTTTAACCACCAACGCAATAGAGGGGTATAATAAGTGTGTGTGTGTGTGTGTGTGTGTGTGTGTGCGCGGGTGTGTGGTATTACCGATTAAAATAGAGACTCTGCCAATTTTCCTTTTACAAGTCTCTGGCATCTCCTATGTAGGTATACATTCCAGACGGTTTTGGGCCACGGTGACTACTTCAACTCTGCTGTTGTTGACGTTCGTCTGCTTTCGCGCCGCTCACGTAGCCAATCTTATTTGAAAAGACCCGCATAATAGGCAAGTGAGCACACCAGAGACATACTTGTAGCTGATCGCTACAGGTGGTCGGGTCTTAGGCTGGGCCGAGTTTCTAGGCGGTAAATACCATATCGTCTTTGACCAGGGTAGTGATTCTGTAAACAACGCCGGTCGTGCGGACTGTCGAGTGATACCAAGCGGCGAGATTAAGTAGTCCCGTCAGTGCGAACAAAACACATTGTAGCGCGTGCATTTTCAATTAAGCAGCCTTATACGTTCGACCCATCGTGCTGCTAAATTGAAAATGCACGCGCTGCAATGTGTTTTGTTCGCACTGACGGGACTACTTTATCTCGCCGGTTGGATATCACTCGACAGTCCGCACGACCGGCGTTGTTTACAGAATCACTACCCTGTTGTCGTATTGACAACGTTTTGACAGCTCTTATTTACTTGACAGTAATGGCGGCCGAGTTAAATACAATACCATTACAGATCAAAGACGATAATAATGGTTTTTACCACCGGGAATAGAGACTTTATAGTGCCCAGTCGATAAGAAACGTGACACTTTGCACAACCATGAAGGTTCAAAACATTTATAATGTGTAAATTTATAATGCTTTTATACTTATTTGTTGCATGTGTAGGGAGACTGGGTTTCAAAGTTGCAAGTTTTCAGGGTGGTGTACCCGCAGCGTGTGAAACCGGACTAACACTACACTGTACTGTGATTACTAAGCCTACACTGTAAGTCTGAACATCTGTCTGTTATAACTTTAAAAATCACAATGTTTTATTACGGCAGATTTTGTAATGAAACAAAAGAGATGGGTTTGCGCTAGTTCGACTGGAATTGGATTTCAAATAGAAATATAATTATACCTACTGGATGGCGGTACAGAACCCTCAGTGAGCGAGTCCAAGTCGCACTTGACCGTTTTTTGTCTTTAAGATGATTTCTATTCGGGACGGCTGCCTAGCATCGAAACAATATCGCTATCAAAGGGTATAACCGTGTTTGTATGGGGGATCGGCCCCAGACGCCAAATTGATTGTCGTTTTGCTGATTTATTTCCCCAAGCATAAGATGCTATTCCACCAAATATTGAGCCTAAAATGTCACAGGTTTTGGAGAAAATAAAAAAAAATGAAAATCGGTTTTTATTTATTTTTGTCTAAAGTACTGAACCGATTTTTTTGTAACTTAAGTATATTATGCTAGTAATTTAGATGTATTATTAAAAAAAAATGAAGTTCCAAATGCATTTGTAAATAGTAAAATTTTTACTTTTAAGTTTTCTTTATTTTTTTTTTATTGTTCCGAGTTAGGGACACCCACCAATTTTGGATATTTTATGTAAAAACTAATATTCTATAACATATATTTTTTTCAAAAACATTCACTTGGCTCAACAGGGTAAGAATACCATGTGCATGTAAATTGATACGACAACAGAGAATTCCATATTATTATTGTTATATTATCGACCGCCGCTGTGTAGGTAAGTACGAATTTGAATTTAGAACGTGACCAATTGTTAAAGAGGATGGATTACGTTATTATTGACAGTATAAGCTGTATGCAACTTGGTTGTAGAGTACCACGAAATTTAAAAATAAGGCGGGGACCATTATTTTTTAATATGAGTTGCATTAATATTGATCTTGCAATGAGAAAAAAGGAGATTATAAGAAAATTATTTTTTAAGTTGCCAAGATCCTTACACATGTACGTGTATAACAATATCTGTGAACGGTTACAAAAATATAAGTGAATGTTTTTGAAAAAAACATACGATAAAGAACTAATATATCTTATCATATTTTTGTTTACAAAAACATACAGTTTATACAGCCAATAATAACGTAATCCATCCTATTTAACAATTCGATCATTGAATACAAAACGGACACATTCCAAAATAATTTGCTCTTGCATTAGAAATCTTATAGGAATAGCTTCTAATTTTAAAATGCAACACTGATTCATTTTGAAATGTGTCCGTTTTGTATTCAATGAACGAATTGGTCACGTTCTAAATTCAAATTCGTACTTACCTACACAGCGGCGGTCGATAATATAACAATAATAATATGGAATTCTCTGTTGTCGTATCAATTTACATGCACATGGTATTCTTACCCTGTTGAGCCAAGTGAATGTTTTTGAAAAAAATATATGTTATAGAATATTAGTTTTTACATAAAATATCCAAAATTGGTGGGTGTCCCTAACTCGGAACAATAAAAAAAAATAAAGAAAACTTAAAAGTAAAAATTTTACTATTTACAAATGCATTTGGAACTTCATTTTTTTTTAATAATACATCTAAATTACTAGCATAATATACTTAAGTTACAAAAAAATCGGTTCAGTACTTTAGACAAAAATAAATAAAAACCGATTTTCATTTTTTTTTATTTTCTCCAAAACCTGTGACATTTTAGGCTCAATATTTGGTGGAATAGCATCTTATGCTTGGGGAAATAAATCAGCAAAACGACAATCAATTTGGCGTCTGGGGCCGATCCCCCATACAAACACGGTTATACCCTTTGGTACTTTTAGGAAAAAAAAACAGATTTGATGCTAAAGTCACATTTTGTTCGACTATTTCTGTAAGATCGTGATCACATTTAAATGAAATGTTTTTTCTCTATGCTCGTGCAGTAAAGAGAAATACTTATATAAATAAAAATAAATTAGTTATTCCAAACAGAACCGAAGAAAATATCGTGAATGCCAGCTCAGTGCCCTATCGGACAATCAGCTCTGGCTGCCAGCGCATTTGAATTCTAAATTCGAATTGAACGTCGAGTTCAACGTTTGCACATGCATTCGAATCGAGCACTGGCCAGTTACACCTATTGAAAGAGGAAGGTGTTTTTCTGTATGCAAACAGACTGAGGAAAAAGTTGTTAAGGTAAATGAATTTGAATTTTGTTCTTTGCCAGTGACTGTCACTGGCTGTTTAACTTTAATGGAAGATGCTATATTAAGGATTGACTTTACCAGTGCTCAAAATACAATGACGCACCGTAAACGCAGTTTCGTGAAAGTTGTGTCTTTTACGTGCGTCGACCGGGCGGTGTGGTGGCGATCATAAGAACGCGATGTAATTAATTTTCTAAAAACATCAAAAATGTGTCACCACGTCAGCGTTCTTTAAGAACCAGTATGGACGGTATGCTTTAAGCAAGCGCAAAAAATTGAGCACCGGTATGGTCGATCCTAGAGAAATTAACCATGATGTTTTATGTACGTCTGTAAACTCTTTATTGCACACACAGAAAATAACAAACTAAAAAAGGAACAGAAACAAAAAAGGTATGTGCCAACGCGTACTTTAAGGATTTCTTCCAGTTAACCTTTGAGCGCAGATTAATAAGACCTTATTTATATAGCAGAAATAGCTTGCTTGTTTGCAGGCTAAGTGCGGAAAAAGGAGTCCATCACCATAACCATAACCATATAGCTTGCTTGTCTTATTGTAATTTAATAAAGCCAGAAATTACATACTTATTAAAACAAAAAATCTTTCCCGATTCTCATTTCCTTCTTAATCTATTTCCTGCGAGCGTTAAATCTTCGGAACAGGGAAGTTAAGATTGTGATTCAATATAAAAATTGTTTGACAAGATACCTTAAGACTACGCCGACCGTATCTCATCATCATCATCATACCTTCACGCCTTAATTCCCAGAGTGGGCTAGGCAGAGCCACAGAATTACCAACAACTACTCTAAAAACTTATAGTTAATTCTATAACCACATTTTGCACAAACAGGCTACGATAACTATCAGCGTATTAGTGACGGATTGCAAGCCCATCGCCTAACAATGTTACAAGCCTCTATTCCCTTAGTCGCCTCTTACGACTTCCACGGGAAGACATGGAGTGGTACTATTCTAAGCGGAACACGGAACATCTAATTCTAATTTTAATTAATGGCTCTCACTCCTGTTAAGGTGTATTTTGCCAATGTCAAGTTATTTATAGACACTCTCATGGACTTATTAGAAGCCCATGGATATGGTGAAGACAATAATTGGGTGAGTATAGTTTTTTGAAGTGGTGTATTTTATATTTTATTTCGATAGGAATTATTATATAGATCTGAGAATAAAAATCCTTTTACTTATCTTCTATAGTTTTTCCGAAAGATTTTTTTAAAACACTGTGTTGACAGTTTATAACTTTCTATGCCTGTTTTCCTCGTACGCCTTGGTCTCCAATGAAAAAAAAAAGAAATGAGAAAAAGTAATCGTTGACAGTTCTCATTTGTCAAGCAATCCGTTACACTTACACCGTATTGATTATTTTGATTTCGTTTGCAAGTTTGTTTAGACTGTGCTTACAATAATTCTTGTGTTTCCGGCGCTACAACAGTCGCTGAATCATCCAAAAGGTTTGAACAAACCAATTTGTGTTTGTTTAGTCCAAAAAGAAAATCGTTTTCAAAGTGCCGCAAATCGTCGAGATAAGAATTTCCGATTAGTGTCCGAAGTCTGTGCCAGGGTCGTGGAGAGAAGTAGAAAAGCCAGAGTCCAGGTATAAGCAATAGTTGTCGTTAAAACACAGTCGAAACAAACTTGCAAACGAAATCAAAACAATCCAATTCAGGTGTAATTTTTTGACAAACGAGAACTGTCAACGATAACTTTTTTTTTCATTAGAGACCAAGGCGTAAGCACTTCGGGTTAGCTCCACGCGCTTCTGTCAAGTCGCATTGGTAAATCAAAAAACCATCCATCGATTTCAAGACAATACTTTAGTCTATTAGTTAACATGATAACAGTAATGAGGGCGCCACACTGGACGACCGGCGTAGTCTTAACTAAGACAGGTTTATCATGTATTGTATCCTCACAAAGGAAATGCACATGTCAAAGTGCAGTTTGCACGTCCCTCACAGTCTCCTTACGCGTCGTTTGAAGCTTGTAAGCCGCTACTCGCCAGTGTATGGCTACTTGTAATTACGTGACCAACCGAGGCAAGTGCTACGGACATGCGAGCCACAATTACAGTAGCTGTCCACTGTCAGGACAGCGTGCACAGTTGCACACGTGTGACCTTAGCAATGTGTTCAACATTGGAACACTATAGTGCAATCCATCAATGTCATCTTTAAAAGATTAACTAGAAGAACAAATTGTACGCCGTGTGATTGTCGTCTTAAATAGTCCACTCCATGTCCTCTCGTGGAAGTTGTAACAGGCGACTAAGGGAATAAACCTAAGGTGTCAGTAGGTGAAAACTTATAAATGGCCTAGGTTATAATACATTGTAAAATCTGTTTAGTGATAAGAAGGCTGTTAGTTTTCCGAATATAAATAAAATAAAATAAATAAATAAATAAATAAAGGCTTTTAGTATTGTTAGGCGATGGGCTTTCCACCTGTTGTAACACTTTGAGGTCTAGACCCTATCTAAATATAGCCTTACTAACCTTTTCTTTAGGTAATCCGATTTGTTTACATTCCATAACAAGTGTCCATATCTGCCTATGAGCATTACTTCTTCCTTTTAGCATTTGTTTCCAATAAATTATCATGTTTTGATAATCATAACAACGTATTATGACAAGCCGGTCATTTGACACTTTGTTTATGCGACGTTTTGTTCTTCGCACTTTGAATCGCAAGACGAACTTTCAACCATGACATCAACATTGGGGTCATTCTCTCATTTCGTGCAAATCCACTTTAAGTGAATATTGACAAAATATTACTTGATTTTACGAAATTGTATTGATACAATCTTGTTATTTCACATGTAAGGTATAATTATTTTCAATAATCAATACTAAAAACAATGTAATACACTTTTTTTTTATTTTTTCAATGCCATTTTTCTCATTCATCTCAACGGCTAATGCATGTTGATGTGACTTTGATCACATTTTGAGCAAAACTAGCTTAAATCAGAGGTTTCGTTTAGCATTTAATAACATACTTGTTTAATAACGATTTGAAAAGAAACATATGAGCGGTTATAATCTAACCATATTGAAAATACAGCTATCTAAATGTTTGTCACCAACAATGCGATCATTACCCGCGCGAGAAATGTATCAAGTATATTTCGATATTTATGCTTATGATTTGAGCGCCATCTCTACCTAAAAACATCGTTCATTGGTTAGTCGACCGCGAGCTGCCGCAAGAGACGCGCGTACGCCACTGCCGCTAAAAATACCTACATTCTCTCGTGTGTGGAAGGAGTTTGTCACGTTTGAGTATTCACCACCATCTAGCGACACAAACAGTAAGTACTTAAGTGTAATAACTATGTTCTTTCTTTTTTGCTGTGTTTTAATACTCTCTCACTGTCAGGTGATTTTGTGAATTCAAGGTTATTTATTTCACGAATAATTTTAATAAAACTCATGATATTTCATTCATATCGTTTTCATTACCTTCTTTACCTTCCAAATTTGAAAAGGATGGTAATGAACTATTGAAGCAGGTAATGAATAGTTACAAATTAAGGAAGGATGGTAATGTAAATTTTAAGAAGGTAATGAATACAGGCTACGTTTTTACTGTTACTAAAGGGTAAACTACCTTAAGAGCCTAATTTGTTTGGTTACGATAACAATTTCAACACGGTATTTACCTATTTTTACATGCACAAGCAATTATAAAAATAAAATAAAAAAATCACAGCGAATCAGATTGGTTTCTTGTACGATGTTTCAACAGTTTAAATAAAATAGTGATGTAGCGAAGCTGATCATACTTATTTCAAATTGAACAGTTTCTGTTAACCTGTTCTTCCTTCAATTCAATAAAATGACCCACATTTAAAAATATTAACATTTTTCTAAAATGAAATACACAATTAACACACTTGTTTTGTACAGTTTATTCAAGTTTATTATGTAACAAAAGTTGACGACACGTGTTTTCTAATTTTGGGACAAATAATATTATCATAAAATTCGATACTTATGTGAATGCAAATTTTTACATAATTTTCAAGCTAGTTTTCCTAAAAGTACTTTAATATTATTACAGAGTATAATTATGACGAAACCAAAGAAAAAAATTACCAAAGAAGACAAATTAGCTAAAGACCGGGAACGTAAGAGAGAAAAGTATGGAATTATAAAAAACAACCCGGAATTACTTGCAATACAAAAAGAAAAAGAAAGGAAGAGATACTTGTTAAGAAAGGAACAGGGTAAAATTCATAGTATAAAAGAAATGACACCAAGAGCTCAAAGAGACCAAAGAAAGAGATGGAGGGCAAATAGTACAAAATATTTAAAAAGGAAAAAAGAAATTCAAAAAGTTGAAAGAATTCTTTTAGATAACTCACCACCACCAAGCGATACAGAAATTCCTAATGTAGAAGAAATTATAGAGGAACGTGACCCATTACAGTTGCAAAGAAATAATAAGCAGACTTCTCGCCCAACTATGAATGTTAACTTGCGCATTAGGAGGTTGCGATACAAGCACTTAAAGGAGGTGGAACATCTGAAAACAGTTATAAATAAATTGAAAGTAAAAATTAATAAAAAAGAAAAGGAGCAACAGATTACAGAAAAACAAGACAAAAGTGGTGAAGATTCAATTAAAAAAAGGGTTGATGAATTAGTGTCAGACATACAAGGAGATAAACGAGAAGAAATTAAGAAAAGATTGGTTTTCGGTGAGGCAATTGCAAAAAACCTCAAAGAACGATACAAAAAACTTGATAAGAAAAATAAAAAGCCATTTGCAGACCAAATATTAGGAAATAGAGATCAAATCAAAAAGTATCAATTACTCCACAAAGTTCCTTTTTCATATCGAACACCAGCAAAGAAACCAACAGTCCAAAATACAGTACCAGAAAAAATTAAAACTTTTCTAGAAGACGATGCTAATACCTCAGTAGCCCCGGGCAAAAGAGAGTATATAAAATGCAAAGGAGTTAAATACCAAAAACGGTACTTAAGGGACAACTTGGGAAATTTGCACGAAAAGTTTTGTAAAGAAGAAATAAAAGTAGGTTATTCCACTTTTTGTAGATACAGACCGGCGTGGATTGTTTCTCCAAATACAAGAGACACATGTGGTTGCAAGCTTCATTCCAATGTAGATCTGATAATTGGATCTTTGAAAAAAGCCGGTATTACCAAAGAAGGTTCTAGTTCAGAGATCCTTAAATATATTAGCTGCAGTGCTGTTAATGAAAACTGTCTGGACAGACAGTGTGCGCAATGTTTTAACAAGGCTATTGACTATCAAGAATTTAGTAATGAGATGAAAATTAATTATTACCAATGGCTAACAGAGAAACAAAGTTACAAAGGAAAAGATGGTAAAGAAAAAACTACAAAGGTTACAATTAAATAGAAATTAGAAGACTATCCACGGAATATAATTCAAAATTTTGAAAATATTATGCTTCCCACGTTTTTGACTCACACTAAAAATATTGCGTTGCAGTATGCTTCAATTAAGGAATTGAAAAAATCACTTAAAAATGACGAGGTTCTCGTGCACATTGATTTCAGCGAAAATTACAACTTTAAGTACAATTCCGAAATCCAGTCATTTCATTTTGGTGGCAGCAGAGGGCAGGTGTCACTTCACACTGGTATACTATATTATAAAAATAGCGAGCAAAAGATTACAACCAAATCATTTTGCACTGTTAGTAAATGCCTACAACACGATGCCGCATCTATTTGGGCGCATTTGATCCCCATATTAAAAATGGCCAAAGAAATGGTACCTCAAATAAAAGTATTGCATTTTTTATCGGACTCGCCTACCAGCCAATACAGGAACAAATATATTTTTTACATGATGACACAATTAAAAACACACTTATCAGATATAGAAAGAGTGACCTGGAACTATCAAGAAGCAGGTCACGGCAAAGGAGCTCCTGATGGCATTGGGGCAGTCATCAAAAGGGCCGCTGATAACTATGTTAAACATGGTGGTGATGTTGCCTCGTTTGAAAGTTTCGTTGAAGTCATTAGTCAAAGCGTCCGCAACATTAGAATCGAAATAATAGAGGAGGAAACCATCTTAAATACCAAGTTCCCTAGCAACATTCCAACGTTTAAAGGAACTATGAATGTGCATCAGGTAACAAAATCATTTTTTTTCTACTCGCTGTTTTCATATAGTTTCTATGGTAATAACAATGCTATAATGATGATGAAAAAACACTCGATATGTTACGATTACGAGTTATTAAAATATCTACTGTAAAGTTTTTCCCTGTTAATTATTTTATTTATAAACGCATAATAACTAAAGTATGCTTCAAGTATGGTTAGTCCTTGTCTTAATTTGTAACATCTTTATTTGTTAGAAATTAACAAAGCATACTTTCACTTAAATAGGTTTATTGTACGTTTATGAATAAGCAGGTTTTTTTTTACCAAATTATGACTTGGAAACTGAGCTATACTTTTTATTTACAGGCTATATGGTGTATATCCTTGCCGCATACAATCGCATTTCGGAAACTTAGCTGTTTCATATGTGAAAGCAGCTATACCCCATGCCATCATAACAGACACCTAGGTGTGCTGAGTACAGGAATCAACAGTAAACACACTACTCAAAACGAAGTTATAAATTTGAACACTGATGTTTACGAGCATAATGAGAGAAATAACGAGGTTCCGAGTGTAGATTTGTTTAATGACAAGGAAATAACAGATGAGATTGCTGAACTTAATTTAATAAATACAGAACCTGTAGTGCGACCCGTGCTCAGTGATAACTTTTACGACCTAAAATTGGACTCTCCTACAATCCAGAACAATATCAGTAATATTGACGATGCTGTACTACTCAGCCAAATTGATGACCAAGCATTTTTAAGTAACAGCAATATAACTTCGCCACAAAAAAACATAAATGAGATAGCCGTACCCGCAAAGGTTACAATTTTATCGAACGTAAAGTTTAATTGGCAAAATTATAAATTTAATCTTAATAAGCCTAAAGCGTTTCATCAACCCGGCCAAGAAGAATTCAAAAAATTTATATCTGACACCGTGACGGCTAACCCAGACATTTCAAAAGATGAAATCGCTAAAAAAGGAAAGACATCAAATGGTGAAAATCTAGATAATTGTGCAGATGATATGGAATACGATCAAGGCGAGAGCTCACAAAAGGACGATGACAAAGAAAACACTGTATCTGAACCACTCCAGTGTCAAAATCATAACGTTGTTGATTGGGTAGTGGTACAATATCGTGTAAAGTCTCAAGTATATGCATATATAGGAAAGATCAAGGAAGTTTTAGATGAAACCACCTATACAGTATTGTTTTTAAAAAAAACTTCTACTAAGGCTAATAGTACGTTTTCCTGGCCTACGGTTGTCGACGAAGATACGATTCCCGAATCCCGTATTTTCTGCACTTTGCAGATTCCTGATATCAATAGACGAGGATTATATTCTTTCAAAAATTTACCAGATTTAAAATTTAAATAGGTTTTTCTGTTTAAATAACTCAGATTTTCTAAATAATTCGATTGTTTTTTGATAAACGTAAGTAAAGTCGGGTCAATAGAAATGACAAAAGATGTAAACAAATCAGTAATGGTTGACACATAGTCACAATATTTCTGCAAACGAGTTTCGATTTAAGTAATAGAATGTAAAAGTAACAATCAAGCTTGTCCATCATTGGATAACCTCATGCAAAGTCAAAAAGTACGTGATTATGGTGTAATAATGGTAAACAGGTCAGTTTGGTTTTGTTTACATCCTTTGTCATTTCTATTGACCCCGACTGAACTGAATATGCTGATTATGGGTAGCTTAAAATTTGATTTTGACTGGTACGCGATTTGAGATATGGGTTGATTGAAGCTTGTCAAAAATCTTTAAAATTTCTTAAAGGATATAAAATATCATGAATATGAAAATATAAAAGAAAGTCTACTTTTTGTTTATGCCTTATAAAAATTTATATAATTTGTGTTATGATTATTATTTTCATTTAATAAAGAACTTAAATGTCCATTCTTTAATTAAATTATTGTTTCATTACCATCCTGCGCTGAAATTACCGTCCGAGGCTGATTTCATTCCTTCCATTGGCAAGTCATTACCATCTTAGTTAATTTCATTACCGGCGCGTACTTCATTACCAACAGTCTTATTTAATAAAAAGTAAAAAAACAGTCAAGGTGCCTTTTGCACAGAAATGTTTATAACCGCGTTCCAAATCACATAAAACACTAAAAGTAAAACATTTCAAAAAAAACGAACAACTCGAGAGAACACCACCGATTTGCACAAAATGAGAGAATGACCCCTGGTTCTTAATATTTTCTTTCAATCAAGTATGATAAACTAACAAATGTTTATCCAATCATTTGTTTAATTTCAAACTAGCTTAAATTCATATTTTAAATAGATAACCTATTTTAATTTAAATAAAGATTTACTTCTTCAATCGATTCAACTCATGGAACGAAACGCAATACGAGATGCGTTCCGTACATCAGTCTCTCGATAAATCGTTGTCCGAAATAGAAAGCAATGGTGATTGATTTTAACTACTGAGTACATAATAAAATTCAATAAACTCATTTAACCATTTTAATAATAATAAAGTCATCCCATTTGATATGTAAGACATATTGGATAAATCTTGTGACACTATAGTTTTGTTTCTGTTTACTTCTAAATGTAAATAAAAAGATCCGTTCGGAAGTCAATGACCCAGCATCTTTCAAGACCCTTTCCGTGACCTCTATCGGGATCGAATCATCAAGATGTAAGGACGTAGTAAAATTTCCTCCGATTCACCGATCGCGCCATCCGGCCCTGCCCATGGCAGACTTTGTCTAATTAACTTTCTTCTTCTAAAATGGATTAAGTAAATCCATAATATCAATGTATGATGTTCAACCATAGTTCCTATTCGGTAAGTGAAACTTTCGCCTAGAACTGTTGCTGCCGCCATTTTGAGGTTGGTGCTTCCTTTTACTTCCGTGTTCGTAACCCGTGCTTACTTATTTTTCAGTGACTCGTATAACAGTCATGCCAACCTTCCTACATGCATATTTTCCCTTGAGCTTTGCCTCATGCTATATATGGTAAAAGAAACCCACGGCTAGTGGTAAGTTACTTCTTTTCCTTTGGTTTAACCACGTGTTAATTACCGCCTGTTCCTACTGTTATTTTATAGTGAATATTTTGTTCACAGGGTTTTTTTCGTCATTCTTATTCTTCTCTTAATTTCCGAGTTGTGGTCTTGGTGTTTAGTTTTCCACGCCTATTCCTTTTCACCATTGGACTTAACGTTCATTTCTTCGAATGGAGCTTGCAAGTAATTTAAAGGCGTTTCATCACTTCACCTGTCGGCTGAGTTGATTCACGTCACAGCTTCTAACTACACGCAACGTGAAATACCCTGCACTCAAGCTATTTACCCATCTTTCCTGCACGTGCAAGTGTTCAGCTGCTTTACACCTGCGGAGACAGTGAGCTCGGACTATTCGGTTTATACAACACTAGCGGTGTCAAACTAAGGAGGTATTTCTCATGAAGATGACAGCGTGAGTACTTTAGCTACTTCTTTAATCTCCGTGTTACCTTATCCAATTTAAATTCTAAAAGGATTAACCTTGTTCTTAGGTAGTTTGTTTATACTGAATCTAAATAAGTAAACTAAGTAAATAAATGTAATTTACTAAAGACTTGGTTTTATTTGAACGATTTCATTTGTTGACGGGATGTAAGTCTGGCGCCCTTAATTACTTAAATTCGACTTACTCCTTCCTGGGTTAAATCTTACTCACACCCTAGTCTCACATGCTCACCTACCCAGCTAACCTGGACTATCGCAGTGGCGTGCCCAACGTGAAGCCTAGAGAGTGATATCGTTCAAATAAAGTTTTTTTTTCTTCTCATAAAATTTTCTATAATACTTAAAGTTATTTCTCGGTAACATTGTTAATTCTACAATACCTACGGACTGTATACTCTATATTTTATCAATTTTTAGGGACTATGGTTACTTACTTTTTAAGAAAAAATTGAAATTAAGTTTTTTTCATACTAAGTGAAACTTAATTTTTATTTTCTTGTTATTTTGGTTGAATGCTTCAACCATATGCTTTTACTGTATTAACTACTGGTTTAATCTGGTACTTATCTGAAGTTTCAGTTAATCACTTTAATTAATTTTAATTTAATTAATTGAACTTTTACTTACTTAGTCTGATCCTGATCAGAACTTTACTTTCAACACTACTTTACTTTACTTGCTTACATTAATTTGCAAGTTTTTCTTTTAAACAATTTCAACGATTTGCATAATTCAGTTCAAGTCATACTACTTATCTTATAAAGATTTTTTTAATTCATTAATTTAAATAGACTTACAACTTTATAATGGATTTTCTTAAAGCTGGTTGTAAAATACTTCACTTACATAAAGATGAGATAACTCATGAACTTACAATTCGTAAACTTAATGTTAACCCTGCTTCTCGTAGGGATAGTTTAAAAAAAGTTTTGAAGCAGACTGCAGATCTAGCTCGTAGAGGTAGCCTAAAATTTAATACTCTAGGAGAGTGTGATGTATCAATGGAATTAGATATTTGCCAACGAAAAGCTGAAGAAATTGAAAAGGAAATCAATGACAATCTGTCACAGGGTGCTACAGACAGCTTGAGCTCTCGTTGCAAATACCTACTCTGTCGTTTATCTCGATTAACTGATAAATCTGAAGATGTTCAACTGCTTCAAACTGCTATTGTTTCTTTGTCAGATCGTTTGAAACGAGATGATACTGTTACGTCTGATTCTGATAGTAGTGACAATTTTTCGGAAGAGCCTTCCGGAGTTGTTACTAAGAAAGTAATATATATGCCTGAAAAAACTTTTAATGTAAACTCGTTGAATTTAAAATACAACGGGGACTCCTGTGCCCGTACTTTTCTGACGCGACTAGAGGAACTGCGTGTGGCTCGGAAAATATCCGAAGAGGTCATTTACCGCGGTTTTCCTGAAATACTTGATGGACCTGCTTTATCGTGGTTCCGCTCTAACCGCTCAGACTTTCTTTCCTATCAAGATGTAATAAAAGCACTTCGTGATGACTTTGATATACCTGACTTGGATTATAAGCTTTTGCAAGAAATTCGTGCTAGGACGCAAGCAAAAAGTGAGACGATCGTGACTTTCCTCTCAATCGTGCTAGGTATGTTTGAACGCTTAAGTAAGGAAATTCCTGAAGATGAGAAACTCGACATTCTTCTGCGTAATATAAGGCCTGAGTACAGTAGGGAGTTAGCTTTACATGACGTCACTTCTATAAAACAGCTTAAGGCATATTGCAAGCGTATAGAATTAGCTAAAGTGAGATCTGAACAATTCATTGAACCTTCATCGTCATCACCTGTTACGACTATAGCTTTCAATAAAAATAAAACTACGTCGTCTTATCCTCGACGCCTTTCTCAGTCTTCTAACCAGGTGGCAGCTGTCCACCAATTTTCTTCTAAGCCCTCGTGTTTCCGCTGCGGCATGAATAATCATCCTACTAACTCTTGTAGGAGATCTCGCGAGATAGTTTGTTTCCGATGTGGTGAGAAAGGTGTACGTGTACCTGATTGCGCTAAGTGTAATACTCAGCCAAAAAACTAAATAGTATTGTCTTTTCCAAATCTAAAAACTATTATAAACGTACTTCTCCTTCTCTTTCTGAAAAGACAATTTGCTTTAATCCCCCTATAGGAGATACTCGGATTTACCTTGCCGTAGATGTTCTTGGTCTACAGGTAAAAGGCCTACTTGATTGTGGTGCTACATGTTCCATTCTTGGAAAAGGTAGTCACCATTTATTCTCTAATATTGGTATACCTACTTATAAACATACTACTCCTTTCACACTTCGTGTAGCCAATGGCCACGCTCTAGCCTGTACTGAATACATGCTTCTTCCTATTTCTTATGACAATAATGTTCAAATTGTTCAATTTAACATTCAACCTGATATTACTGCTCCTATTATTTTCGGAATTAACTTTTGGAAGATATTCCAATTAGCTCCTGAAATTATTTCTACTCTATCTACTGATGAAAATATAGCTAGCATGACCGACATTCCCGCGGGAACTGGTCTTAATGACTTTGACTCTTTAACTGCTACGCAGAAAGCCGAAATGGATAATATTAAACTTCTCTTTGATCAAATCAACACTGACAAGGTTGGTCTTGGTAAAACCCACCTACTAGAACATAACATCCATACTGGTAATAGTTCTCCTATCAAACAAAAATATTATCGTTTAAGTCCTGAAAAACAGGCCGCGTTAGAAAAAGAAGTTGATCGTATGTTAGAGGCTGGTATAGTAGAACCATCCTACTCTCCTTGGAATTCTCCTGTAGTAATGGTAGAAAAGTCTAACGGTGAACTTCGACTTTGTTTAGATAGTAGAAAACTTAATTCGGTGTCTAAACCGGATGCTTATCCACTTCCTTATATAAACTATATATTGGACAACTTACGTGACGCTAAATATCTTACATCACTTGACTTGAGCGCAGCTTATCATCAAATTCCTTTAAGCGCCAGTGCTAAAGAGAAAACTGCTTTCACAGTACCTGGACGCGGATTATTTCACTACAATCGCATGTGCTTTGGCTTGATTGGTGCTTCAGCGACTATGCAAAGACTCATGGATCAATTGTTCATGGCGGAATTTGATAATAAAGTGTTCTGTTATATCGACGATATTATCATCTGCACATCTGACTTCGATGAACACGTTCGCTTGCTTAGAGCCGTGCATGCTAAACTAAAGGCTGCTAATCTCACTTTAAACATAAAAAAGTCTTTGTTCTGTAGGAACGAACTCAAATATCTTGGTTACGTAGTAGATCGTTACGGTTTAAGGACTGACCCTTCCAAAGTAGAGGTGATCTTAAATTTTCCTATCCCTCAAGATGTTAAAGAAGTAAAACGTTTCTTAGGAATGGCCGGTTGGTACCGTCCTTTTATTGAAAATTTCTCCAAGATAGCTCGCCCACTTACGCGCCTAACTAGTAAAAAAGTTTCCTTCGTCTGGACCGACGAAGCCAACGAATCTTTCAACTTACTTAAGACTGCTCTAGTATCTGCTCCCATTTTAAGATGCCCTAACTTTAATGAACCTTTCTACATCCACACGGATGCTTCCTCTTACGCTATCGGTGCTGTTTTGACCCAGCGCGTTGACGATTGTGACCACCCGATAGCCTACTGCAGTCGTACCCTTAATGCTCAGGAAATTAATTATTCTGCAACTGAAAGAGAACTCCTAGCGGTAATTTATGCTTTGGAACAATACCGTGCATACATTGAGTGCCGCAAATGCTTTATTATAACTGATCATGCCTCTCTGGTATGGTTTTCTAATCTTAAGAACCCTTCTGGTCGTTTAAATAGATGGTCGTGTCGCCTAAGCCAATTTAATTTCGATATAATTCATCGCAAGGGAAAAGAGCACGTAATACCTGACACCCTTTCTCGTATAAAGATAGATTTTGTATCTGATATTCTTACTACACAAGATCCTTGGTACTTAGAGCTTTTCCAAAATGTTTCTGATAAACCTACTCTTTACCCAAACTTCAAGATTGAAAATAATAAGTTATTTCGCCTTTCTAAGAATAAATATCGCCTAACAGCTCAATTCGACTGGAAGTTGGTAATTCCTTATGAAGACCGAAATGAAATTTTACAAAAATGTCATGATCACCCGACATCTGGTCACTTTGGTGTAGCTAAAACTCACCACAAAACTTCTAGCTTATATTATTGGCCTACCCTTTTTCAGGACGTCAAAACTTATGTAGACTCGTGTGAGATATGTAAAACTTATAAACCTGTCAACCTTGCTCCTGCCGGTTTAATGGGTAACCCTCGTCGTATCTCAACACCTGGTGAGGCCATATCTTGCGACATATTAGGACCTTTTCCTCCATCCTACTCTAGGAACCAATACTTGTTCGTTTGTTCGGACTACTTTAGTAAATACGTAACTTTATTTCCTTTACGTACGGTTACTGCTAAAGCAATAACCAAATGCTTGGAAAAAGGCATATTCCTTACCCATGGTGTGCCAAAGTACATTTATGTGGATAATGGACCTCAATTTATCTCTAAGGAATTTAGAGACACACTGTCTCAATATAAGGTTCCCCACGTCTTCTACAACCCGAGATATCATCCGCAAACCAACCAAACGGAACGAGTGAATCGCGAATTGGTAAGAACCATTGCCTCGTATGTGCGTTCTGATCACCGCAACTGGGATAAGAACATACAGGAGATCCAATGTGCATTAAACACTGCAGTTCACGACAGCACTAAATTTACACCGTATTTTTTAACTCATGGTCGCGAGATGATTCTCGACGGTTCTCTTTACAATGCTGATTGTCCGGTTGACAAGAACGCCCTTTCATTTGATAACGGTCTGGCTCTGTCAGACAAACTAACAGAGTTAAAGTCTATATTCCAAAAGGTACGTCAATCAATGCTTGTTTCTCACGAACGTAATGCAAAATATTATAATCTAAGAAAGCGGCCAGTCCAACTTGAAGAGGGACAATTTGTTTATAAAAAATGTTATCCTTTATCCAATGCTGCTAAATTCTTTACTGCAAAGTTGTCTCCACGCTATGAAAAATGTTTAATTTATAAAAAGCGTGGACCACTTGTTTACACCCTGAAATCTTTGTCCGGAAAGATTCTGGGTGACTTCCATATTAAGGATATAGTTAGACCTGGTGAAGCTCCACCTCTCTCTTAATCTTTAAAGTGACTTCCGCAGCTCTGTCTATACTTCCTATCTAAAAAATATATATCACTAAAATATATACTAGGTATTATCCTGCTACTTAACACTAGTCATCTACCTAGTGCCTACTCACTATACAAATATAGGGATACTCCTATGAATTAGTTCATGTATACCCTCTTATTTACTTTACTTTCTACTTTAGACTTACTTCCTGATACCAGGACTTACATCCAATGGGGATGTTTAAAAGATTTAACTTTATTGATGTGAGTTGATCTTACTATTTAAAGGGTTCTCTTCTATTATATGTCGAAGAACTTTCCCGTTATTTGCTGTAACAAGTGACCATGTAATTCATAAAGACACTTGTTTTAGTTCTCAGTACTTTTAAGTCAACATGTTTAGTATTAATTAATTTTACCTCGTAGTGGTTTGTTGCTTGTTGGAGTATGAGAATAATATTAATTCTTGGTACGTTAATGAAAGGAAACTGCTACGTTTAGTTTTAAGGCATGGATTTGAAACTTATGTTTTCTATGGTTGTTTACTATTGTTGTTATGTTTGTTTAATTTTTTTTTGGAGCGCTCCCTCGTTAAACAATCCCTCGTTTAAACAATCCCTCTTTTAAACATTCCATAGTTTAAGTTAGCCCTAGTTTAAGTGATCCTAAAAAGAATTGGATCAAGGTACGTTGCATATGTATTTAGTTGTTAAGTATTTTAGATCTAACCATATCGAAACTTGCTTTCGCGAGTTAACACTTTAGCTTATGCCTATAGTTATGCTAGTGTTTGGTCTAGTTGTCACTAGACAATGTATTTTGTAAACGCTTGGTACTCATGCTGACTACTTACTTAATCTTAATTTAATTTTACTCTCCACCAACTAGTTGTTGCAAGGTATCTCTTTTCTACTGAAGGTATCTTATATTAGTTTCTTCAGTTTCCTTCGTCGTTTATTCTAAGTTTTCACCTGGAAGAAAAATTTTCTTTCCAATTATTCTAATTTTGAAACAAAATTTTTAACCCAACTGGGGATGAACTGTAACACTTTGAGGTCTAGACCCTATCTAAATATAGCCTTACTAACCTTTTCTTTAGGTAATCCGATTTGTTTACATTCCATAACAAGTGTCCATATCTGCCTATGAGCATTACTTCTTCCTTTTAGCATTTGTTTCCAATAAATTATCATGTTTTGATAATCATAACAACGTATTATGACAAGCCGGTCATTTGACACTTTGTTTATGCGACGTTTTGTTCTTCGCACTTTGAATCGCAAGACGAACTTTCAACCATGACATTGGTTCTTAATATTTTCTTTCAATCAAGTATGATAAACTAACAAATGTTTATCCAATCATTTGTTTAATTTCAAACTAGCTTAAATTCATATTTTAAATAGATAACCTATTTTAATTTAAATAAAGATTTACTTCTTCAATCGATTCAACTCATGGAACGAAACGCAATACGAGATGCGTTCCGTACATCAGTCTCTCGATAAATCGTTGTCCGAAATAGAAAGCAATGGTGATTGATTTTAACTACTGAGTACATAATAAAATTCAATAAACTCATTTAACCATTTTAATAATAATAAAGTCATCCCATTTGATATGTAAGACATATTGGATAAATCTTGTGACACTATAGTTTTGTTTCTGTTTACTTCTAAATGTAAATAAAAAGATCCGTTCGGAAGTCAATGACCCAGCATCTTTCAAGACCCTTTCCGTGACCTCTATCGGGATCGAATCATCAAGATGTAAGGACGTAGTAAAATTTCCTCCGATTCACCGATCGCGCCATCCGGCCCTGCCCATGGCAGACTTTGTCTAATTAACTTTCTTCTTCTAAAATGGATTAAGTAAATCCATAATATCAATGTATGATGTTCAACCATAGTTCCTATTCGGTAAGTGAAACTTTCGCCTAGAACTTTTGCTGCCGCCATTTTGAGGTTGGTGCTTCCTTTTACTTCCGTGTTCGTAACCCGTGCTTACTTATTTTTCAGTGACTCGTATAACAGTCATGCCAACCTTCCTACATGCATATTTTCCCTTGAGCTTTGCCTCATGCTATATATGGTAAAAGAAACCCACGGCTAGTGGTAAGTTACTTCTTTTCCTTTGGTTTAACCACGTGTTAATTACCGCCTGTTCCTACTGTTATTTTATAGTGAATATTTTGTTCACAGGGTTTTTTTCGTCATTCTTATTCTTCTCTTAATTTCCGAGTTGTGGTCTTGGTGTTTAGTTTTCCACGCCTATTCCTTTTCACCATTGGACTTAACGTTCATTTCTTCGAATGGAGCTTGCAAGTAATTTAAAGGCGTTTCATCACTTCACCTGTCGGCTGAGTTGATTCACGTCACAGCTTCTAACTACACGCAACGTGGAATACCCTGCACTCAAGCTATTTACCCATCTTTCCTGCACGTGCAAGTGTTCAGCTGCTTTACACCTGCGGAGACAGTGAGCTCGGACTATTCGGTTTATACAACACTAGCGGTGTCAAACTAAGGAGGTATTTCTCATGAAGATGACAGCGTGAGTACTTTAGCTACTTCTTTAATCTCCGTGTTACCTTATCCAATTTAAATTCTAAAAGGATTAACCTTGTTCTTAGGTAGTTTGTTTATACTGAATCTAAATAAGTAAACTAAGTAAATAAATGTAATTTACTAAAGACTTGGTTTTATTTGAACGATTTCATTTGTTGACGGGATGTAAGTCTGGCGCCCTTAATTACTTAAATTCGACTTACTCCTTCCTGGGTTAAATCTTACTCACACCCTAGTCTCACATGCTCACCTACCCAGCTAACCTGGACTATCGCACTGTAACTAATATATACACTGGGAAATATCTTAGCCTGACTATGCAAAATAAGGTTACAGAACTGTCAACAAGCTTTTAGAGTTGTTGTTTACTCTGTAGCGCTGCTCTGGGAATTAAGGCGTGAGTTTATGTATGTATGTAAGAACAAATTATACCAATCTGTTGTAAAATCAAGTATTTAAAAAGAGTATTAATCTAATTATTTCACAATGTTTTCCACTTAATATTTGACCGCAATAGATATATTGATTAGTCTTGCAACAAGTGCGAAGGACCAAACTATCAAAAAATACTTTCTGAAACGGAATAAAAGTGTCAGGAAATTTTTATTCGGGGAAAAATGCGAATGGAAATTCTGCTACTAGGTTATAGCGATTTTGGGAAATTAATCTAGTAAATCTGACTTGAGCATTAAACCCAAACACTTGTTATTTCAATCAAATCGTAACAAACTCGCTGATTTACTTCGCTTATGTCATTAAAGTGCACTAGTATTGATTTAATTACTGTAATATAAACTACTTAACTATCGTCTTAATTCAAAACTGATCATTTACAAATTTATTCATCAAGACTGGCTGTGAATGTTTACAATAAAATACCTCTAACAATCAAAAACATAACAAAAGAGTCTATATTTTTATAGTAAGTTAAGGAGTTTTGTGATCTCAAAATGTTTATATGAGTTTTTTGCGTTTGAACAGTGAATAAAATCTGTTTCCCTTTTATTATTTAACATCATTTGTTATTATTATAGTGTTTCTAACCGCCTGTTTCACAATCGACAAGTAAAGGATATTTGACGGATAAGTTTAGCCCTTTCTTTGTCGTACACTTGAAAATAGACAAGGAGAGAGACAACTTTATGTGACAGATAAATTTACTTGTCGATTGTGAAACAAGCCCTAAATGTGATTTTCTAAATGGACATGTAAGTATATGGTTGTGTCTTGTCGCAGTGCCCTTGTAGGGTTTATATCGAAGCAATCTACTGTATTTTAAAACCTCATTGTACAACCTAAAGCAATAAATTAATATGACTAGGCATGTCTGAAAACTTCAATTAGGTTGAATAAGTACATTTTGGTGCAAGTACTACACACTTAATCCAACGTGTTCTCTCAAAGCGATCAGCTATTGGCTCGATTTACTTACCCGTTGAGAGCGCGGTGTTTGAAATTGGAATGTTCGTTATTCAAATTGACTACCGTGTTTGATTCCATTGGGCAAGTAACTAAACTGCTTAATTACTAAACGTAAAATAATTGAAAGCTAAATTAACTAAGTTTTACAGGCTTAAAATTTAATAGAAATTGTAGAAACTAAAACAAAGAAGATTTTTAATATAAATTTCTTAACAAAAAGCGCGTAAAAGTAAACAAACACGCTATACATAACTTGTCAACTAAAGCGAATCCTCGGCAAATATTAACCAACCCCACAACACACAACAAAAGGCGGACCTTAGTTTTAATAACCGAATTAAATTAACCCTATACGCTTGCACATAAGATTGATATTACAATGCGATGTCAAAAATAGATCAGCGCTTTTTACAAAAGTAGGTAGTCAAACTGTCCTTAGCCGAAAAGACGCATAACCAAATATTTAGCTAAGCTAAATTCAATCTTGTCCTGTTAATCATACGACTAAAAATATCCTACGTTTGTTAGGGGTTGCGTCCTCATCAGAAGCATGGCTGTAAAGCCGGCTTAAAGGTTTTGTCACATGTTCATAATCTTGACGTGTCAACCCCTCTATCAGGGGAATTATGAATTTTATGTTAATTTAGGAAAAAATACATAATATTAACCAGTATAAATTATTTTTCCTTTAGAAACTTTCGGCTTACATACACGGTAAAATTTCTCAAGGGAATTTGCTGTAAATAGTTCTCTGTTGAGTTTGTTTGCTTATTCCCCGATGAATTGCTTCAAAACTAGTTAAACATTTTAAAGGAACTTTCGGGTGCTTTTACATAACGTAATAAAAATAAATTATATTGTAAAACCTTTTTTCGAACCACGATGTGAGTGGAACAATTTCTCGTAATTGTACGGTCACGAGCGTTAATTTGGGGCCCATTTCAAGAAAAATATGCTTGAAGTCGTCAATGTCACTAGAGATGTCAAGTCATTTGTAACTTTTATGAAACTCAACATTATTGCTGTAGAATGTCAGATTGACTTTGGACTTAAGGTGGGTGCCTTTAATCTCGTGACTGTAAATAAAATAGATTTACACTATTGAAAAAAAACTGTCTTTTTCCCTGTTTTAAACATTGTTAAAGGGCGGTGATAAATTTTCATCAAGTAAGATAAGCAATTATTTTTTCCCACACTTTTCGCATTTGTGATTATCTGATTATTGTTATAAGTGCACATCGCTAACATTTAGGTAGCACTTGACAGTTACTAACAGACTAGTGATGTGACAAGTTCTTCCTGTACGAGTCGAGAAAAGGAAACCAATTAGAAAAAAACTATTTTCTATCATTCAATATATAACATTCGTGATAAAAAATTATTATTTGTTCTACTTAAATGAACTTGAGAAAATCCACTTAGTGTAAGAAAATTGTACCTAGTAGGAGTTCTGGATGCTCTCTAATGATTTCCTCAATTATTTGGAAAAACTATGTTTCGCGACACGTTTCGTAATAATTACTACAAGTAAGTAAATGAATGACATTGACATTGGCATGGATGTTTTTAAACTAGTGATCAAACCTACTTCGTCATTATTTTAAGACCATGTACGAGCAGGTAATATTAATTTATTATTTTATCTTATCTGAAAAGACACTTATAAAACTTGTCTCATGACTAATCTGTCAAGTGCTACCTAAATGCCACGAGTAAGGGATGTGTAGTTATAAGCAACCTTCGACATTTTGATGGTATTGAAAGCATGTAGCATTGTATGTTATCAACCTTTCAACTGACACAGTATCTTTTACAATTCAAACACTCGTTGTCATTTTTGTTGATCTACGATTGAGACACGTTATAGCTAAAGGCTTTCAACATTTTTTGAGAGAGTATGTCAGGTCCCCAGAAACCATGAAAACAATACCTACTTTAAATTATTTCAACACCATGTGTCTATTGGTTCATACATACTATTTCTCTCTAATGTGACATAAACATATTTGACATATTTGCAGTCGATTTTTTGGTGGTTAAAAATCGTTGCCAATTGTCAAACCAAACCAAAATGTGTCACTGTTCCGATTCAATTTCGAACTTTAACAATTAGTTTAGTTAATTTAATAATTGGCCCCTAAAAGGCGGCAAATGTGAAATTTTAACCGGTAATATCCAAATCTATCGGTAGTTTGAATATGGAACGAGCATAAACGCCTGTATTCAGGCCCTGTCTGCAATCAATCGCTTACAGTTAGCGCAAACAGCGCTGTAATCCAGCCGCTTTCTGCCGCGGCACGCGTTCTTATTGATGGGCACGCGAGATACATTGTTGGTTATCGGATTATTGGGAAAATACAAGAGCTGGCCTGCGATTTCAGTTGCCTTGAACTATGTTTATCATAAATCACATTAAAAAAACATGCATCTCGTCGAGTCTTTATTTTCATTAAATTGTGACATAAATAAAGACAAACCAACCGATGTAATTAATTTATTGTATTTTACATTAGTATAGTTCTATCCATTAAATCCATAATCATTGTAAAAAAAAAACTATATTCTTACATACACAAACTCACGCCCTCATTCCCCAACATGGGCACCACGTTTTACACAACTAGGCTAAGATGTTTACCAGTGTATTAGTGACAGGTCGCAGGCCCATCGCCTAACAGTACTACACAGCCTTTATTCTCTTAGTTGTCTCTTACGACATCCACGGGAAGACATCGGAATGGCAATATTCTAACCCGGCAACACATTATATTATGATTTTTCCAAAATATAACCCCAAAATCAAGAATAAGTTACAAAATATTATACTTGATGACAGCAGCTGTCAAGATCGATTTCTTAACGAAAAATTACCACACGTACATTAAATTAAATTAGCTTATGTAACATACTCTGCTTTATTTAAATATCTAATAATGGCGACGGCTATACACCCCGCAGGTTTATGCGAGATATTTACTAATTTGCATACAAACACCCCTTATCCGGGTTTATCCCTTAAGGTTGTATGTATACGTTAGCGGAGCAGAGATACAATAAAAAAACTCACGAGATGCTAATTTTTGATGGCGTATGCAACTTTTCACAAAACCGGAGAGAGGAAAATAATTCTGTTATCATTTTTTTCCAGATGGAACCCTATTTCTTTGTTGTCCATCCGCCAGTCCGTCACGAATACACATTTGAACAAAAACGATTTTGTTGCCATCAACAGAAATCATTAAACAGGTTGTCACATTTTTTCAATCTTTTTTTTATATATGGATTAGTTAGGTAGCTCTTGTTTTTTATATAATTACTGTAGTTCACACTCTGCAAATTATAATTCTGCTCGTCGCTACTTTGTCACACACTTTTCTAGTCAATATTACTTGTGACGTGTGTGTTATGGTATTGTTTTTCTACTCGCTTAGGTACTATAAACCGGTAATATTCATAACGTTAATGGTATCAGAATACCAACTATAGAGTAACCGAAGCATGAAAATTATTCTATAATGTGCGTTGTCATAGTAATATAATAACAGTTCTTAATTATTATAGCATTGTTATTACCACCGTTACGGTCATGCCGGATAGCAGTCTTAGCATTTAGTGAACACTTGACATCCTAATTTGTATAATAAACCGATACAAATACCTTTACACCAATTAAAATTACGTATATTAATAGTAGATTGTACAACAAGGGCATAAAACAAACCATTTTTTCCGAGACTTGCAGGCGAGGTTGGATAATTAAGTCGAGGATAAAATGGGTTTTAAGACCGAGTTATACACTCTGCATTTCACTTCGATTACGAGGAAATAAAACAGTGATAATGTAAAAAAACTTTAATAAGTTCTTTTGCATTTTTTTCCATGAGTGTGTTAGGTGTGAGCATTATTTTCCTCTTCACTAGACGACATTTTAATTAAATTCCATAACACAACAAGTTTTGCAAAGAAAATAACTAATTAATAGTCCAAAACCTCTTTCCCGCCACTGTATTTCTGTCAAATTTTTTTTTTTTCTGTTTGCGATTTTTGACTTAGGTCGAACGCAATACTGCCAAGTTTATACCTACGTTGATTTTTTAATGTTCTTGTTAATAATGCTTGTTTTTAAAAGTTTTAAATTTCTTCTTTGTTAGATGCAACTACGATGCAAATATAAATAAAATTAAAGTAAATTTATTCAAATAACAAGTTTATTTAATGTAGTCACCTCGTCTGTCTGGCTGTAGGGCTTAATTGTCTTAGTCTAGATGACGACAACCATTTATGCACTAGTGCATAAAATGCGATTTTATGCAGCCTATACCCAGCATAAAGAAGGACTTTACGAGCATGAGAAGTGAAAAAAGTTTTTTTTTATTAACTAACTAAAAATACATGATTAATATCCATAGATTTGTTATTTGGTTACCATGGTTACGTTCATTATGGATATCAAAAAAATGGCGTTTAGTTTGGCACTTCAGCCTATACGATGATTTGACAGAAATGTTTTAGTAACTATTAAAATTTGCATGAAACTTGTAAACATTAAAAAAAAACACAGACTATTAACGCCATCGGAATAATAAAAATTACTTTGCTGACAACTAATTTGTTGGCAGAAAAATCGAGGAAAGTATACAAAAAAGAATTGCGATTGTTTATTTTTTCATTATCATTTTAAGCTTGGAGAAAAAGTTATGTAGATATGCAATGGTACCTCTACCCGCAAGCTCGCGCTCTAACCTCGGCACTCGTACCTTAAGAAGATTAATTATGCACCAATTACATAAACAACTATTTTAACTCGGCCGCCATTACTGTTGAGTAAATAAGACCTATCGTAACGTTGACGACACGATAACATGTCCAAAGTAAAATGGTTTTCCCGAGTAGAATGATCCCTTGCATGATGCTGCTCGTGCTCTGTAATGTTTTTGTTTGGTGTATCATAAAGTATTTTAACTCTGATACGCGTTAAACGAATTGTTTGCTAACGTAATGACAAGTAGGAGTTAGTCATAGTAAATGTTTAAAATTATTACCAATAAAAGCGGAAATTCCCCATTTCCCGTTCTCATGCCAATATTTCGCCTTTATTAGCAAAATTCAATTTAATTACATTGAGTTCATGTACCAAAAATAATCATACCTGAAAATTAAAAAAAAAATTAAATTTAAATTTGTTTATTGGTCACAATCAGTGTGTTTACAATAAGGATAGGGTTGGGATCTTCTTGTAAGTATGGCAATACTTGTGACAGAAAATCCCGCTCTTCCAGCATCAAGATTAAGGGTACAAAAACAACCAATACAATACAGGGTTCACAAAGAAAGTTAGCAGTTAGTTTATATATTTAACTTACGCTAAAGACTTATAAATAACCTAAGAAACTATGTAGGTAAGTTTTGTTAATGTAGGTAAGTTTTGTTATATATTATATACTTGGAACCATAAAAGCATTAATATGCTTTGACTAAAAATATATAATTCGTTTCCTTCTTGGTTAAGGGCTTATTTACGGAGACGCGAAGCGTCGCGCGTGGCGTGCGGCTTGCAGTCGCGCGGCGCGTCGGGCGTTTTTTCCGTTTACAGAGAGGTACAGCAGACCGCATCACCACACGCGCAAACACAGACATATGGCAATCTGCGATGGTGTTTATGAAGATGCGGGGCGTGATGTGGCTCGTGGTGTAGGGCGTAGAGAGTAGCGGTGCACGCCGCTGCATCCGCGGCGGACTCTCGAGCGTGTAGTGGAGCGCGCAAGTGTCAGAAGGTTCCGCAGTGGCGGGAACCGCCGTAATTGACGCGTGCGACGCTGCGTACAGTCAACCAATTTGATTCCTAGGCCACCATGGACTTTGTCAACGTGACGTTGTAAACCAAATCATAGGGAGTCTCTTACGTTTTGGTTGATAACGTCACTTTAACATAGTCCAAAGTGGCCTAGAATCAAATTGGTTGACTGTACAACGCGGCTATGCCATCCGCGAGCTCCGCCACAAGTAACGCTGTAGTTGAAGCAAAATCTGTAATCGCTTTTATACAACGCCAAATGTTTGAATTTAGTGCAAATGGCGCCGCGCAACGCCCCGCGTCTCCGTTAACAAGCCCTTACATAATAAATAAATTAGTCAATTTACCTGTTAGAGAAATATTATAAGCTTGCTGACGTGTCTGTAATAGTTATATTTGTCTTACTGTCCATCTTGTGTGTTCGTCTGTCAAGAGAATTTAAGGTAAGGATAAAGTAAATTATATGTATGTACCATATTTGCTATTTACGAGATGTATGTGTTATTAGTGCATAATGAGCCTAAACAAAAAGCATATTTCTTATTGTTCACATTGTATTGTGCATAAAATATTACCGTAAAATAATTAAATAACAAATTCGATGTTCTTATCACAGCGCTTTTTACTCTTTGTATACATTTAGGTATACATTATACGACGCGTCAGCCTAGTTGGTAGTGGCCCTGCCTACGAAGTTAGCGGTTCTGGGTTCAATTCCCGGTAAGGGTAAATATTTGTGAGACGAGCACGAGTGTTTTTGTTTCTGAGTCTGGGATGTTTTCTATGTACATATATGAGTATTTATATCGTTGTACCCACAGCACAAGTTAGTTTGGGACTAGATCAATTTGTGTGATTGTCCCCTAATATTTATTTATTTTTAATTTAGGTAAATTCTTGAGTTTTCTGCAACTCGGAACACGTATATAAAATGTATGTAGTATAAAATACTACGTATTATTATATTACTCCATTGCCCTCTTTTTTGGGGCTCCGTACCAAAATAGTAAAAAAAGGAACCCTTATTGTGGAACTTCGGTGTCTGTCTGTCTGTCTCTATGACACAGTAGTTTTTCTCTGAAACGATGGAAGCTATCAACTTGAAATTTGGCATAGTTATATAATAACTTGCTTGCCTACATCTGTTTTTTAGTGAAAATTAAATGTTTGTTTTCCAAAATATTTGATAAGGGGTCTTGAATGGGGGGTCGAAAAATTTAAACTATTTGATTATAGCAAATGGGCACATCTGTAGGTACATTTTTTTTTATTATTTCTCGTCACGTAATATTTTATTTCTACGCCAAAAATATACAAAAAAATTATAGTTTCTCCTCCTTATCTCCGATATTTGTAGACCAATTTGTATGACTATGAGCATAAATAATATGGAAATCAATATTTGACTTTGAAAATTGGAAACAATAAGTTTATGGGTGACAAACGGCTCCCGTTGCGGTCACATTTGTTCAACACATGAAAGGAAAACGTCCAATCAATAGTCATTTCAAATAAACTAACTTCAATTTAAGTATGACAAAAATTTAATGGTTATTAAATATTTTGATGTTACCTTTGCTTTGTTTATTTCAGACGCAATGTTTTCGAAAGTATGGGTGGCACTGTGTCTCCTCGCAATCATCCATAGTTGCGAGAACAGAATGGTACCTTTCCCCACTAACCACCAAAGAAAGGTCCGTGACCTGGTAACGCCTATGTCAGACGCGATTCTGGTGCAAGGTGCTGGTCCATTCAAATGTTCAGCTGGAATGATGTTGATAATACATCATGGAAGAAGAACTTGCCCGCAAGCTTTTCGTCCATTATTATGTCCAGCTGGAAAGAAGATGATACTATTTAATGGAATACGACTATGCGTGTCAATTTGACAGAACATGTTGGACTATAATCGATGAATTACCAAAGGACCCAGGTTCTTTCTTGTCGTATCTTAAATTTATGAGTAAAAAAGACAAAATAAATGTTATAAAATATAAAGTATACTTTTGTTTTTTCTTTTTTCTTTAAACTTACACCCGTATTCACAAACAATACTTAAGGGATCCTTCACTGAGTAAACGCACTGCGTTCAATACAGCTTTGTGATTGGTCCTGTTTGACTGACCTTTTGTTTCTGACACGATTTGAACCACCCTGTGCGTTCGTGAGCATTGTGAGACCTCATAGTGACGTTTGTGAATACGGGTGTTAGCACTAAGAGAAAGACATACTGAGAGATAGCGATGGGCGATTTGAGTTGCTTGATTCGAATAACTCGAATTGTTTGAGTTGTTTGAGTCTTAACGACTTGATTCGAATCGAGTTAATTCGCAATTGAATCAACTCACATACTTAACTCTCTAGCTAGAGTTGATACTGCCGGATAAGTGAGCAGATAACGAATGAGAGGGATGCGAGTTATGCGAGTGCGAGTGCACGCGAGTCAGCGATTCGCCAACTCGAACCCGAAACTCAACTCACCGATCCGTTTGGCTGCTGCGCGGCTGCTGCTGCAAAGCGGATCTTATCCGGTTGATGCGAGTATATAAAAAGAGTATTGATCTCATTATTTCACAATGTTTTCCACTTAATATTTCACCGCAATAGATATATTGATTAGTCTTGCAACAAGCGCGAAGGACCAAACTATCAAAAAATACTTTCTGAAACGGAATAAAAGTGTCAGGAAACTTCATTCGGGGAAAAATGCGAATGGAAATTCTGCTACTAGGTTATAGCGATTTTGGGAAATTAATCTAGGACCTAAATATAAATTGACTTGAGCATTAAACCCAAACACTTGTTATTTCAAACAAATCGTACCAAACTCGCTGATTTATTTCGCTTATGTTATTAAAGTGCACTAGTATTGATTTAATTACTGTAATATGAACTACTTAACTATCATCTTAATTCAAAACTGATCATTTACAAATTTATTCATCAAGACTGGCTGTGAATGTTTACAATAAAATACCCCTAACAATCAAAAACATAACAAAAGAGTCTATATTTTTATAGTAAGTTAAGGAGTTTTGTGATTTCAAAATGTTTATATGAGTTTTTTGCGTTTCAACAGTGAATAAAATCTGTTTCCCTTTTATTATTCAACTTCATTTGTTATTATTATAGTGTTTATGTGATTTTCTAAATGGACATGTAAGTATATTGTTGTGTCTTGTCGCAGTGCCCTTGTAGGGTTTATGTCGAAGCAATATACTGTATTTTTAAAACCTCATTGTACAACCTAAAGCAATAAATTAATATGACTAAGCATCACTGAAAACTTCAATTAAATTGAATAAGTACATTTTGGTGCAAGTAGTACACACTTAATCCAACGTGCTCTCTCAAAGTGATCAGCTATTGGCTCGATTTACTTACCCGTTGAGAGCGCGGTGTTTGAAATTGGAATGTTCGTTATTCAAATTGACTACCGTGTTTGGTTCCATTGGGCAAGTAACTAACTGCTTAGTTACTAAACTTAAAATAATTAAAAGCTTGATATTACCATGCGATGTCAAAAATAGATCAGCGCGTTTTACAAAAGTAGGTAGTCAAACTGTCCTTAGCCGAAAAGACGCATAACCAAATATTTAGCTAATCTAAATTCAATCTTATCCTGTTAATCATACGATTAAAAATATCCTACGTTTGTTAGGGGTTGCGTCCTTATCAGAAGCATGGCTGTAAAGCCGGCTTAAAGGTTTTGTCACATGTTCATAATCTTGACGTGTCAACCCCTCTATCAAGGGAATTATGAATTTTATGTTAATTTATGAAAAAATACATAATATTAACCAGTATAAATTATATTTCCTTTAGAAAGTTTCGGCTTACATACACGGTAAAATTTCTCAAGGGAATTTGCTGGAAATAGTTCTTTGTTGAGTTTGTTTGCTTATTCCCCGATGAATTGCTTCAAAACTAGTTAAAATTTTTTCATCACACTTGCTCGTAAATGGTGTTATTCCGTGCCTGTATACAGAAGGACAATGGCCTAAATTGTTCCCGCGGGAATTATGGCGAGTTTGTCATCCCTAGGGAGTAATGACGTTCTTTTTAAAATTTGCAACTCTTTCGTACATCATTTCTGACTAAGGAGGTTTAATTTTCAGCCAAAAATTAAATCGGTTTCTAATTTCATCTTTAAAAATTAGCTATAGACTAACTTACATTACACAAAACCTATACGCTTCATTAAACTTCATTATTTTTATACCTATTTCAAGTTTATATCAACATTTATCATTAATTTTAGTAATTATACATTTTTATCAAATTGGCTAAATCTGGCTCGAATCCAGGTCGAAACTAAACGCAGTTATTATCTGTGGTAGAGGTCACAAAAAAAATATCGTTTCCATTTACGTTCCCGTTCGTCAAAAGTTATTTCTTTATATTTTGCAGAGTTAAAGTGTTTTTTCCTCGCAAATGTGATGAAAACCATTGTGTGTATCACAGGCAGTAAGGGGATTACTAACTCGAGTCATTAAAAGCCCTCCGCCTTCGGCGTCGGGCTTCTAACACTCTCGTTAATAATTCCCTTCTTACTACCCTTGATGCACAATGTACTATTAAAGGAACTTTCGGGTGCTTTTACAGAACGTAATAAAAATAAATTATATTGTAAAACCTTATTTCGAACCACGATGTGAGTGGAACAATTTCTCGTAATTGTACGGTCACGAGCGTTAATTTGGGGCCCATTTCAAGAAAAATATGCTTGAAGTCGTCAATGTCACTAGAGATGTCAAGTCATTTGTAACTTTTATGAAACTCAACATTATTGCTGTAGAATGTCAGATTGACTTTGGACTTAAGGTGGGTGCCTTTAATCTCGTGACTGTAAATAAAATAGATTTACACTATTGAAAAAAAACTGTCATTTTCCCTGTTTAAAACATTGTTAAAGGGCGGTGATAAATTTTCATCAAGTAAGATAAGCAATTATTTTTTCCCACACTTTTCGCATTTGTGATTATCTTGTAACACTTTCTAGTCTAGATTTTATAGATTTAGCTAACTTTGTCTACTAAAACAACCTACATGAAGTTTGGACGAGAATGTAACTTTCAAAGTCAATTTATTACCTTCTTTTGGTCCCTAAGGCCAGCGGTTATGGAAGAAATGCATTCCGTCACTTCGATACTATCTTTTCTCTTCACTTTCCCAACTTGTTAGCACTTAATCACGCTGATATTTGCACAAATAGAACATCAACAAACAGATATAATTTTTCTTGTTTAGCCATTAACTGTCAAACGTAACGTTTCGATACTTCTTTGTTTACATTTCTGGATTTCATCCGCGGCTGTCACATTTGACAGTCGTCCATATATTTTTCTTACAATTGAACTTGTTTCAGCTTCCACATGAATATATTCTAATCCTGAGCATCATGTAGGACATTTAATCATAGATCTTCACTAATTACTAAAATATATAATTCATTTACTTACAATTTGGCTGGTCATTATTAGTCTTCCGTGTCGAACAAAACGCAGCCGTAAGTTGGCAACCCGGTAATTTTTGGTTTCGTTTCAGGCAAGTTGTGTTCGAGTGTATGGATAAATGTCACCCATTTTGGCTTTTTATTTTAGTAATGCTTTTCGGTAAAAATAGGATGAAGTCTGAAGTTTCCCCTCTATTCCCCATTCTTTATGTGTGTTCGTTTTTCAATAAATTATGTCTTTGATTTCGGTCGGTTTCGTCCAAATAAATCTCTAGCTTCAACGACGAAACGGAACACATGACTATTGGTTCTCGATCTTTCTATCGACCTTTTTTGACCTCTGCATTCAGATTTTTCTCGACCATGTGAACACACACAATTTTAAGTCGCTGGATCAATTTCTCGCTTCGGGCGTTCGGCCCAGATTGTTTAATTTAACTTCAAATGATGTCCTAACTAAGGAGAATCACTACTGTGTCTGTCCACGTTTTGTCCATCCACTACTCAGTTATTCACCAATGAAAATTCCTTAATTTATTATGATACTTCAACGTCGCTTCACTCTTTTACGGCGGCCCCGCAACTACACGGGTGTGCTGATGTCCGACGATTTGGTCCCAGAACAAAACTATCACTATTGAGGGAGAAAACGAAGTCCAACCGCGTGTACATCGGGTACCGCGATCCACAAGTCAGATTCTGCTACAATTCAATGGTAACGGCGGGCGCTGTTTGACCTGTAGCCAAGCTGTGTCTGACCTCTGTTCATACGGGATCCTGCGGGTGATGTTCTCCGGGTAAAACTCCGTGTTTCATTTCGACCAACACCCTCAAACTCGTACTTCTAAAGCCGGTAAATTCTAACCTTTTCTTGAATAACTATAGAATAACGGTACCAAAGCAACCGAGAAAGCCTCGCTCTTAAGTAACTACTTATAAGATAATCCTAGTGCCAACTTGGCAATCTGTAAAGAGGGTAAGGGGAGGACTTAATTAATAAATGTTTACTTGTTACTGATTTATGACTTTTATTTAGCATGTTCTCATTTTGACGGTGAACTCATCTGGCGCTCATAAGTATAAATTTGATGAGTCTCCACTGCTCTGGTCACCTTCGAATCACACGGCCTGTTCTCATGCTCGGTTTATATCAGTGGCGTACCCAACGTTTGGCCAGTTTGAGAATTTGCTAAGTAAATTTAACAGGTTGCTTTGGAATAAGTATTTTTATTATAACTGAGTAGTGTATAAGATATTTCTTTGGTGTTTTATTATTAAGAAACATAACCCAATAAGGGAAAATGTTTATTGTTATCGGGATTTAAACTATAAATCTGAATCTTTAAAGGTTTGAACTTAGAAATTTAAAACCTTACTTGAAGTTTTAAATGAAATTTTCTCATCCTAACTTTATTAAAAATTTGCATTGAAACTTGAAGTTAAACTTGTTTTTAAACTCGAATTTGCTGGTAATCCTTAACTTCGTGGTTTGATTTAACTAGTTTACTGTGATACAACTTATTTACAAATTATTCTTTTTTCTGGTTTAGTATCAGTGTTTTAAGCTGTTTTTATTGAGAATGTCTGTTGTTCAAATTTACTGTAATTTTATACTATGAACAGTTAGAACTAACTTGTAATATTTTAATATTATTAGACTTGTAATTATTTTTTTTCGGACGCTTTGGGTTGCTATTAATTTAACCTTAATTCTCTTATACCAGCGAAATAAGAGTTGTTTTTTTTATTGTGTTGGACTTCGGCTTTATTCTTAACGGTCTACTATTTATTTCCATAATTTTAGTACAAAACAAGATGGACTTTTTATTAGCCGATTGCAGTATTGCACATCTGAAAAAAGACGAAATCAGTCATTGAACTAGTTATTAGAGGTTGTAAGGTAAATCCAGTATCTCGTCGTCATAGTTTACAACAGGTGCTTGCACAGACAGCCGAACTAGCTAATAAAGGTGGTGTGAATTTTAATCTTTCTGGAAGTTCAGACGTGTCGATGGAAGTATCAGTCCTACAATATAAGGTGGAGGAAAGTGAGATTGCTTCGCGTTCAGATCTTACTTCTTCTTCTCGATCTCGACTATTATCGCGCTGCAAATACCTCCTTTGTCGCATTTCCCGTTTGACACAAGACAACGAGGACGTTCAGCTGCTTCACACTACTTTAACTGCTATACTGGATCGTCTACAGGTGGGTAGCGATTCCGAATCTAATGGTGTCGACAGTGACTCTGGTTCTGAGGCCGTCCCTTCTCAGGTAGTTAAAAGTTTACTCCATATTTTCTTCATCATGGTCGGGAAATGATATTTGATGGTTCCTTCTATAATTCAACATCTCCCATTGACAGGGATGCGATTGCTGTAGATGATGGTTGCACGTTCTCTGATAAACTTAACGAATTAAAATCTATTTTTGAAAAGGTGCAAAACTCTCTACGAAGTGCCCACATACGTAACGCTCACTATTACAACTTGCGCAAGCGGCCTATGGTACTTCAGGAAGGACAAATAGTATACAAGAAAACATATCACTTATCTAACGCGGCTAAAAACTTCTCAGCCAATTTGGCACCGCGTTATGAGAAATGTATTATTCACAAGAAACTCGGACCCTTGGTATATACTTTGAAATCCCTATCTGGTAAAAATCTAGGAAATTTTCACATTAAAGATCTAGTCCGTCCTGGCGAAGCTGCGCCCACTTCTTAATGTTAGATATATCCCTGTGTGGTATCCGGGTCCGAATCGTGCCACTCCATTTCTTCCGTGGATGTCGTAAGAGCCGACAAAGGAGATGAAGGCTTCCAATACCGTTGGGCGATGGGCTTGCAACCATCACCCCTACGCTGGTAAACATCTAAGCCTAATTGTGTAACTCTACCTTTCCTACTCTAAGAATAAAGGTGGTATTTATTATGAGTCACTATATTCATATTTCATTATTGACGTTTACTGGAGTAAAGCTTAGTGTTTGTAATTAACATCACCGGTCTTTGCTCAGATTCTTTGTTTCAACGTCTCTACTGCAGACATTGTATCTGCTTTGTCAACGGATAGCTTGTTAGGACTGAGTGTCTCGTCCTCATCTAATAAAATTCTTTCATATTCCACGGGACTACTTTCTCGTGTATAGCTCATTGGTCGTGTGTCACGCCTGAGGTATGTAGCCTAAGCTAAAGGCTCTAAACTAACTTAACATTGGTGTCGCTCATCTAAGCGTCTCGCCTCCTTTACTCACTCTTATAAATATTGTAATCTTACAGAAGATGATACTTTTCGAAGTTAATTATATATAAAATGCTGAAAAAAGTAAATTTTTGCAAAACTGTTTTCCAGCCTCATTTTTTTGTTGGATTCTAGGTATTTGAGAAATGGTCAGCATAGTCTGCCTTTCCGATCCTATTCCAAAGTGCATTGTTAATAAAGTAAACATCTAATGCCATAGTTAATAATTTTGAAATAGGAGAATTTGAGTCGACTCACTCATTCATTACTAGTAAATTGTAAGTTAGCAAGTACCGTGTAATTTTATTAGGTTAGTGCGCGCACATATTAGTTAAGTCGTAGTGTGAAGGGGTTTAGGTTATCCGTGGAACGTTAGGATACCTACTCTCCGACACATGATTTCATTTGTCTGCCCAAAATTGGCACAGATAAACCAATTTTCTTTGGTTTTTCTTCGTATTGTCCAAAAACTTAGTTGTAAGCATTAGGTCTCACATATTAGTTAAGTTGTAGTGTGAAGGGGTTTAGGTTATCCGTGGAACGTTAGGATACCTACTCTCCGACACATGATTTCACATGTCTACCCAAAATTGGCACAGATAAACCAATTTTCTTTGGATTTTCTTTGTATTGTCCGAAAACTTAGTTGTAAGCATTAGGTCTCACATATTAGTTAAGTTGTAGTGTGAAGGGGTTTAGGTTATCCGTGGAACGTTAGGATACCTACTCTCCGACACATGATTTCACATGTCTGCCCACACTTGGCACAGACATTTTTTTTTTGGTTTGGACTTTTCTTTGCTGTCCAGAACATAGACATAGGCATATTCGTTAAATTAGTTAAGTAGTAGTGTGAAGAGGTTTAGGTTATCCGTGGAACGTTAGGAAGCCTACTCCACGACACATGATTTCACTTGTCTGCCCACACTTGGCACAGACAAACCATTTTCTACTTTTCTACAGTTGTGCAAGACGTATCTGTATAGTATGCTCCTCTTATAGTTTAATTTAGTAAAGTTTATAGGACCACTAAGTAGTCTAGATTCCGTCGCTTACACCATGGGTGTAAACGGTCTGAAAATATTTCTTACTTTGCTCTTCTTATTTGGTGATAAGCCATTCTGCCCTACGTTGTCAGAATGTGTCTTGCTTATTTCACCTCAAAGCTCACTAGCTACCTCTAGCTTCATGCTTCTCATACTTAGGTCTCTGATATTCTTTCTTCTGTTCAGTTAAACCATGTCTTAAATACTAAAAAAAAATAACATAATTTATCTCTACTACTCCCCTTTTATTTTTACTCATAGCGAGGAGGCTTATAATAATTTTATTTCAGAATTTAGTTAATTCTGAAATAAAATTATTTTACCCAACTAAAACGGTACTGTAACACTTTCTAGTCTAGATTTTATAGATTTAGCTAACTTTGTCTACTAAAACAACCTACATGAAGTTTGGACGAGAATGTAACTTTCAAAGTCAATTTATTACCTTCTTTTGGTCCCTAAGGCCAGCGGTTATGGAAGAAATGCATTCCGTCACTTCGATACTATCTTTTCTCTTCACTTTCCCAACTTGTTAGCACTTAATCACGCTGATATTTGCACAAATAGAACATCAACAAACAGATATAATTTTTCTTGTTTAGCCATTAACTGTCAAACGTAACGTTTCGATACTTCTTTGTTTACATTTCTGGATTTCATCCGCGGCTGTCACATTTGACAGTCGTCCATATATTTTTCTTACAATTGAACTTGTTTCAGCTTCCACATGAATATATTCTAATCCTGAGCATCATGTAGGACATTTAATCATAGATCTTCACTAATTACTAAAATATATAATTCATTTACTTACAATTTGGCTGGTCATTATTAGTCTTCCGTGTCGAACAAAACGCAGCCGTAAGTTGGCAACCCGGTAATTTTTGGTTTCGTTTCAGGCAAGTTGTGTTCGAGTGTATGGATAAATGTCACCCATTTTGGCTTTTTATTTTAGTAATGCTTTTCGGTAAAAATAGGATGAAGTCTGAAGTTTCCCCTCTATTCCCCATTCTTTATGTGTGTTCGTTTTTCAATAAATTATGTCTTTGATTTCGGTCGGTTTCGTCCAAATAAATCTCTAGCTTCAACGACGAAACGGAACACATGACTATTGGTTCTCGATCTTTCTATCGACCTTTTTTGACCTCTGCATTCAGATTTTTCTCGACCATGTGAACACACACAATTTTAAGTCGCTGGATCAATTTCTCGCTTCGGGCGTTCGGCCCAGATTGTTTAATTTAACTTCAAATGATGTCCTAACTAAGGAGAATCACTACTGTGTCTGTCCACGTTTTGTCCATCCACTACTCAGTTATTCACCAATGAAAATTCCTTAATTTATTATGATACTTCAACGTCGCTTCACTCTTTTACGGCGGCCCCGCAACTACACGGGTGTGCTGATGTCCGACGATTTGGTCCCAGAACAAAACTATCACTATTGAGGGAGAAAACGAAGTCCAACCGCGTGTACATCGGGTACCGCGATCCACAAGTCAGATTCTGCTACAATTCAATGGTAACGGCGGGCGCTGTTTGACCTGTAGCCAAGCTGTGTCTGACCTCTGTTCATACGGGATCCTGCGGGTGATGTTCTCCGGGTAAAACTCCGTGTTTCATTTCGACCAACACCCTCAAACTCGTACTTCTAAAGCCGGTAAATTCTAACCTTTTCTTGAATAACTATAGAATAACGGTACCAAAGCAACCGAGAAAGCCTCGCTCTTAAGTAACTACTTATAAGATAATCCTAGTGCCAACTTGGCAATCTGTAAAGAGGGTAAGGGGAGGACTTAATTAATAAATGTTTACTTGTTACTGATTTATGACTTTTATTTAGCATGTTCTCATTTTGACGGTGAACTCATCTGGCGCTCATAAGTATAAATTTGATGAGTCTCCACTGCTCTGGTCACCTTCGAATCACACGGCCTGTTCTCATGCTCGGTTTATTTCAATCTGATTATTGTTATAAGTGCACATCGCTAACATTTAGGTAGCACTTGACAGTTACTAACAGACTAGTGATGTGACAAGTTCTTCCTGTACGAGTCGAGAAAAGGAACCCAATTAGAAAAAAACTATTTTCTATAATATATAACATTCGTGATAAAAAATTATTATTTCTTCTAAATGAACTTGAGAAAATCCACTTAGTGTAAGAAAATTGTACCTAGTAGGAGTTCTGGATGCTCTCTAATGATTTCCTCAATTATTTGGAAAAACTATGTTTCGCGACACGTTTCGTAATAATTACTACAAGTAAGTAAATGAATGACATTGACATTGGCATGGATGTTTTTAAACTAGTGATCAAACCTACTTCGTCATTATTTTAAGACCATGTACGAGCAGGTAATATTAATTTATTATTTTATCTTATCTGAAAAGACACTTATAAAACTTGTCTCATCACTAATCTGTCAAGTGCTACCTAAATGCCACGAGTAAGGGATGTGTAGTTATAAGCAACCTTCGACATTTTGATGGTATTGAAAGCATGTAGCATTGTATGTTATCAACCTTTCAACTGACACAGTATCTTTTACAATTCAAACACTCGTTGTCATTTTTGTTGATCTACGATTGAGACACGTTATAGCTAAAGGCTTTCAACATTTTTTGAGAGAGTATACATATTTCAGTAATAATAATTAATAGTTATGAAAAGCTTTTTCCAATTAACAGACTTTTATAAAATATCTCAACGTCATGGTTTAATAGAAAGATTCATGTCAGGTCCCCAGAAACCATGAAAAGAATACCTACTTTAAATTATTTCAACACCATGTGTCTATTGGTTCATACATACTATTTCTCTCTAATGTGACATAAACATATTTGACATATTTGCAGTCGATTTTTTGGTGGTTAAAAATCGTTGCCAATTGTCAAACCAAACCAAAATGTGTCACTGTTCCGATTCAATTTCGAACTTTAACAATTAGTTTAGTTAATTTAATAATTGGCCCCTAAAAGGCGGCAAATGTGAAATTTTAACCGGTAATATCCAAATCTATCGGTAGTTTGAATATGGAACGAGCATAAACGCCTGTATTCAGGCCCTGTCTGCAATCAATCGCTTACAGTTAGCGCAAACAGCGCTGTAATCCAGCCGCTTTCTGCCGCGGCACGCGTTCTTATTGATGGGCACGCGAGATACATTGTTGGTTATCGGATTATTGGGAAAATACAAGAGCTGGCCTGCGATTTCAGTTGCCTTGAACTATGTTTATCATAAATCACATTAAAAAAACATGCATCTCGTCGAGTCTTTATTTTCATTAAATTGTGACATAAATAAAGACAGACAAATATAAAATTTTAAATGGAAATAACTTTAAAACTGCATTGAAGGATTGGCTAATCAATAAAGTTTTTTATAATTAAAATGTTTTTTTTAACCATGAAGAACAATAATAGTTTAATGATTGCATGTAAACATTATTTAACGTAAGTTGTAATTGGTTTTAATTATTATTACCTATTTCATATTGTACGTCCGACTCGGGCAAACTGTTGAATCTTTATATTCTTAGTACCAGTCACCTAAATTGTACACAGTTATACAATAAAGACTTTTGACTTTTGTCTTTTGACAAACCAACCGATGTAATGAATTTATTGTATTTTACATTAGTATAGTTCTATCCATTAAATCCATAATCATTGTAAAAAAAAAAACTATATTCTTACATACACAAACTCACGCCCTCATTCCCCAACATGGGCACCACGTTTTACACAACTAGGCTAAGATGTTTACCAGTGTATTAGTGACAGGTCGCAGGCCCATCGCCTAACAGTACTACACAGCCTTTATTCTCTTAGTTGTCTCTTACGACATCCACGGGAAGACATCGGAATGGCAATATTCTAACCCGGCAACACATTATATTATGATTTTTCCAAAATATAACCCCAAAATCAAGAATAAGTTACAAAATATTATACTTGATGACAGCAGCTGTCAAGATCGATTTCTTAACGAAAAATTACCACACGTACATTAAATTAAATTAGCTTATGTAACATACTCTGCTTTATTTAAATATCTAATAATGGCGACGGCTATACACCCCGCAGGTTTATGCGAGATATTTACTAATTTGCATACAAACACCCCTTATCCGGGTTTATCCCTTAAGGTTGTTTGTATACGTTAGCGGAGCAGAGATACAATAAAAGAACTCACGAGATGCTAATTTTTGATGGCGTACATATTGCAACTTTTCACAAAACCGGAGAGAGGAAAATAATTCTGTTATCATTTTTTTCCAGATGGAACCCTATTTCTTTGTTGCCCATCCGCCAGTCCGTCACGAATACACATTTGAACAAAAACGATTTTGTTGCCATCAACAGAAATCATTAAACAGGTTGTCACATTTTTTCAATCTTTTCTTTATAATATGGATTAAGTTAGGTAGCTCTTGTTTTTTATATAATTACTGTAGTTCACACTCTGCAAATTATAATTCTGCTCGTCGCTACTTTGTCACACACTTTTCTAGTCAATATTACTTGTGACGTGTGTGTTATGGTATTGTTTTTCTACTCGCTTACTATAAACCGGTAATATTCATAACGTTAATGGTATCAGAATACCAACTATAGAGTAACCGAAGCATGAAAATTATTCTATAATGTGCGTTGTCATAGTAATATAATAACAGTTCTTAATTATTATAGCATTGTTATTACCACCGTTACGGTCATGCCGGATAGCAGTCTTAGCATTTAGTGAACACTTGACATCCTAATTTGTATAATAAACCGATACAAATACCTTTACACCAATTAAAATTACGTATATTAATAGTAGATTGTACAACAAGGGCATAAAACAAACCATTTTTTCCGAGACTTATGGTATCCAACCGAGCCGGCAGGCGAGGTTGGATAATTAAGTCGAGGATAAAATGGGTTTTAAGACCGAGTTATACACTCTGCTTTTCACTTCGATTACGAGGAAATAAAACAGTGATAATGTAAAAAAACTTTAGTAAGTTCTTTTGCATTTTTTTCCATGAGTGTGTTAGGTGTGATCATTATTTTCCTCTTCACTAGACGACATTTTAATTAAATTCCATAACACAACAAGTTTTGCAAAGAAAATAACTAATTAATAGTCCAAAACCTCTTTCCCGCCACTGTATTTCTGTCAAATTTTTTTTTTTTCTGTTTGCGATTTTTGACTTAGGTCGAACGCAATACTGCCAAGTTTATACCTACGTTGATTTTTTAATGTTCTTGTTAATAATGCTTGTTTTTAATAGTTTTAAATTTCTTCTTTGTTAGATGCAACTACGATGCAAATATAAATAAAATTAAAGTAAATTTATTCAAATAACAAGTTTATTTAATGTAGTCACCTCGTCTGTCTGGCTGTAGGGCTTAATTGGGTAAGTAAAGTTTTTGGAGGAGATGTAAATTATATTTTTTTTCGATAGTCGTCATCCTTAAGATCATAGAACTGCGGCTCTTTTACTTTTATTTCCTCTAATATTTTAGAAATCTTTTTTTTAGTTATGAAGTTGACATTTGTACACTTCAATGACCGACAAGCTTGTTGCCTTCGTATTTAATGAAATAGAAAAAAAAAACTGTCACTTTTATATCTGTCAACGTCAAATCAAATCAAAGTAAACAAACGGTTTAATTCAAATAAGTAAATTCAAGTAAATCTTTGTAATACTCCATTTCCACAGTCCGTGTGGGATTGCCTGAATTCATTGCGTGGATTGTACAATTCAAAAGTGCTTTCGTGGCTATCAAAAAGCAGAGCAAGAGTCGTCGAAAAAGAAAGAAATCGGTGTCCAAGAAGAAGTGCCAAAGGGTTCGAAAATAAATCTTAGACCAAATATCGTGCAAAGGTCTTAAAGTAAAGCGGCAAAACGAAAGTCCAGAGTTCGTTCTGAGATCGTTAAAAATATTTCTAAAAACACTGATCACATGAAACACAAGCAAACAGAAAATAGCCGTTGTATTGAATCGTTTGTTTACTTTGATTTGGTTTGACAATGACAGATATAGAAGTGTTTTTTTTCTTTTTCATTAAGTACGAAGGCAACAAGCTAGTCAGTCATTGAAGTGTACAAATGTCAACTTCATAACTAAAAAAAATATTTCTAAAATATTAGAGGAAATAAAAATAAAAGAGCCGCAATTTCTTGATCTTTAGGATGACGACTATCGATAAAAAATATAATATACATATCTTCCAAAAACTTTACTTAGCCTATTGTCTTAGTCTAGATGACGACAACCATTTATGCACTAGTGCATAAAATGCGATTTTATGCAGCCTATACCCAGCATAAAGAAGGACTTTACGAGCATGAGAAGTGAAAAAAGTTTTTTTTTATTAACTAACTAAAAATACATGATTAATATCCATAGATTTGTTATTTGGTTACCATGGTTACGTTCATTATGGATATCAAAAAAATGGCGTTTAGTTTGGCACTTCAGCCTATACGATGATTTGACAGAAATGTTTTAGTAACTATTAAAATTTGCATGAAACTTGCAAACATTAAAAAAAAACACAGACTATTAACGCCAATCGGAATAATGAAAATGACTTTGCTGACAACTAATTTGTTGGCAGAAAAATCGAGGAAAGTACTTGTACAAAAACAAATTGCGATTGTTTATTTTTTCATTATCATTTTAAGCTTGGAGAAAAAGTTATGTAGATATGCAATGGTACCTCTACCCGCAAGCTCGCGCTCTAACCTCGGCACTCGTACCTTAAGAAGATTAATTATGCACCAATTACATAAACAACTATTTTAACTCGGCCGCCATTACTGTTGAGTAAATAAGACCTATCGTAACGTTGACGACACGATAACATGTCCAAAGTAAAATGGTTTTCCCGAGTAGAATGATCCCTTGCATGATGCTGCTCGTGCTCTGTAATGTTTTTGTTTGGTGTATCATAAAGTATTTTAACTCTGATACGCGTTAAACGAATTGTTTGCTAACGTAATGACGAGTAGGAGTTAGTCATAGTAAATGTTTAAAGGACATGGCCCGTTTTACTATGGCCCTGTGCCCCAGAATGTACAGCAATCATTTATATCTCAAATTAAAGCGAAAATTATGTACTTTCAATATGTATTCGTCATTTTACATATAAAGCAGCGGTTTTAAAGTAATTCGATACTTAGTTTTTTACATAACCTCAAAACACATCATAACGTGCAAGGCGCTGTCACCTCAAACTGCAATAATGATCTCTCTTTAAAGGCCTACTGCTCCTAAACGGATTGTTCAAATTGCTTTGGAAAAATATATGTTACGTGCAATAATATCAATAGTAAAACGTGTGTTGTTTTTCTAGTCCTTACTGTTATTTTTGTCAGAAAATAGAAAAAAAAAAAAAAAAAAACTGCTATAGCGCGAAAAGGGCGCGAACCTTAGGCGAACCACCTTAATTTTTTATTTTATTTTGCATCCCTAGTCTTTAATCCAAAAAGGCGGCATGCCAAGTTAAACGTCCTCTAGTGAAAGGTACAGAGTGATGTCATATGGCTCTGTCCCTTTCGTTGCCTAGAACTTGTCAGTTTTAAGAATTTGTAATACGGCCTGCAGGGATTCACCTTTTTCAATAACACGCCGGCACGCGTATGTGTACATGCCAAACTGTCAAGTGGGTGGTTTCCGGCACACAATATCTTTTTTATATTTACTTTTTTTCCGCTGCTTGTACAGAGATTTAATTAATCACACGTGTAATTAATAATTATTTAATGATTTTTCACATATGGCTCATTCGTGTACAAATTGGGGCACAAACGGGCCATGTCCTTTATTAGTTTATTACCAATAAAAGCGGAAATTCCCCATTTCCCGTTCTCATGCCAATATTTCGCCTTTATCAGCAAAATTCAATTTAATTACATTGAGTTCATGTACCAAAAATAATCATACCTGAAAATGAAAAATAAATTAAAATGACAATTTGTTTATTGGTCACAATCAGTGTGTTTACAATAAGGATAGGGTTGGAACCTTCTTGTAAGTACCTATGGCAATACTTGTGACAGAAGATCCCGCTCTTCCAGCATCAAGATTAAGGGTACAAAAACAACCAATACAATACAGGGTTCACAAGAAAGTTAGCAGTTAGTTTATATATTTAACTAAAGCTAAAGACTTATAAATAACCTAAGAAACTATGTAGGTAAGTTTTGTTAATGTAGGTAAGTTCTGTTATATATTATATACTTGGAACCATAAAAGCATTAATATGCTTCGACTAAAAATATATAATTCGTTTCCTTCTTAGTTAAGGGCTTATTTACGGTGACGCGGAGCGTCGCGCGTGGCGTGCGGCTTAGAGTCGCGCGGCGCGTCGGGCGTTTTTTCCGTTTACAGAGAGGTACAGCAGACCGCATCACCACACGCGCAAACACAAACATATGGCAATCTGCGATGGTGTTTATGAAGATGCGGGGCGTGATGTGGCTCGTGGTTTAGGGCGTAGAGAGTAGCGGTGCCCGCCGCTGCATCCGCGGCGGACTCTCGAGCGTGTAGTGGAGCGCGCAAGTGTCAGAAGGTTCCGCAGTGGCGGGAACCGCCGTAATTGACGCGTGCGACGCTGCGTACAGTCAACCAATTTGATTCCTAGGCCACTATGGACTTGTCAACGTGACGTTGTAAACCAAATCATAGGGAGTCTCTTACGTTTTGGTTGACAACGTCACTTTAACATAGTCCAAAGTATATATATATTTTTTTTTATGGCATAGAGATGACAAACGAGCACACAGGCCACCTGATGGTAAGTGGAAACTGTGACCCATAGACATTCGCATTCACAATTAAGACTGCAGAGCAATCCTAAGACTGCAAATGCGTTGCCAACCCTGAGGACTAAGATGGAATGCCTCTATGCTAGTCATTTCACCGGCTGTCTTATCCCCCAACCGGAACACAACAATGCGAACACTGCTGTTTGGCGGTAGGTTAATGGATAAGACGGTGGTAGCGATCCGGACGGACCCTGCACAAGGTCCCACCACCCGCAAAAAATACCCTAGAAATCAAATTGGTTGACTGTACAACGCGGCTATGCCATCCGCGGGCTCCGCCACAAGTAACGCTGTAGTTGAAGCAAAATCCGTAATCGCTTTTTTACAACGCCAAATGTTTGAATTTAGTGGAAATGGCGCCGCGCAACGCTACGCGCAACGCCCCGCGTCTCCGTTAACGAGCCCTTACATAATAAATAAATTAGTTTATTTACCTGTTAGAGAAATATTATAAGCTTGCTGACGTGTCTGTAATAGTTATATTTGTCTTACTGTCCATCTTGTGTGTTCGTCTGTCAAGACAATTTAAGGTAAGGATAAAGTAAATTATATGTATGTACCATATTTGCTATTTACGAGATGTATGTGTTATTAGTGCATAATGAGCCTAAACAAAAAGCATATTTCTTATTGTTCACATTGTATTGTGCATAAAATATTACCGTAAAATAATTAAATAACAAATTCGATGTTCTTATCACAGCGCTTTTTACTCTTTGTATACATTTAGGTATACATTATACGACGCGTCAGCCTAGTTGGTAGTGGCCCTGCCTACGAAGTTAGCGGTTCTGGGTTCAATTCCCGGTAAGGGTAAATATTTGTGAGACGAGCACGAGTATTTTTGGTTCTGAGTCTAGGTACATATATAAGTATTTATATCGTTGTATAGTACCCACAGCACAAGTTAGTTTGGGACTAGATCAATTTGTGTGATTTTCCCCTAATATTTATTTATTTTTAATTTAGGTAAATTCTTGAGTTTTCTGCAACTCGGAACACGTATATAAAATGTATGTAGTATAAAATACTACGTATTATTATATTACTCCATTGCCCTCTTTTTTGGGGCTCCGTACCAAAATAGTAAAAAAAGGAACCGTTATTGTGGAACTTCGGTGTCTGTCTGTCTGTATGACACAGTAGTTTTTCTCTGAAACGATGGAAGCTATCAACTTGAAATTTGGCATAGTTATATAACTTGCTTGCCTACATCTGTTTTTTAGTGAAAATTAAATGTTTGTTGTTCCAAAATATTTGATAAGGGGTCTAGAATGGGATCAAAAAAATTAAACTATTTGATTATAGCAAATGGGCACATCTGTACATTTTTTTCTATTATTTCTCGTCACGTAATTTTTGATTTCTACGCCAAAAATATACAAAAAAATATAGTTTCTCCTCCTTATCTCCGATATTCGTAGACCAATTTGTATGACTATGAGCATAAATAATATGGAAATCAATATTTGACTTTGAAAATTGGAAACAATAAGTTTATGGGTGACAAACGGCTCCCGTTGCGGTCACATTTGTTCAACACATGAAAGGAAAACGTCCAATCAATAGTCATTTCAAATAAACTAACTTCAATTTAAGTATGACAATAATTTAATGGTTATTAAATATTTTGATTTTACCTTTGCTTTGTTTATTTCAGACGCAATGTTTTCGAAAGTATGGGTGGCACTGTGTCTCCTCGCAATCATCCATAGTTGCGAGAACAGAATGGTACCTTTCCCCACTAACCACCAAGGAAAGGTCCGTGAGCTGGTAACGCCTATGTCAAACGCGATTCAGGTGCAAGGTGCTGGTCCATTCAACTGTTCAGCTGGAATGATGTTGATAATACATGATGGAAGAAGAACTTGCATAGCTGATGCTGAACCGCAAGCTTTTCTTCCATTATTATGTCCAGCTGGAAAGAAGTGGATACTATTTCATGGAAAATGGCTATGCGTGTCGATGCATACAAATTAAATCAGAATAGCATTGATGGTTTCAATTTGACAGAATATGTTGGACTATAATCGATGAATTACCAAAGGACCCAGGTTCTTTCTTGTCGTATCTTAAATTTATGAGTAAAAAAGACAAAATAAATGTTATAAAATATAAAGTATACTTTTGTTTTTTGTTTTTTCTTTAAACTTACACCCGTATTCACAAACAATACTTAAGGGATCCTTCACTGAGTAATCGCACTGCGTTCAATACAGCTTTGTGATTGGTCCTGTTTGACTGACCTTTTGTTTCTGACACGATTTGAACCACCCTGTGCGTTCGTGAGCACTGTGAGACCTCATAGTGACGTTTGTGAATACGGGTGTTAGCACTAAGAGAAAGACATACTGAGAGATAGCGATGGGCGATTTGAGTTGCTTGATTCGAATAACTCGAATTGTTTGAGTTGAGTCTAAACGACTTGATTCGAATCGAGTTAATTCGCAATTGAATCAACTCACATATTTAACTCTCTAGCTAGAATTGATACTGCCGGACAAGTGAGCAGATAACGAATGAGAGCGATGCGAGTTATGCGAGTGCGAGTGCACGCGAGTCAGCGATTCGCCAACTCGAACCCGAAACTCAACTCACCGATCCGTTTGGCTGCTGCGCGGCTGCTGCTGCAAAGCGGATCTTATCCGGTTGATGCGAGTCGAGTCAACTCGAGTTGCGGTTCGAGTTGGCGGCCGAGTCAACTCGAGTTATCCGAGTTTGAAAAAATTCGACTCGTATCATCGCTACTGAGAGGTAAAAAATTCGACGGCAAGATGTTTTAAAAAACGATATGCACCACAGACTGGCTGAAAAAATAATAAAAGATAAAAGACATTTATTCAGTAAGTAGGCCGTACGGGCACTTTTACACGTCAAGAATCTACCAGCGCTTCCCAAGAGGAGACACTGCTGAGAAGAAACGCCGCAAGAAACTCAGCAGTCAGTCATTTTTTAAACATATTACAATGGTACTACTTAATCTAGCATTATATAAAGCAATAAATATTAAATTCAATATAATATGCAATAACATGCGTAGATCAGCAGGAAAACATGCCAACAATCTTACGTGAGAGATAAAGGAAAAAAAGGAAAAAAAATAACTAAAACCCACCTTACTCATATGTGTGTTTATAACTAATTATAACACGGTGCAAGAGGACCACATAAAAGTATCGATATGTTTTCCTACATCAACGGTGTCCCCTAGACAAGATAAAGCTTTTGCAATTGATCAAAATTATTATTGACTATGCTTCGGGTTTAGACCATGCATTTTTGTCTGTTAGATAGTCCTCGACCCTATAATACGCTTTAGACATTAACGACTTTTTCAAGTAATTTTTAAGTGCTGGAAAGGGTAACTTTAAAACTAATACAGGTCAAAGCCCGCAGAGACCCAGGCCCTTAATTTTACACGGTATAACCAAATAGTTGACGTGTTACCCCGTAATCCTTTTTTAACTCGACTGCCATTACTTTCAAGTAAATAAGAGCTATCATAACGTTGACAACACATGCTAGATGCAATCGTGCCGTTTAGAAAAAAGGCCCCAAAGCATATCTGTCTAGAACATCATTTCAATTATCCAAGTGCCTAGATTTTTTAAACAGCAACCATTCCCAGTAAGTAATTTTAGAAATAAATTAAAATCGATCCACGACTTCGGGGCTACATTCTACTCGGTAAATTCATATTGATTTTGACATCATGTTATAGTATTGTTTTTAACTCAGCCGCAAGAACTGTCAAGTAAATAAAAACTGTCATTAAAAATAGAAAAAATATTCTTTGCCTGTCAAGGGCACATGTTGACAGGTCAAAATATCATAACTTTATAACGTCATAACGTTGACAATACATTAACATGTCCAAGGTAATATGGTTTTATTAAGTAGAAAATAGAGCCCTGCACTATTTATTTAACCTTAATTGCCCAAAAATAAGTACAAATGGCGGACCTAATTACTGATGGCATTCTCTACCAGTCGACCAAATAACTTATCAGAAATCTACATTGTATGTGCATAGAAAAAGAATACAGACAGAGAGAAAAACCAACAACTTAAAATATTGTTATACTATTTATTGCTAAAGCACTTTTGCACGATGTATTGTTTCACCTCCGATGCGGCTTGCATGTTCTCTTATCGCGAACTCTACTATGACGCAGAATCCCTTGCCCAGACAATAATAAATGAATGAATGAATGATATTTATTTTCCAAAGTAAGTCAGTTGCATGTTATGTCAAAAGTACAAGAAATTACACTGGAATCGTCAACAATATACATAAATTTTAATATAATCAAAATAGAAATAAGAAGTCAGGATAACAATAATAACCTTGATTTTTCACTTTACTGTTTAGGTAAGCATAATCCATCTTTGACAAAAGGTAAGATTGAGGTAAAATACTCGTACCTAACCTACAAGAAAAAATAAAGAAATTTCTAAATAATTAATGTTAATAGCAACTACTGTCGCTTGAATCATTTATTTAGTTTCAACAGAGTAAAAATTAGAAATAAATAAAGGGGACCATCTCACATAAATTGGTGTATCTAGGCCCGAACTAAGCTAGGCTTACAGTAGACAACGAAAAAACATACATATTGTTTAGAGAAATACATACTTACAATAAATTATTTATCTGACAGTCTATTCGACATTGCCTAACATTCAAACAATATTGCAACCTATTTTAACAAAATTATTAGGGATTATTGCTGAAGTGCGACAAACATTTGTGCGGAGTATCGTCTGTGCGAAAGACGATTATGCGATGTATGATTGTGCGAAATGTTATTTGTGCGATGAATCGTTTATGCAAAAGACGGTTATGCGATGTATGATTGTGCGAAATGTCATTTGTGTGATGAATCGTTTATGCGAAAGACGATTATGCGATGTATGATTGTGCGAAATGTTATTTGTGCGATGAATCGTTTATGCGAAAGACGATTATGCGATGTATGATTGTGCGAAATGTCATTTGTGCGATGAATCGTTTATGCGAAAGACGGTTATGCGATGTATGATTGTGCGAAATGTTATTTGTGCGATGAATCGTTTATGCGAAAGACGATTATGCGATGTATGATTGTGCGAAATGTTATTTGTGCGATGAATCGTTTATGCGAAAGACGGTTATGCGATGTATGATTGTGCGAAATGTTATTTGTGCGATGAATCGTTTATGCGAAAGACGGTTATGCGATGTATGATTGTGCGAAATGTTATTTGTGCGATGAATCGTTTATGCGAAAGACGGTTATGCGATGTATGATTGTGCGAAATGTTATTTGTGTGATGAATCGTTTATGCGAAAGACGGTTATGCGATGTATGATTGTGCGAAATGTTATTTGTGCGATGAATCGTTTATGCGAAAGACGGTTATGCGATGTATGATTGTGCGAAATGTCATTTGTGTGATGAATCGTTTATGCGAAAGACAATTATACGATGTACAACTGTATTGAATTTCATTAAAGTGAAGTATGATTATGCGATGTATGACTGTTTCAAGTGTCATTTGTGCGAAGTATGATTATGCGATAACGATTGGTATATTACAAAATATCGTTTATTCTGTGTAAGTTTTTGCGACCTTACTTATATTTCTTACTTTAGGTAGGTATATTTTAAATCAACTTGAAAAAAACAGGACCTTCTCAACGGACTCATAAAATACACTAGTGAAAAAAATGAATTGTTGTCAATTATCCTTTGTGTACCTACACTTTGTGTAGGTCTATTTGAAGTTCTTGTGGTTCATGGAGTTTTGTATTTTCTTTTATACGGATTTCATACTGGCCTTATATATTACCTATAAGTGCATGCTTATTTTTTTATTGAAATGGTAATCAATCAGATGTCTTCGGCTATCAATCAAAGTGATACTCGTACTTCTGTGTAATATTCAAAATGTCTTCACTACTAAGAGTTGCAGAAATAATTAAATCCCAACGAGGTAAAGATCTTGTGTTTATGGACGGCTTTTTATATTCATTGAATAAAAAAAGGGACGAGATACACTACTGGAGTTGCCTAAAGAAAAATCCTTTGAAATGTCCAAGTGCTATTAAGACAAAATTAATTGGTGAAAAACATGCAATAGACGTACAAAGTACACGAAAACACAACCATTCCAACCAGTTATTGAAAAAAAAACTAAACCTCTCTTTAAAAAATAGGGCAAGACACTCATTAGATGCTCCTGTCCAAATTATTCAGTCATGCACAAATGATCTCCCAGGAACCAGTGGTCCGTTCCTTCCCAGTAAGGAAGCCATGCGTTTGGTGATACATAGGTCTAGAACTGCAGATCAACCCAAAATTGACAAGATTTCATATTTTCAAGACTTTAATTTTATTCGTTTTATAGATATTGTTTGGAAGGAAAAAGACACTAATAGTTTAAAATTTTCTCTAGAATGAATAATTATTTTATTATTAATTTATTAAGATGTACTTATTCTAAAAGGGCGTAACTTCATTTCTACGACACAATGGACATATTACGTTAGTCCAATCTGTATATAAAAAAGTATCATGTCAACCGATAAAGGGCCACTTGCACGAAAAGTTTAACCCTGGGTTAAGACACTAACTCGAGTTAAAATGACAGTTTTCGTATGAATCTGACGTCTACTAACTCGAGTTAGTGCCTTAACCCAGGGTTAAATTCTGCGTGCAAATGGCCCTAAGTATCTATCCATCTGTCAATAGTGTCAATGTCAAATTTGAAGTATGACAGCTTTTTTTCTCGTGAAAAAGGCAATGGTATTATATCTATTCAGGCATAGTATTGGTAAAACTCGATATTTTTATTAACTTACTTGTAATTTTGAAAATAAAGAAAAATAAATCTAAATAAATATTTTGCCGTGTTCAGGAGGTAAAACCCTTTCGATTCGTATAGTAATTTGCAGGTGTCACCAAAATGAAATGTTGTCAATTCCCCAATCCATTGAAGAAGTATTTATATATCCGAAGATATGTACAAAATAAGTAACCGGTCATTTTTGATGGCTGATTTTCATTACAACGGTGAACGGACTCTCCTTTTTTCGACAGCCGAAAATATCATGTTGCTGAATCAATCTCCATATCTGATAATGGATGGTACATTTAAATGCTGCCCAAAACCGTTCCGGCAGCTGTATACAATTCACGGACAAGTGGGACACGTCATAGTACCCTTAGTTTTTGGACTATTATCTCACCAAACGGAGACGTCTTATTATTACCTCCTGCAACTTGTACGACAACAGGCATCTAAATATAGGATCGACTTTTCTCCATTGGTTATTATTACCGACTTTGAAACAGCGGCAATTAATGCAATCAAAACTGTTTTTCCAGAAAGCCAACATAAATGTTGTTATTTTCATTTGTGCCAAAACGTGTGGAAACACATCCAGTCAGCAGGGCTGGTCAAAAAATATACCGAGGATATCGATTTCGCCGTGCGAATCAGACATCTTCTTGCACTTCCTTTCCTTCCTGCTGAAGAAATACCTAGTGCTTTCGATATGGTACAACGATCGATCCTACCTGAGGAAGCACACAGAGTCACCAACTGGTTCTATAGATATTATATCGCAACTGGAAGCAGATTTCCTCCAGAAATATGGTCTGTGTGGAATAGCTTACAGTCTAATGCCCCTCGAACACAAAACGCTTTGGAAGCATGGCATAGGCGGTGGAATGCTCTTTTAAGCAGGAAAAGACCAAATATTTATAAAACAATAGAAGAACTCATGAAAGAACAAAATAACACTGAAAAGGTCCTGCAACGATAGCTAGCACAAGTTCAGGAGCCATCACAAAATAAGAAAAAGAAAATTGGAGCAAATTACGAAGCCCGGCTACAGCAACAAGTTTCACAAAAAGATGAGATGAACTTGTATACGTATTTATTAGGACTAGCATACATTACTCATTTCTATCTACCTATATTTGATGGATGCTAAAGCTAGAAATTTAATTTTGCTGTAGGTAGGGTAAACGCACCAGAGTGCCGTCCATAAATTTTTGCCCACCATCCTTTCTATCAAACAAAGTATTTTTTTAGATTTAAAACATTACTAGTGACATATGGTAGTAACTATTGACTTTTATTCAGATGCATTAGTTGCAAAATAGTGGATACATGACGTGGACGTGTCGCAGACGAGTTTTCGTGGTATGCGGTAGTATTTAGCAGTTAGGGTTAGTTACCTTGTGTTTGATGTGATACTGTACTTGTTCCAAACAACTGCGATACGTAGTGTGTGTTTATTTGAAGTGTTAAAGATATATTTATTTCTATTTACGTATCGTATCATGTGTTTTTCTCTCAAATTGCCCTTTTTAAGCAAATGTTCTATAACTGGATAACAGAAACCACTAAAACCAACGAATGAACCTCGGTGTTCATTCACTAGAGCCGTATGAATTACTGATTTTGCAATATTGTGCGTTTAAGTTGTTGTATTAAAGTTTATGTTTCAGAAACATAGCTGTTCATTGATTGTCCGTCATGTGGCCAGTATCCGAACAAACTCTTAAATGCTAGTTCATGCACTGTTTATAATTTTCAGTAAATGAACTACCATCAATAGAACTAGGATTATTGATTTCTTAATAGGTACAATTATTTTTTGAATACAAGTGTATGCTTAACCGTTCATTTACTGGAGCCACCACCCTACCTATTATATGTCAGGAATAAAATACTTTTTACTTTATATTGTATTTTATTTGCGGTTTCTATTTACAAATTACGACATACAGACAGACAGATAGACAGGTATACAAGTTTCACTATACTCGTAAGGGTTTATTATTTACCATTTCGGTACAGAACCTAAAAAAGATATGGGATATATTTTGATACATTAAGTACCCACAACTCACACGGTTAAGGAAAACATCGTAAGGAAACCTGCACATTCGAACAGCTACGTGTGTAATAGCATAATTGAGATAAGATGAACACGGTAAATAAAAGCCGTTTATTTTAAAATTACAGAAACACTTTTTTACCGTCATAGATAGTTGTATCCTCTTCTCGTAACGGAGTCGAATAATATGATCAGAACCCTTACACATCGTCTTTAGCTCTTTTGTCATGTCGCACTAAGGTACTGTCGCAAAATAGTATATTCGCACAGTCAAGTGTAACTTCGCACAAAGATAGTCCTACATTACTATTGTCAGACAGTGCCGTATCGCACAATGATACTTCGCACAACTGTACTGTCGTTCATTTGTATTGTCGATCAATGATACGTCGCACACTATCACTTCGCATAGCTGTACTGTCGTTCATTAGAAATGTCGCACAATAGTACTTCGCACACTTTCACTTCGCACAACTGTACTGTCGTTCATTTGTAATGTCGATCAATGATACGTCGCACACTATCACTTCGCACAACTGTACTGTCGTTCATTAGAAATGTCGCACAATAGTACTTCGCACACTCGAGGTCGCACTCCAGTAGTAATCCCTTTAAATGCAGATTATTTGACCAGCGTGTAACAGGCAAAGTCAAATTTCTATTAATTATATATTTCAACGAAAACCAATAACCACATCTAAACGATGGTCCCGACAGTGCCAGAGAAGTTGCTCAAGCTTTACGGCTTCGTAATGAAACTTTGGTTTGGTGGTAAAGCTACGTAAAATAAAAGTCTTGGCGCAATTTATAAGATTACAGAGACTTAACAATAGCACTAACGATATCTCGCTACAACTCATAATAAGATGGGGACAACTATCTATCCCCAGTGGAAGATTATTAGGCTGGGCAGCATTTGGGAAACTCCGTCAAATATTTTTTATCGCCCATATCGCAAAGTCTAAAGACGAAAGTTTTCAACGAGTGTGTCTTATTACCGGTTATGGTTTACCAATTTAAAACCACTCAGCGGGCTAAGGAGAGGTATATGATGCGTCACTCTGAAGGATCGAAGTCGAAACGAGACGGACCGATAGAAAACCAAAGATATCGACATAGCCCAAAGGATAAGCATGCTGAAGTAGGGAAGAAGAAGGCTAAAATACACTCAGGAGGAAAAATATCGGGTCAGAGTGCGTTTTTCATACAAACGAGGCTATTTTGAAGCCTTGGTTCCTAGCCAAGGGTTATTTCGAGTGAGGTTTAAAGGTGGGTACTCCGAGGTTCAATAGAGGAGGTCAAAAGTTCTTAAGACACCTAACTGATCGCACAATCAGTTGACACCACAGCGAGAGAGTTTGGGTTCGCATTTGGATTTCCTTACATTTTATTGTCATTTTAGATGTTTTTCTGAACATGCACAATTCCGGCGTTAACCGCAGATTCAATCAGTTGGGTGTCCTAGGCACTCTGGAAGTCCTGTATCGATGCTCGGGGCATCCATCATCAGATTTCACTACAAGCATTCCCTGGCGAGGAACCAAGGCTTCGAAATAGCCTTGTTTGTATGAAAAATGCACTCTGACCCGATACTTTTGCTCCTGTGTGTAGTTCATCGGGGTTAGTTAGATAAATTAACACGAGGAGGTTTAGAAATTATATTAATTGTAAAGGTACCGGCATAAACCTGTCATAACGAAAATAACTACTACGGTTGCTATGACGCTGTTGTTGTTGTTATGAGTGACATATCTTGTAAAATTTTGTGTACTTACTTAACTATACATTTTGTCTAAAATTAGTTACCTCTTAATTAAAAGAGTTTTTATATTAGTTTCTGGTATAATTCAACTAACTTGACTCTCATTTGTGCTTCCGGAATCTTTAAAATAAGGTTTACTCAATAATAATGACAGTTGCTGATCAGATTGTGACATCTTTGTTCAGTAGAAATGCAAAACCCTCAACCGTGATGGACACATCAATATTAGTATCAAAGGTTTTGCAATGTGAATCAGTTATATTTTATAGAATACATCCTTTGTATTGCGTCATTATTCTATTTCCGCTGCACAAAAACCGCTCACGGCCTCTCACATACACCAAACGCGTTTCCGCTCCGCTGGACTTTACAAGATTTACGCGTCATTAACCGCTGGTATGATCGAAAAGAATTAATGGTTCGATATTTTAATCTACGATCCAGTTTTATTAAATTATCAAAAGACCTATAAGCTCGAGCTCCTAATGGATTTGTGCTTCAATGTGGGAAATTTGTTCTCCTGGAAATCTTTGGAACTCCGGTATCCTCATTTGAGCGCTTATCGCGTTCTTTAGCAGGGTCCTTTTTTCTGTATATTTTTCACTTTGCCCACTCCTTGGCATTTAAATGTTAAGACAACTTAAGTAGTAGATTAAAAAAATGGAGAAAAATATCATTTTTTTCAAAAACCTTCAACGCTTCTGAAATTCCTCTTCGGGTGTGGCGAGTATCTTTGAGCGATAGTAATTTCTTTTCTACAGGTGACAAATCGAGTCGTTTGCGTCATCTGGCATAAAAAAAACGATTTCGGCCATCCAAAGGTTTTTTTACATCAAAACCATAACCCAAGCCCAAAATAATTAAGTATTAAATATTTGATTTCGTTTGTGTTCGTGACGTTGAGTTGCCAATCAACTGGAGTGATATTCTTATAATAAATACGTCGATGATATGTCGGGTTCCTATATTCAAACTGCGGATAGATAAGGCTTACTTGGGGTTAAAATTTGACATTTTCCCATACAAAATGTGTCAAATTTTAATCCGAAGTAAGCCTATCTATCCAATGTTTGAATATAGGAACCGGCCGTTAATAATGATCTAACGAGACAACTTAAGATTAGCCGGTAATTTCGTCAATGAATCGAAAAGTAGGTAGGTAGCCAGAAGAAGTACACGTACATTGCGTCGTGACAAATAGGTCTCGCCTTAAACGTGAAAACCAACTCGTCAATGTACATCTACTGGCATGCTTTTGCTGGACCAATGTAAATCAGCATAAAAGAATCACCTAGCAACGTAACGTTGCATTTCGACGCTGTAAATTTTGTTTCTTGTTCATTTTGGTATGTCTGTTCCTTTCCTGCACGTCGAGTGTGTGCCAAATAAATGCCTTTTCTCTTGTTCTTTCTTTGTTTTCCGTATTCGACTTGGCATAGCCTTCTCACACTTTTGCATACAACTTTTTATATTTTTGGTTTTGATCTTTCTTCATTCATCTTGATAATATCTGTAGATTAGGAATTCTAAAGCACTTGTTATTATTTCATAACAGCCAAAGTTACAAAACATTTTAAAAGATAGGGCAATATCACCTCAGCTATCTTTACATTTCTTTTATAGCCTGTAATTACCATAAAAATACCCGAGAGTTGTATGTAAAGCCACACCGAAAAAGGATCACCATTGAAACTATCAGAATACACAAACCGCAAGCGTTTAAAACGGACATAACACGACGCTAACCCTATCAATATTCTTGCTTCAAACGTGTTGTTTTGAGAAAAGAAAAAAGTAGGTATAACTGCGACCGTTAAACTGATCCTATCCGCATAAATCTACCAAATTTGAATGTCCATTTCGGTTTATAAATTGGCAAGAAATGACGACAGGCCTTTGCCATTCAAGTATTATAATATGAACATTTCGGGTTAAAATAATAATCTTAACGTACCTATGCGAACATTTTGGAAGGTTGGTGTGGTGTGGATTATCACATTTGAAAAATTAATAAAAATTGCCAAATTATCCTTAAATCAATGTATGAATCGATGGTTACAAAACAGGCAAAATGGAACCACCAAAGTACTTGAAGGGTTTTTAAGGGGAAGGTTCCGTGCCGCTGCAAGCTAGGTATTTAAATTACAATGTTAATTCGATTTCGAACGGAATCAGCACGACAGCACTCACACTTCACCATTTTTAGTACCATTTTTTTTTCATGGTTTGTAATAACCGCACCAAATTTGTCACTTGTATGTTTTATAATTTTGACGACACAACAAGAAAATAAAAGTTGAAAAGAACCTTTCTTGAATGGAGATCCCCTTTATTATATGTCACTTTATTTATTTATAACACATTCTGAAAATCAAAGCATCAAACCACTATCTATTACGGTTAAAAAAGTTCAGCTCTTTAAAGTTAGGACGGACAGACGGACGGATGAACGTACAACGTAGGCATATTAATAGGGTCCCGTTGAGTTTTCATCGGGCACGGAACCCTAAAAATGGATTAGTTTTGTTAAAAAATACCTGATAAATAAATTCAAAAATTTTAATTTTGAATTTTTTCTACTGCCACAGCGATAGGCTAGCTGAACGCTATTATCAAGCTGATAGTATTGTACGGTGCTTATGGATCAGGAAATATTGACGACCTGTTTGCTTACATGGCTGGTTTCAAGCAGTTTGCACTACCAGTGCACTACACAAACGGATCAGTCAAATGTGTACACTAGAAACATAACGTGCACGTGCAAGCGTCAATAGGGAATATTCATGACTTTATTTCACAGTTTCAATATAAGATGATTCATGAAACAAACAATCGAGAAAAACATTTTTTGAATAGCTATAAAAATAACCAAGATATAAGCCAACAAAGATCTGTTCCTATCTTTTCCCACAAAACTGAATATAACATGGAGTTTATATTGCCGACCTGTTACATGACGTCACAGTGCATATCGGATCTGTCTAATCGCTGTCTTATTAGCAGTTTAAAATGCTTGTAACTTCCGTTTTTCTTGGCCGATTGTAACATTAATTCCACTTTTGGTGACCTCTCTTACGGTATTTTCAATTGAGAAATGCTATTTAAAAAATCCTTGCATATTGATTATCAAATTGGGACAAGTATTGACTTAGATTCTTGACGTGTAAAAGTGCCCGTACGGCCTACTTACTGAATAAATATCTTTTATCTTTTTTATCTTAACGTTCGCAACATTCCTACTGTCGCAGCTCAGTTTCACACACGAAACGACCCTCAAACTGTTAAAATACCAAAGACTATTAGAGACTACATTAAATCTCAAATTCTTATACCATTACTGTACTATGCAGTCCGCTGACTTATTCGGTATGACGGCAGCAAAGCCGCCTAATTGGATCTTAAGAGTTAACGCAAATGCAACTATTAAGGACCTCTAGGAACAGGGTTAAACCGATCAAGATTAAGACACGTCATAGCAGGTAAAGTTTACGCACTGACAGGTCAACCAGTGTATATCCATGGGCGAATTTGGATATTAATTATTAAGAAACAATACCCACTGGTGGCAGTTTGTTAGATTAGTGTAGTTTTGAGTAAGTTTGTAAGTTCTTCCGTTTGTTTTTGTTTGTCTGTCTGAAATTAAAAAAAACATTTTTTTAATTAAGAACTTTAAGAGATTACCACTGCTGCTGCGTATTGTTGAGTGTTCACTAATATAATAAAGATAATTTTCTCAAAAATGACAGGAAAGGTTGACATTACTATCTATATATTGGGATGCGAAGTACAAAGTTTACTGACAGATCTCAAATTAAAAAAAAAAAAACATTGCGTGCTCGCTACACAAGCACGCAATGTTGCATACAAATTTCATTACTATCTAAAGCTTGAACACAGTAAAATGTGGGCACAAGTAAATGCTTATATATTTTTATTTATACAATATGGAAACTTCTTAGTATTATAAATAAAAACTATTTGATATCATGAATAAAAACTATTATGACAGCGTTCCACTTTGATCATTTGTTTTCACGATGGCGAGTTATGAACACAAGAAACGTGAAATTATTTTGCGCAAACATACTGAAAATCCCCATTTAAGTTATAGGGCATTAGCAAAACTTTTAAAATTACCGCAATCTTCCGTATGTTTAGTTTTAAAAAGGTTCCGAGAACGATTGACAGTAGATCGCAAGCCGGGAAGTGCAGGTAAGCAAGGCGCAAAGGATAAAAAAAAGAAGCCCATGTCTTGCGGCTTTTTACAGCGAATCCGAAGTTATCGTCCCGTGATGTCGCAAAAAAGGTCAAAATGTCGCAGTCCAGACAGTACAGAAAACTAAGTCTAGAGCTGGATTAAAGTCGTTCAAAACACAAGCTGCACCCAATCGCGACGCTAAGCAAAATCTGTCTGCAAAACAGAGATCACGAAAGTTGTACGACAATTACTTGACAAAATTTGGATGCATTGTATTGGATGATGAAACATACATCAAAGCAGACTTCAAACAGATACCGGGGCAAGAATTTTATACTTCTAAGAATCGTAAGGATGCCCCAGAAGATTGCAAGATAAAAAAGAGATCGAAGTATCCAAAAAAAATTATTTTATGGCAAGCTATTTGTAGTTGTGGTAAAAGAAGTCGTTCATTCGTAACAACAGGCACAGTAAACGGTGAAATCTACAAAAAAGAATGTTTGCAAAAGCGTCTACTGCCCTTTTTACGCAGTCATAGCTTACAGCCATTATTTTGGCCAGACCTTGCGAGCTGTCACTACTCTAAAGCAGTAGTTGAGTGGTATAAACATAACGATGTCGCAGTGGTACCTAAAGAGTGCAATCCTCCAAATTGTCCTGAACTGAGGCCGATTGAAGAATATTGGGCAATTATGAAAGGGATTCTAAAAAAAGGAGGCGGAGAAGTTAAATCGGCAGCTGAATTGCAAAACAAATGGAAATGGGCTTGCAAAAGATATCCTGACAGTGCTGTGCAAGACTTAATGAGCCGGATTCGACGCAAAGCACGCAGTATGGCATATAGAAAGCAAATTAAATAATTGTATATATTTGTAAAAATGGTTATTAGTCTAGTAAATAAATGCAATAAAAAATTCCTTGAAATATGTTCCATAACATTTTTATTTTTGTTACTTTATGTGCCCATGTTTTACTGTGTTCAAGCTTTAGTATCTAACTTTTTAAAAAGTGAAAACGGCCTTTATAAAATGAGGGCACAAGTCTTATACATACAAATTTTGTTCGGAACATAACTTTTTTATCTGTGTCTCGAATAGCGTGAGTAGTATTAAAAAAAGCTTGCGTTTCTCCTTGTCATAAACATTGTCAAAGGCGGTAAAGAGTAATAGTTTTTTGTTATGTGAAGCTTGCTTGTTTACTTTACTCCAACACAATTTTTTTCTTGCGATTTTTGAGAAAAGCACTATAATATGCCTCGGCAGGTACGGCAATTGCGGGCCTCGTATTTTTAAACGGACTCGCAAGCTCGTCCGCTTAAACCAATCCTCGCCCTGCAATTGCCTGCTTCACTGCCTAGGCAATAATGTACTAGTTATTCTTGTTTTTTGTATTTTCATTCATTTTCTAAATATATAAAGCCCCCTTCGGAGCATCTTAAATGCCGTGAATGTGGCTGACTGGCAGACAACGCACAGCCTGAACCGCTGGATTTAACTGGCTTGAAATTTGGAGGGAGTATTCCTTGGGTACCCTAAAGGTGCACTAAGAGAGGATTTCCCGAAAATCTACCCCCAGTGGAAAGAAATTGCGGGAGTAGCTGGAAACCAATTCTAAGCGTACAAAGTCTCGGGCGCGGCGTCCTCTAGCTGTCTATAAACTTAAAAACGAATGTTCCAAATTTGAAAATTAGTTCACCAGTATAATGCTATAATATTATCACTGAGTTATTATTACTGGCTATGTTTTCGGAAGGACGGAATCGCGGGCAACAGTTAGTTCTATAAAAAGTGGAAAACCGGAAGATTTTAGAGTTGTTGGTAATTCTGTAGCTCTGCCTACCCCACCCTGCGAATGAAGACGTGATTTTAGTTACGTATGTGTGTATTTAACCGGACAAAAATGTTTCTGGATGCGGACGAAATTGCAAGCAAAAGCTAGTGATAAATATGCCCTTTAGTGAAATAATTTTTCATGTTTATCAGATGTTTTGTACAAGGATCATTACCCAACTTACCTTGCCTATAATATTAATCATAGCTCTGAAAAGGGAGGGCTTGTGTTGTTGATGATTTGCTAGAATATTTTCTTCCGATATTCCGTAACAAAATGGAACTCTTACATTATACCTCGATATTTGCTGTTCATATCTCTTTTTCAAAAACGTGTATATGTCAGCCCAGACCGTTTTGAATAGCATAGAGTAATAGAGTTCAACACTTTTAATTATATGCTTACACAGTAAAAAATCGGGGTGCCAAAATTATAATTTTAGCTCTTCATGTAGAGCATCATTTAATATTGAAAGTTATGAAAAATGTAATACAATACAATAAAAAATACTTAAAAAATAAACAAGGAATAGACATAAGCATAAACTTCTTAGCCGGTAGACAACAGGCGGTAAGCGATCTCTTCCAGACAAACTAAGGTAGGAGAGACGCATAACGTAAAAAATAAAATGAAGAAATAAACTTCCATAAAGAAACCATAAATATTACAAAAACCGACGTAATTACTAACATTATTTTATAAATTTAAATGTAAAAAAATACCCACCCCAAATAATTATACCGCTTTTTCTTTCTCACGATCCAGTTCCACCTACGAAGCGGCACGGACATCGAGTATCGATTTATTGTTTAACTAAACAAACGTATCGGGCATGATCGAACTAAACTGTTTCCCTAAGTCTCAGGCGCATAGTTTTCGGATGTTGTTTGTCAAACATTGCAGTTTGAACCATTTACATGAACGCACTGCCTTTCAAGTGGTCGTGGTCGATCGGTATTTAATAGTTGACATTTATAGGCTATCGTATATCGCATGTGCAATATAATTATTCATACACATTCAAGTAGGAAATACGCCGAGTTCGGGAGACATGTTATGATCCTTGAAGAAGAGCATGTCCAGCCTCCGTATTATGGTCGCTTTATTGCAGAGAATAAAACACCCGTCACTCTCGCACCTATATGCTTTTCAGAAAGTGATAGATGTTATCTTCGTTTGTCTACATGGATAAAGGGCCCACAGCAGTAGACGTATTTTAGCTGATAATTACTAATTATGATGGTGATACATTATGTTTATTCGTCGCAAACATTGTTAATACGTACGTACGGGTCCTAGTAGATTGAGGTCACAACTCGTGTTCGCAAGGTACAGTCACCAGCAATAATATATATTATCCAACATTGGAAGCAAAAGATATCTGATACGTCTTTATTACTAGAGGGATATTTTTGCGCCCAATATAGGATATTTCGACCCGGTTTGAAAGGAAAAACATTTATTAAACGCCAACACTCTGTGACAAAGTAAAAAACAAGCCGACATTCAACTAGCTGGTAATAGTTTCGCAAAAAAGGACCTATGTGAATATAAAATATATACAGAGGCCAACTAATCCCTTAAACGGGTTTCTTTTTGTTAAACTGAGTGATTGCTATCCAGCAATAACAATTTAAGCTCAAAAATATCTGTACAAAACGTAATAGGGAATATTCAGGACTTTTTTCACAGCTTCAATAAAAGTTAATTCATGTAACAAACAGATGAGAAAAAAAAAATTGAATATCTGACGATGATGATGGTCTTTCCGAAAGTTTTCGGCCATGGCGACCACTTCGACTCCTAGTCGGTCGGGCGCTGGTGCACCCGAAGATGGCTTATATATCCGATCTTCGCCGCGAACTCCCGTGCACACCGAGGGCTTGAATTACTATAAAAATAACCAAGATATAAGCCAACAGAGATTCTGATATGTTCCTATCTTTTTCTAGCAAAACTGAATATAACATGGAGTTTATATAGCCGACCTGTTACATGACGTCACTGTGCATATCGGATCTGTCTAATCGCAGTCTAATTTTATTAGCAGTTTAAAATGCTTGTATCATACGTATTTGTTGGCCGATTATAATTTTAATTTCACTTTTGGTGATCTCTTTTACGGTGTTTTTATATTTTGTTAGAAATGTGATTGAAAAAGCCCATGCATATACATTACGCATATTATTTACGTATGGCCAAATTTCTAGTTTTTCTTTTAGAAGTTGTATTTTATTCTGACATGCCTCTTGTTTTCCTCGTGTCACATGTGGTATCCGAGAATTGGATATTTGATAGATATTGCCTCGGTTAGAAGTTGCAATACAAGTTCGGCAGCGCTTTTGGTTAAAAATTTATGAGAAGAAGGAATTTGTTATTGCATTGTAAATAGAAGCGTAAAGTTATGGCAAAGAGCGGTGCGTAAATGTAAATGGCGTTGTTTATTTACATGGCTGAGAAACAGAAAAATGTATAAAACATTTTGCTGTTCGTTTTCCTTTTTACAAATCTGTGATTCAATAAATAAATTTAATGCCGAAATATTTGTGATACGGTGATACACTAAATAATAATAGACGATAAGTAAGTACTTCAACTAAGACGTTAGTTAAATAACTAAACAACTAGCTGTTGTTACTATCAGTTTTGCTTGATATAACTAATATCTTAACTATTGTGTTCCTTTTTTGTCAACTGAGAGAAAATCTCTCTTAATTGGCTCAATTTTTTTTTAGACTTACGTGAATTTGACTGATTCCTGAAAACTGTCTTGACCGTCTAACTAAAATAGTTAGTTCAAATAATAGGGGTTCCATAAAATCTTTATGCGGCTATCTCAAAGCTGTGGTCACCCTTGGCTTGATACCCACAAATATAACTTATTTTCAAAACTGTAATGCTTAGCCATTTATTAAACCTAACAAATCGTTTGAATTTACTTTTAATCGATTTTATATGACCACCAGCACCATTATTTGACTTTATCTCCACACGTAACGTTTTTAACTTGGCAGCCATCACTGTCGAGTTAAAAGAGCTAATAACGTTGCCAATACGATGACACGTCAAAAGCAATTAGGTTTAGCTCGAATAAAAAACAGCCCGTGTAAACGGCCATGGCAAATTTTTAAGACATACATTTTGTGCTAATCGTACTTTGTGGTACGGTCACGAGCGTTGATTTGGAACCCATTTCAAGAAAAACACGCTTGAAGTCGTCAATGTCATTAGAGATCTCAAGTCATTTGTAACTTTTAGGAAACTCAGCCTTAATGTTGTAGAATGTCAGATTGACTTTGGACCTAGCCGCTAGCTTAATCTCGTGACTGTACAGTTGAAACTTGATAGGTCTACATTAAATGGGTCCATATTGACTCACATAAAATTCTTATTCCAATTTTTTGATTTTCTACCGATTTGTATTCATAATAATCACTCTTCATAATTTTTTTCCTCATACTTTTTTGTTCATATTTTTTAAGTCATAATTATCGCAATTCATAATGGATTTTTTTTAAGAAACTTAATTTTTGAGAATTTTCATAAATCTAACCTAACCTAACCTAACCTTAATACACGTAAGATATTTAAGAAAAAGTGAAAAGTGTACGGCTTCATTAATATTGGCGTTATGAATTCAGATGTTTATGAGTTCCGATCATTAGTACTAAAATAAATTATGAAGAGTATGAAGAGTGATCATTATGATGTAAAATGGTATGAGAAACATTTTCGGACTTCCGATAATAGGACTTCAAAAGTTATGTGAGTAGATACGCACCCACATTAAATACCTATTGCAGAAACTCTGTCGTCACGTTTACAATTAATTAGATCAATTATCTTCTTCGTCGTTTTCACTCTTGACATAGTGGTCATGATCAGATCAATTATAAAGACTGCAAATATAAAATTGCAAAGCCATCTAATCTGGTCTGGTGGCATATCGTGGTTCTAGAATCCATAGAGTCGCTATTTCCTAATTATTATAATACATGACACTTTGATTTTGACCTTCAGTGTGGTCAGTATGGTCTTCAAATGCAAAGTCACCTAATCTGGTCTGGTGGCATTTCGTGGTTCTAGAATCCATAGAGTCGCTATTTCCTAATTATTATAATACATGACACTTTGATTTTGACCTTCAGTATGGTCATATTTCAAAATGAACTAAATACAATTTTAGCTCGGTTATTCCACACCTATTAATATTTGCTTGTTTGTAACGCTTTCACAGCAGAGATAGCGTCCATACCAAAGTTCATTTAAATTGATTTATAGGTTTATGAATAAATTAATTTTGAAATATTAAAATACTGAAGGTCATAATCAAAGTGGTTTTGTATTATAATAAATAGGAAATAGCGACTCCATGGATTCTAGAACCACGATTTTCCACCAAAAGTCCTAACTCTACTAATAACATTAAAGGTACAGACAGACGAGCGTAATTTTGTGAGTAAGTTTCGAGTCGCATAATTTCGGCTACATTCGGTTTCATACAAAACCGACACAAAGCTGAAATGTTGTAAGCGCCAAAAATTACGCGACTCACAACTCAAAAAAGTACGCTCGTCCAGCTTCATATGCAAAATGACAGATTAAAACGCCCAAAGTTACTCAAATTAAACTTGGAAGTTTCCACCCTGGGACGCAAAAGTTAATAAACGGGTATAAACCAGCAGAAGCCCGCACCCATCGATCTAAACAAAACACCAAACACCGATTCCAAACTTTATCTATTCACCGTACAACCCCGAGATCGCCTGAGGGCACGACCCATTACACATTTGCATGGCCATACTCCCTGACACTCCCTTAAGGTCCCTTAAGGTCCCTTACGTCCCTTAACGCAGTTTGAAGCATTAGAAGAATCCCTGGCGGCTGCGCGTTCCAGAAGATTTATGGCGTGTTGACTTTGGAAATAAATGCGGCCAGGGACTTGGAAGGACAATCGGATTAGGGAATATACAGGAGAATATTTTTTGGGCATTTAGAAAAGTGATCCTATGCTAAATCATTTTGGTGTTGCTTTTGTATATTTTCGCCTGTGCGAATATATAAAAAAATATATACTAGAGGAAAATCATACGATACCCTTCATTCCGTACCACAGAGAGTTACAATTCGAAACCTATGATAATATTTCTGTGATATGGCAAACAAGAGGCGGTCTTATCGCTACATAGCAATCTCTTCTATACCACCATAACAACAAAAGAGGCGTCCCAAAATAGTAAGGTAAAGGCACCATTAATTGTTGGTTGAATAAAATTATTTTCTTTAACGTTTTTGAACACGCAGTACTAAGCTAAAAAGTCCATTAACCTACGTAAATATACGTTTTTCTGAGCGAAAGCAATATTTTTCAGTAGTTGTATTTCGTAAAACGTTATCGTGCATTTTGCAAACTTTCCAGGACAGCGATTTAAAATCATTCTTCTTTCCTATTAGTTATTTTGAAAAGTAAAGTACTGCTAAGTAGAATATTATGTTATTATCCATAAAACAGTGATAGTTATGTTTTATAAATATTGCTTGTTCTCTGTTGAAACTTTCCGGTATTATTTATTTCATAGTACAGGTAGAGTTTCGTAGTACAATAATGACAGGTGGTCCTAATAAAAGCTTTTAAAAATATATTGTATTACATAATACAAGTATGGTATTACAAGTATCAAAACTATGTTTAGCACTATACACCACACCTTGATTTTTAAATTTTCCGGCTTTTTTTTATTCTCATCTTTCATTTGCCAGACTCTATCAAGTTAATTCTACGCATTGTGTTCCATTGAACTGGATCTCTTTCTTCAATAAAGAGAGAATTTTAACACTTATTCCATGGTAGCATTTTTTTTTCTAGCAGCAGCTCTGAGATCAAATCCCTTGAAAAGATAGGTAGTGAACAAGAAGTAGATCAAGTACTCGACAGTTAAGTTACTCTCCCGTCATGGCAGCTTTCTCGTCGAAAGTTACTTAATTAATTATATCCTCCTTAGCACTTGCAAAAAATGTACTGTTGGCAAAACTAAGAACTGCCAATGAATTAAAAAAAAACTGCTCCTACCCGTGACACTTTGCGCATGGCGATCGTTGAGTTGACGTGAGCCATTTTCATATCGTTTCATTACTTTTCTTTATTGTTAATTATCATTGCAAAACATGATTTACTGTGTAATTCGTTCCTTTGTTGACAAAAATAATACCTAAGAATCAAATTTAATTATGTTTATAAACCAACTCTGTTGTTAATAGTACATAACACGGCTATTTTGGAATATAGATCCATTGCAAAGGATGGAAAGGGAAATTTTCCATTGGAAAATGAATTTTCCTTCATTTTTATGACTGGCAATAAAATTAGAAAGTTTACTGTTGCATTTACAATCAATTTTAAACAATTACAGTGTGCCTTAGAAAGATATTAGACCTTATAGGGCAGATTAAAAAATCGTGACATCATCAACGTTACTCAATACTCAAATTACTTATTGCATTCCATAAATAAAGTATACATAGGTCGTACTTAAGTTAACTTAAAAGTTAAGAGATCATTATGGACCCTGTAGGGAACTGCCTCTTATAAACTGGTGAGAGCGCTTATTTCCTAAGAGTAGCTTATTTTTTACTTACATTACATATCTATTAACAAAATAACTTATCATCTATGTATTCGGTTATTGAATTATATCATTTTTCTATCATTAAATTTTTAAGTGTGTGTTATTATCTTATGCTTATATATCAAGTTGATAAACTAATGGTCACCAAAAACAATATTCCACTATAACCCTTCAATAAATCTTAACACCTGTCCCTCTCACGGTTCCTAAACAGCTCGACCGGGGCGGCCATTTGCCGAAGATAAAGGCATAACAATATGGCGGCGAACACCGATCGCTTACCATTCACACGTCATTAAACAGCCTCTCCGAGATTAATACTATCTTGGGGGACGGAACATACGAGAGCTTAAGTAGTCGTTGCCTGCAACGGCATTTAAAATACCTAAATAAGGAAGGAAGCTAGCTCAACTGTACAAAATAAATTTGTTTCACAAGTACGCACTTACAAAAGAAACCGATGCATGTACAAAAATGAACTTCTCCCTTTTCGGATCTCTTTCGGTTAAAGTGTGTCTGTAAAAAAACACAAAGAAAAGTGACAATTCACGGATGGTCATATTTTAATAAGGGTTTACATTATTTTTGTGTACGAAAATACTACCAGATTATTAATAAAAGAAAATAATATGAAAGCTATGTGGATTTTCGATTCCTCTTTATTTCACCATTTCTTCCTGTTCCGATTTTTTTTTTTTTTTATTTTTTTTATTTATTTTCACACACACTTACAACTATTTTTACAGGACTGTGCCTAAGACAATAGCGTAACTACCTCTAACTTATCTATACTTAATTATACTTATCACGACTATAACAAATACAGAATAAAGCCGACTTTGTGAATTCATTCAGAGAACAAAAGAACAAGTCAGTGTTTTCCGCGACGAGATTGAGGGTGCACACAATCCCACACAATTCAGCACCTGACTATTGTCTACTCTACCCCTAATTACTTTAAATACATATGTTGCTAAACATAGTTCTCTCCGTACCCGCAGCTCATTGTATCCGACCATACCCAATACGAACAGAGTCGGATACATTAAGGGGTAAAAAGGATAAACCCCATATCGCCTCAAATATAAAAACCGCACAAATTTATTTTGGATACGCTCCACCATGAGATTATATTTAATTTCATGTGGAGCCCAAATTACTGCATTACACTCCAGGTTACCGCGGACTATTGCATTGTATAAGGCGATGATCGCCTTCATACTACTGAAACCCTGACATCTACGCAGCACAAATCCTAGCATTCTGTACGCTTTCTTACAAATAAGAGTAATGTGGTCTCGAAATTCAAGCTCAGATGTGAATGTTAGTCCTAAGTCTTTGATTTTTTTGACTCTATTCATTTTCTCCGCTCTAATTTCATAATCATGAAGTATGGGTATTTGAAATGAGGAAATAACCTTATTTTAGTTATAGGTACCTAAGGGAATAAAAAGTATACCATCCAAATTGCAAGTCCCTAGGTCGTGCGCTGTGCGTTGCCAGACAGCAACAAATGCTTTTCCTAATATTTCCCTATATATAGATATAAATCTGTCAACAGACTGCGCGCTTAGGTCGGTAGATGCGGAGAAAACTTGGTAAAGTGGGGTTACACTGCCGAGGGCCATTACAGTTGCAGTATTTCACCGCAGTCCATGACGCATCTGCTGCAGCCCCGCGTGCATCGACACCTGCACACGACGGGACCTATTATAACGCCGCCGCCAGCAATGGTGTTCGCGTGGCAAAATGGTCAGCTCGCTTCGAACATGCCCTCGACAAGCTTACAAGAAGAAGAAGAAGATACTAACATAAATGAATGTCAATAACGAAAACAATGGTGACTGGATAAACGCCAGGGAACCACTCCGATAATAATTCCGTGTGTTTTCAATATAAGATAGAAAGATGTAGCAACGTAGCGGAAGCGAAAGGAAATGAACCTTTTCTCTTTAGGACTCTTTTAAAAGTTATAAACAGATGAATCCCTGATCGGCGTTTACAATACATTAGTAACAATTATTTCCCGTTTAGTAATAGGTAATTACATGAACATAATGTTTACATTCTTATTAGTTTAGGTTAGGTTTTAAGCTAAGAACATAATGAGTTAAGTTAATAAATACCTAAGTATATCTTCTGTGTTTGGACGTTTTTTTTAGAAAAACGTCATCTTAGTTTTGATTAAGTATATTTCTAAAAATTAAAGACAGTCATCAATACGAAATAATACGTAGGTACGAATAAAGCCGAAAAATGAATGAATGAATTGTGTGGGTCAGATACAAAATGCCGATGACGATTGGATGCCGTGTGGTTACCGGCATAGAAATAGACCTATTCTACGTCTTCCCGTGGAAGTCATAACAGATGACTAAGGGAATAAAGGCTTGTAGTATTGTTAGGCGATGGGCTTGCAACCTGTCAATAACAGGTTACAGAATTAACAACAAGTTTTTAGAGTTGTTGGTGGTTCTGTAGCTCTGCCTCCCCCACTCTGGGAATGAAGGCGTCAAGTTATGTATGTATGTGTACGGATACAAATATTGCTTCAACAAGAAAAACAGACTAATACTTTGAAAAAATAATAAAAAAAATTATGATATAGTACAGTGTTTTTTTTACTATCTTCTGCTACTAATAATGAACAAAACCAGAAATATTTTTTTTAATACATAGACCATACACGTTTCATAGTTTTTTAAATAATTTTGCCAATAAATTTTTGTCTGGATCCAATTCAACCTATATTCGAAAACCTAAAACGCATCACTTATTTTATCAATACCAAGATTTTAATCGAAAAAGACTCATTGTAAAATGTATGTCAACAATACCTAAAAGTAGGTAGATACATTTAGATTTCAAAGTCCAAATCATATCAAACTACTTAAACAGTTACACAATTTTCTATAAAAAAAATACCTACTGAGAAGATAACTAAACAAAAACATGACATTACTCGAAAGTGATTTAATACGTAGACGACGATGCAACTCAACAAGCTTATCTCGAAAATCCACAAAATGTTCTCCGATGGCCGCTTCGGTATTCTTATCCCTTTTTTCTGTACATATCATAACTAGAGCTGTTTATAGCCAAGGTTGGCAATCAGCTCCTGTGTAATAAGTACCTTTATTTTGTGATACCAAAGTGGAGATCTGGCCATAATAGTCTAAATATAATCATCGAACCCATTAAGCTCTCACTGGTAACCGCTTTATGACCCGACATTACCTATAAAACGGGTAAAATGATTAAGAAAATTCAAAGCGCTTTTGTAAGTTGTTAGAGCTCGAACAAAGGGGCTCGATTACGTAGATTGTGTGTCAATAACGGGCATCGTTCGGAATACCGTCTTAGATAATATCCATGCTTGTTATAAGCATTTTACACCGTACGATATGATCCCGATGCAACGACGTTGCCACGTGCCGAATTTCACTCATTTAATCGATTTTTTCCATCAGAGGTCAATCTTACAATCTGGTTACTTTGTTCCCAAACTAAGTAGTACTGGGGTATGAAAAAAAAAGTTAGAAAACATGCTAGACTTAAAAACAGCTGAAGGCATTTACATCTTGCAAGTACAGCAATCGCGTTAAATTCATTGGGCATATTATAAGTAACAAAGAGGAGTGCCAGATAATGTTTTAAGTCGAACACGTGGAAACGCGACATTCACACAATAAATACTTGTTCATCAAGCAAATATTTTTCCTTGCCGGGAATTGCACATAGACCTCTATATTGATAAAGAGATCGCTAACTACGTAGGTTGACTGTGGCATTCTCCCGCCTGTCGTACGCGGCGACTAAAAAGAGACCTCGGCGTCGTGGTAAGGGTGGGAACCTGCACAGTTCATTGCAACGACCTCATCATTTCGTATGGCTATATTAATCTTAGCGCTGGATCCTATACGTCTATTTTTAGGTTTACTAGCCAGTCTTTGGCCGCTGCAGAGAGCTGGTGCAGCTCGGACATACCGCCAGGGAAGCAGTGGAGCGGACAATCATTCACGATGTGAGCTAGAGTTGCAACGACCTGGCGTTGTGACATAGAAAGTGCGCTAACCAAATGTAGGAGGTTTCGGCGTCTGCCCCTATGGAGATCCCAGAGCCTTCAACAAGCGCTGGGGGGTTTAGTGGGTATTAATCCCACATAGCCCTGCTTGTTCCCAAGATACTGGGTATATTGCAGAAGATTCTCCGCCGATACCAAAAAAAGAAGGTTATAAAATTGCAATGTCGCGAATTTCTTCGTCTTCCCCAACTCGTAGATAGGCCGTTCTACCACAAACGAATGAGAATTTCAAAAACTGGCTTGTGTGACAATCCATCTTCCATATTAAACAGCAGTAGTTACACAAAACGCCGCAAGAGACGCGCGAGTATCAATGACGAAAAATTGCGTTTCGTTTAATGACTATACCGTGTTCATTCTTACGTGTCTAAAGTAGTAAACAATATTCTAACCTCAAAATGAATCTTCTTTGGCTCAAATAACTATGTTAAATAAAATAAAGCAATCACAGACACTAGGTACATTGGCCAAGTGATGTCGAAACTTTGAATATCTAAACTAATTTACTAACGTAATTAAATAAGTAAGAATGAACACCGTGTATACACAAATATCCATGCAAGAGATTTGTCAGGTTCGTAGCAGGTCGACATAAGTGGTCTGAGAAACAGGTTTGATTTAATGCATGTATGTATATTCCAATAGTTTTTAAAACGCAAATTGTAAACGCCCCAAGTCCAGGTACGCTATTGTGTCAGATTTTATTACAGCCCCGATATTAGCGGCGCGAAGATCGCGGCAGGACGCCCGCCGCCGGCGCATGCAAACTGGCTGTTTACGGAAATTCACCGGTAGCCTTTGCCTTATCTCGCCGATGAACGCTTGTGGAGATGAGATTATGAAATAGCCACACGGGATAGCGTTTATCAAATAGGGGACGACACAGGTAAAAAAGGTTACATATGAGTAGGTACAACTAAAATTGATTCCTCTAATGACCAAATTAAGGGTTAAATAATATGGCCATGGTTGATGCCACTGAAGATGTCAATTTAATGAAAGATCTATGCTTCAGTAATTCATCGCTTCGAAACACGTGTGAAGGTACAGTTTATCTATACCCTCGTAAGGCTCAACATCCTGTATTTACGACATTTGTCAAAGTGACTTTTGACTTAAATTGACCGTCTTTTTCGAACTAACGAAATTTGACGTGGGTTTTACGAGGTTAAAGCAGTAACCGTGAAGTAGATGATCATAATAAATAATAGAGCACTGTCAATGATGGTGATGTTTGGGCAGAACATTGTGAGAGGTGAATCTAAATCATGAATAAAGGCCAAAGCTACATAATACAGAGTCAAAGTTACCGACTCAACAAACTTATGGTCAACCTAAAAAATTTCACCTCAAAAGTAGGAGCAAAATACATGATGACAGTCAATACAGATTGCAATTGATTTTGCAATAAATAAGACTGGTGAGACGAAACCGTTACGAATTTGGTTATATTTTGATGATATAAATATTGGGAAATTGAAAAGGATACAGAGCTCTACATCACTCGGAATTTAGAAATATTTGGACTACAACCGATTCAGTTACGTATACTGTTAAAAGGTATAAATATTACAATTTGCAAGTACGTCGCAGTCAATTCCCATTGGTGCCAGCTGAAGCTATTAAAATTCACAAAAACCAAGATTCCAGAATAGAATAAGTTGTTGGGCACATAAAGCCCGGTATTACGAAGTCAATGTTATACGTCACTTGCTCATGTACTCCTAGTGCTCAGGGTTTGTTCATTGTAACTGAATCCTTTCATCCTCCACGTCCACCATCTAACTAAGATCCCGTTGTTATGGAAATGAGAAAGCTCAAACTAAATCTTCTAATACCCATTTCCTGATTCCTGAGAGAGCCTCGTAGTTCATGCCAAATTATGTTGCACAATGTACAATCATTAAACAGAGATATTGGCTTCCGATATTCACTTAGCTGTAGAAACTTGGAGGTGCCTTGAAGATTCCTTCGACATAATAAATTTTAAGGAAACCCCTAAACAAATTTCATATTGAATATTTAAGCCCGTGACCTTACAGTTATATTGCTGGAGGTGGCCACTGTGAAGCAGTATCTGTCGAAGTAAACGATAGTTCTTGCAAATGCCCTGACAGTGTCGCAGTCGGCTTCGTAAGTAATTTGATAATACTACAGTATTTAAATTAATACTTGACGCTGGTTATCGATCTTTATTTCAACCATTTGTATCTACACGAGGCGGTACTCAAATAGTTTTTTTTTTAACTTCTTTCCTTCCCTATTTTATATCTCCTTCTTAAGTTACCATCGTCCCATATGGGCACGTTTTTATTAGTCGTTTTAACCAGTTAAACCGTGAACTCAATATTCTCGTAGTATCAAAAAGCCCTTTGCCTACCGAATCCTTTTAGTGGTACATTGCGTCGCTGCAATACCTTCCAGCGCAGTAACGTTAAGACAACTCGTCAATGGATTTCTACAAGCATGCGGGCTATCAACCAATGAAACTGGGCCTATACCTATACTGTGACGGGCAATTACGGAACCCTACACTGTACGTGGCCCAACACGCCTCCAGGCCGGTTTTTCATCAGGAGCTCTCGTAGTCACCACAACATCTGTGCAAAATACAATATGCATCAGTAACAAGGTCTTGGTTAAAAATGAAAAACAATTTTTATGATAATTTTGTGTTAAGAAGTGGGTAAAAGAAGAATTAAACTTTGTGTCAGCTCTACATAAAAATTAATTCCTGTTAGCACTTCATCATCACGGCGCTCAAGAACATAATCTATCCCTTGTCAACCATGCATGCGGCACTAGGTCGGTGGCTGCGGGGAAGTACGCTGTGCTCGGGATCGCTAACTACGATCGTACAGTCAGCATCAAAAGTATCTAAGAAGAATAACATGCTCAAAACGATCTAGACAGGACGTATTCTCTTGACAATAGAATTGAGTGCAGTTCATTTGCACCTCTTTGGTTGCGTAGCCACTTCTGCTACTGACTGTACTGTGGTGTTACATGTCTGCAGAAACGTCTACCTTACATTCGTAAAAGCTTCCCCACTGATATTTGGTTAAAGGCCAATAAGGCAAAGTTTAAAAGCAGACTGGCTGCGTGACTGTGTTTATGCAGTTAATATTAATTTTAAAATTTATAAGATACTTAGTAAAGTTAATGTTAGTAAAGAGACTCAATGACCCTGCAGTCAAACTGTGTAAACAGCTTTGTGGGACAATGTTCTACGGTTACATTGTAACCATTTGTTTCGTTAATACATTTTAATAATTAATTATAAAGTATCATTTATATAGGTTTGGTTAATAGTTTTGAACTGCAGAGGGGCTATTGCTTAACGCACTCGCAATCGCAATTGTTTTCATTTTGAATATCGACGGCTTGTCTGCATACAAAATGAAAACAATTGTTCCGCTTTGAAGCCAATTTAGATTGCGAGTGCGTTAGGCAATAGCGACGCTGGTTTGGTAACACTTTTTCAAAAGCTACTTTGCTTAATAATGAACGTTTCTGTAACTGTGCCAAGTCACCTGTCTCACTTTCAACGCAAGCATTTCCTTCGAAACGTAATTTAAACGTTTCATTAATCACAAAGCTTCTTACACGCATTCTGGAGCAACAGAACCGAAGAAATAAAGTTAAACTATGTACTAAACAGAAATTTGGAAGTAAATCTGGCCAAGACCGAGATTGCGAACCGTAAACTTTGGCTCGAGTTCGCCTTCGCCCTTGAAGTTGAGACTTCCTTACAAGCTAAGTTAGTAATAAAATGAACAAATTGTCCAAGTACACGTGTTTTTGTAACTTTTGATGTGTGTGGATGTTTACTGACTTTCTGATGGAATATCTGTTGTTTGGAATGTCTTGTGTGTAATGCAGGGATCGACATGCATTATCATCACACCAGGCTTATTATGTACGTTTAGCTAAGCTGCTTATTGACAAGTGAAAAGCAGTATTATACACACGTCGTGTCACTGGTAGTAATAGAGATATTAGTAGCAGATTTGAAACAAGCAAGTTAGCAAATTTAGTAAATATCATCTAGAAAGTTATTTTCTTTAAATATGACAATACAAGACTACATTTAGTATCAAGCATAAATGAATGATATTTCTTTTTACTACAAAACGCGTAACAGACAAAGGGTGATGTTAGTTAGTTAAATTCTTATTTTTGAAAGTGAAACACCCTGTTGCCTTTTTTAAGCTCATTGACGATGGCTGAGATACGCGTCATACTCGTGAACGGGTTCTGTTTGTGGGGTCCGGTCTGTTCACGTCTGCAAGGACTTTTTGTTCAGTTAATTACCTATTTCAGTTATGGCTTTTGACGTAGAGACCTCGTCGCGTGGTTCTCCTAGTCATTGTTTTTAGTTGAATGTATCTGACCGTACATTTGCAATGTTTATATTTTTGCTAGTTGTAATAATTAATATTTGTTACTTTATTACCTTGTTTTAAGTATTATTAACTATAACTTACTTTTAAGTAAATATTATTGTATTTTATGTTAGAAAAAATGACCTTCTGTTGGAGTTTCTTGCGGCGCTTATTCTCCGCAATGATGGTCTTGTCCGAAGCGCTAGTAGATTATCTCATTACCGACGTGTAAAAGAGCCCGTATGTGGCCAATTTACTGTTTTTTTTTATTTCACATTTCGCTTACTTTCGTTATGAAAAGCTACAACCAAAGAAGTCGATTATTACTAAAAGCTAACCTGTTTTCTTTACCGAGATCTTTAGACGATAGCTCGCAAAAGATGAGTTCTAGAATCTTAGGTCTAATTAAAAGATGCTTATTATAAATCACAATTTTTAATTCTGTATTTAGTGCAATATGTGGTTGCTGCTTAAAAACTGCACGTATGCCATTTGCTAGGTAATATTGACGCACAGTAAACCATCGGAAAATAGAGGTATTTGTTTTATGAAATGAAAAATCCAAGCGAGCATACGAGTCAACAGAAAAGTGGGCGCTGAAACCCATAGTCATTTGAAATCGTCAGACTGCAATCCTAACACTTCAAATGCTTGTCTCTAAGTTATCAGTGTTATCACCGGTTGCCGTACTCTCACAATGCGAAAAATGCTATTTAAATATCGATAACAGTCTATCAATTAATTTTCCCTTAACGAAAAGCCACATATGCCATAAACCCACGAGAATAAATAAACAAACATAATAATGTGGAATACAACCACGTAGGTATTTACTTTTTATTAACCGTGCACATTCAACTTTTCCTACCGAGGAATTCACAGTATTTTCCACCACAACCTGCAACTTAAAAGTAAATATCCAGTAATATTTGCTTTTCATTGCAAGTAAAAAGGTTTACCTGCGGGCTTGCGTGCCCATCCTGTATTTCTATACTCCGCTACTTTAAATAATGCCTCTATTCTTTCATTATTGTGTTACGTACAGATTTATGGCTATAAAGGCGTTTGCGGTGAACAATAGTTATTTGTTCAACAAGAGAGCAAAGTTGGTTTTTGCTGCGAGTGATGATTTTGAATCCCGAGTAAGCGAAGGATTCTATTATTGAATCACGAGCGTAGCGAGTGATTCTAGGTTAGAATCCTGAGCGTAGCGAGGGATTCAAAGATACGAGACGTAAAAAACTTTGGTCTCGTGTGAGACATACAACTTTTCACCTCAGCAGCGAGAACAACACAGCGTGAAGCTGGTAGGGCCAACGCAGGTCTTCCGTTGTGACCATTTGGTGAATACACGACTAAATAACGACACGATCGCATAATTATGCATCAATCACAAGCATTTTTTGCAAAATACTAATAAAATAAAATGTGGGAAAAATAAACATGAAACAGATAAAACCTGTCACTCGACTTGATAATGCCGTAGTGCAAACACAACTTTATACAGCTTTATGTAGTCTGTGGCTTTAAAAAAACCTAACTAGGCCTTGTCTATGGCTATTTTGGCTATGGCGGACAAATTAACAAAAATTACATCGTCATTTACATTAAGTACATTACATTACAATAATCCCGCTATTTTTGAAATGCGTTCTGAAACTGCCCCCGCGGTTTATGTCACGAAATTAAAGATTGTTAAAACGATAACAAAATTATGTAGATACATGATAAACTTCTTATTTTTCATTAATTTTGTCTTCAAAACATTAAAAAAAAAAAATTATTGTACCTACTGTATAAAATAGTTATAATAAACACATTTCAAACTTTAACAGATACTTTTATTTGCAATTTTACGGTTATGTGTGCATCCGAACGTGCGTTTCTTTTTGGGCCTACTATGTGTGGAATTTGAAAATCGAACTTCGAATCAAGTTGTTTCTATCTCTCGCTTTTTTCCTATCGAAGTGAAAGTGACAGAACAAAGTGAAGTTCAATTTTTTCGAATGTTGTGAGTAGCCCCCGCACTGCTCACGGCATTTAAAAAAAATAATTAAAAAGCTACTTTGCCTCTCGCTCGCAGCAAAATTGAATTTTGCTCACTGTTTTTAAGCAGCAAAACCTGCTTGTTTGAGCTGCTGAGGTGAAAATTCTATTGTTCGCCGCTAGAGCTACAGTAAATATTGTCGGTATTGAATAGCAAATACAAATATTGCGGATTTCTGATAGAAGGAATATTCTTTCTCTCTCTCTATATATCTCTATCGGTACGAGTCTATGGTCACCTTTGCTGCTACTTCATCGGCCCCTTTTTTATTGGTAGATCATCGTGCTTGTGACCCATCTCGTACTTTTTTATTTTCGATAGTTTGATTAAAAAGATTATTTCAAAAAATGTTCACTCAAAACTACTTTTAATTCTTCGTAGGTACGTTGCCTTCAAAATAAACTGTGAAATGGTTTTGTTACTATTGTAAGTGTTTATTAAAAAGAAATAACTCTAATGCTTGAATCGCTTGCTAATTTTAACACTGTAGCAGAGCGTATAATGAACTTTTTCTCACGTCAGCACCTCAAAAAGGCCAGTTTTGCTTGTTAAAGTCTGTGGGCAAAGTTGTACTCGTATTTTGCTACGAGCTTGAGCTCTACCATGTTGTTTTTAAACCTTTAGGTATTATGTTATTACTGCTGAAGTGAAAATGTGTAAATGTGTGAGACTATAGTTATTTGTTCAACAAGAGAGCAAAGTTGGTTTTTGCTGCGAGTGATGATTTTGAATCCCGAGTAAGCGAAGGATTCAAAGATACGAGACGTAAAAAACTTTGGTCTCGTGTGAGACATACAACTTTTCACCTCAGCAGCGAGAACAACACAGCGTGAAGCTGGTAGGGCCAACGCAGGTCTTCCGTTGTGACCATTTGGTGAATACACGACTAAATAACGACACGATCGCATATGCATCAATCACAAGCATTTTTGCAAAATACTAATAAAATAAAAAGTGGAAAAAATAAACATGAAACAGATAAAACCTGTCACTCAACTTGATAATGCCGTAGTGCAAACACAACTTTATACAGCTTTATGTAGTCTGTGGCTTTAAAAAAAACCTAACTAGGCCTTGTCTATGGCTATTGGCTATGGCGGACAAATTAACAAAAATTACATCGTCATTTACATTACATTACTTTTTTTTTTAAGTACAATAATCCCGCTATTTTTGAAATGCGTTCTGAAACTGCCCCCGCGGTTTATGTCACGAAATTAAAGATTGTTAAAACGATAACAAAATTATGTAGATACATAACTTCTTATTTTTCATTAATTTTGTCTTCAAAACATTAAATAAAAAAATGATTGTACCTACTGTATAAAATAGTTATAATAAACACATTTTAAAGTTTAACAGATAGTTTTATTTGCAATTTTACGGTTATGTGTGCATCCGAACGTGCGTTTCTTTTTGGGCCTACTATGTGTGGAATTTGAAAATCGAACTTCGAATCAAGTTGTTTCTATCTCTCGCTTTTTTCCTATCGAAGTGAAAGTGACAGAACAAAGTGAAGTTCAATTTTTTCGAATGTTGTGAGTAGCCCCAGCACTGCTCACGGCATTTAAAAAAAAAAATTAAAAAGCTACTTTGCCTCTCGCTCGCAGCAAAATTGAATTTTGCTCACTGTTTTTAAGCAGCAAAACCTGCTTGTTTGAGCTGCTGAGGTGAAAAAGTTATATATGCATCTCGTGTCATTGAATCGCTGCGCTCGGTATTCTGACCTAAGATCTCTTGTGATTAAATTATATAATCGGGATTCAAAATCAACACTCGCAGCAAAAACAAACTTTGCTCTCTTGTTACACTACTATTAAAGTAATTTGGTCAGTGTATTACGAGTAGTAAAGCAATTCAGAAAGGCAACTTCATCAGATCTTTGACATGCCTGTAAGGTGCGATCCCATTTTTAATTAGTTTATTAGTTCGTAGTGTCTTCCTATTTTAAAATTGTTATATTCCTGTTGTTGCTCCTGATGCGTTTTGTTTTTGATTCGTAATAAATTGTAATAAGTGCGCATTTGTCACTAGATAAGTATGCGGAGTGAAATTTAGACAAAGTTTAAAACTATAATAATATTTAAAGTAAAAGAAAATTGGTTTACTTAAAAAAATTCAAATACATTTTAATACTCGTAATACAATTATTAACAATGTTGAATGCAAAAAATAATTTACTCCTTTGCGAGCTGCTTTGCGACAGTTGACGTAAACACAGATGTTGGTATTTTATTGAATTATAATTTTTTCTTCCTTTGTACATTTCTCGGCGAAAATTATTCGATTAGATTCATCGTTTCAGATTTGCTCAAAAAACCTTTGATTTGGCGAAGTTCTGGGGCTAATTTTGGGACGTACAGGATTTTTAGCGCATTCATTTTGCTTAACTGTTTTTTGAGTAGTGACTCGAAGTCAATTAGCACATCTTTGTTACGTTTTTATAAAATCCCGCACATTTGGCAAACATCGCTCGATGTATCGGTCAGCATTAACGGCTAACCCGGCTTCAAAAAAACTGCCTTAGACATATCACGAGGGCTGATCGCAAGCCACAGTAAACCTTTTTTGGGAACCTTCGTAGGCTTCACATACTTCACGTTTTCTTCAGTTGAGCGATTGGTATGTTTGAAACAGTAATTCTCTTGCTATTCATTTCCTTCTAATGTGAGATATTATTCGTCGTTCATTACGCACAAGACGTTGTTTTTTAGGGTGGAATGTATCTTTGACCAAACCGCGAAGCCATTTTTTTTAAATTCCCATATCTTTAGAATACCTTTTAATGAACTTTCCGTCGCATTTGAATTTTCTTCCGAGCTCTCTATATGATTTTGCAACCCGGCCAGTGGTAATTTTTCTTTAAGTGACTCCTCTCAGAAGACTGGCTTAAAGTGTATAGACTTCCAGAACCGGGCTTACTTATATTCGTTTTTCTAAGAACACTAAAATGCCATATGTACTCTGTGGTTTGACTCTCAACCTTTTGTGTAAGATGCTCCACGAACTTCGCGTTCGACCAAAGGGGATTTGTATCGAAGAAATTACAAACAGTTTCGCGTCGCGTTCTTTCTCGATTTGCCATAACTATTGTAAAAAACGTCCATGAAATTTGTCCTAATTATTTAAAGATGAGTTGTTAAACAAAAGACGAGTCGTTATTGTACTTTTTCATTTTAAAGAATTTAATATTTTAAACAGAGGTTCAAAGTTTGTCCAGATTTCACTCCGCATACGTTATACCCAATTAACTAAATGAAAAGTAAGCTTTAAAAACGTGACTGCAGTTTTTGATATTGTTCTTAAACCCGTTCATTAATGTTTGAGATGGTCACACATTAATACCTTTCAAATGATACCTGTGGGGTTAGACAAGTTGCCATCGTTCACGAACGCTAGCGTTAGGCGATCACTTTGGTGATCACCTGTCACTTGGCGAAATAGGCTAGACAAGTTGCCATCGAATGTAACGCTAGCGTTAGGCGATCACTGTCGACATGCGTTGTCAAAAATGAAAAATCTAGCCAAAGTGTATGCCCACGATGGATACAACCTCGCTCGACAGTCTAGTTTTTTTTTCTAAAAATGATAAATTTGTCTATACTTTTCGACCTTAAAAGTCAAGTTGACGCTGTCGCAGATGTGCATTGGAAATAAACATATTTAGGTACGTATTATGTTGTATTTGTTACATTATTTATTTACATGATTGTGGTTTTTCATAAAATGTTACGAGATTGTGATTGTGTTGTGCGTTGTGTGTTATTCTAAGGTAAATATGTACGTGTATGTATGTGTTATGAATTCTTGTAACATGTAAGAAAAGTTACTTCCTTTGTATGAACGCGTCTCCCAGGCATTGTTAAATAGTTTCCCTATTTAAATCAATAATGAAGATCAGATACAGGTTTATGTTCAAATCACGTGAAAGCGCAGCAGGGGCGCACAGGCATACCCAACTATTTTTACATGACTGCCTAAAATAAGGAGTGTAATGTTTTCAGGGTTAATGTATGTATGTATGTACGATTTTTTATTTATTTAGTGTAGTTGTGTTTGACTTTCTTTCAGCTACACCTTAAAATCGGATAACATTTGCTAAAATTGCGGTACTGTACTAATCGTAATGACATGGGCAGAATAGTACAGAAGCCTGTACTCGATAAAATTAACTAGAGCAGCGTGTTTGTGATATAGATATACCTACAGTTAATTTTTAATTTACAGGGACCTAGACTACACGTGATTGGAACTAAGAAAATATTTATGAAGTCCACTGGATGTCTGGATACCTATAATGATATTCGCAAATGCAGATCATAGTGTGTATACAGTTTTATTCCGTATTTTCAGTATTTTACCTAACCTGGCGGACGTTACCTGCATGCATACGCTGCCTAGGTTCCACTTCAAACTTCCTCTGTCAAACTGAGAACGGCGGCTGCATCAGTCAAACCAGTGAAATGGCATAAATATGTCTGCTTTTAGCCAAGTCTTTATGTTTTGGGGGAGGCGTGAGATAACTCATTCATTAAGGAAATTTCCTCATGCCTAAATGACGTTTCGGGTGACCAGCTACTTTGGCCAAAGATTAAGCATTAAATCTATGTAAATAATTTGCTTTTTATTCATATAAGTTATTTGATCTCTCTAAAGTGTCTGCAAAACCAATATAAACTAAATGAGAATAAGTACAGTCGCCAATAATAATTTATATTTCACATTGCGTTACGCTCAAAATTATCTGACACGCTCTCTGCCTCTAGACGTGTCCAATAGTTTCAGCCCTATATTGGATAATATATTATTCTTGGAGACAGCGAGTACATAACCTTTCTTAACCTTTGTCCAACAATATCTCAGTGTTTTAGCGCCCTTACGGATATTTGACTTGAATGTAAAAAAAATGTAGAAACAAAGTTATAGTTTATATTCATGACAAAAATTATGATAAGTCATTTTATTTTAATTTCAGAAAAAAACCAACACCACTGTCTCCAGCCACTTCACCCACCAATTTTACCACATAGTATGCATTGTCTAGAAGGACTGCAATGCAGATTAACTGGATCCGTGCACTCCGATGTTCCTGTGATGTCTGCGTTAATACAATTATGTACTTTTCCATAATTTCTGCTCAGTAAAATAATCAATTCATGTTGTCTTCATTCCTATAATACCTTCCAAATATGCTCGTTTTCCCATAATGTCGGATGTTGTAGGTCGGTTGAAGTAAATGTAAGCAACTAAAGTAGGTACGACTTTAAACACATCGCAGCAAACAAAGTGTGCAAAAATATATCAACACACTCTACATAAAGACTGTATCGTTAAGTATAAATACAACTTTACGTAGTCGTCTTTCTTTCCTAAAGTATTTTTTAGATTTAAATGTACATGTGTTTAATTAGTGCTTTTATTAGGTACACATTTCATCCTGCGGGCTCGACTTGAGGCATATGGTTTAGTCAAAATTTACCGAATCCATCTGAGTGATGTTAACGAAAGTGGACAAATAGCAAAATAAATTTTACTGTTTGCGAGCTAGACAACGTAACCAAAAAAAATTATCATACTACGCAAACCATAATTACACATGATTCCCAAAGTAAAACATCTGAGCATTCTCTTTAATTTATTTTTAATAAAAAAAAGGCATGGATGGCGATGGGCGGTGGCCATTTTGAGAATATGGCATATTACTCATTACAACTCCGACTTTGACATCTATTATAACTATTAAGAAGCGTTTCTATCGACGTGTTTTACCGATGGTTAGACGCCACGATTGTCCATTGTGCTTGGGTCTGGCTGAGACCTTTGGTTTGTCTCCCTCCTCCCGCTCGCACCAGATATTGATGGGAAACCAAAACATTACGTAAAAAGTCGCTTTTGTGTGAAAGTAAAAATCTATCATATTTATTCTGCGGATGCTCATTCGGGTAAACATGAAGGGGACACTTAGTTCACATGTTTTGGCTGCATACCAACCTATTGCATTTTAAAATTATACTATAGGAGTTGCTGAAATACTTCAAATTGAGCTCAATAGGCTTGTCCGAAATATATTTTGGGGACGATTTTGAAAGCATCATAAAGTCTCCAAGACACAAAAGTTAACCATATTATATCAGATGAAATGGTTAAAAAACACCTGCAGGTCATATCCTCACAACATTGTAATTTAAAATAATACGGATGTCAAAAGTTAGACTAGGTTTTGTATGTATTTATACTAAACGATACAGTCTTTACACTGCTTAATTAATTGAGTTGAGTGCGGGTATTTTTGAACGCCTACTCCGATATTTGATGGTGACTGTACGGTCACGAGCGTTAATTTGACACCCATTTCAAGAAAAATATGCTTGAAGTCGTCAATTTCCTTTCGTCCACTTTCACAAGTAAGATTTCATAACTGGTTATGAATAATGTTTTTTTTTCACTGTTTCTTAACCTGTTATTAAACAAGACTTTTTTTCCATTTTCATAACCAGAAACTAGGTAGGTTTAGGTTATATTAGTTTTGCAGCAAGCCCGGAGGGCCAAACCACCCAGAAATTGGAGCTCCGCGTCAGCGGAGCTCCGTCGACACTGTCTGATTGATTTGAAATAAGAGTGTCGACGGAGCTCCGCTCAGGCGGAGCTCCTATTTCTGGGTGGTTTGGCCCTCCGGGCCTGCTGCAAAACTAACATAACCTAAACCTACCTCATTTTAAACAACTCGTTTCGTACACATCGTGTAGGTGTATGACTAGACAGAACAAAAAAGTACCATTTTACGTGTTCAAAGAAGTCATACATGGATGTAGAACTAAGCGGTTATTAATTTTATTCAGCTGAACAAACGAGAAAAAAAATCTGACTAGTTCAGTTATAACTTATTTTATTTTCAACTGAACAAACGAGTAAAAAAATCTCACTTGTTCAGTCAACTGAACTAAACAACTGAACTAGTGGGAATAGAGGAACCTGACTACAAATTTGTCAGACTGCCTGCGCACAGTGGTCGCGTTATATGCGTGTGGTATCGTTCCCAAAACAAAACGATAAGGGAAATGGCTGAATACTGTAAATAAAGTAAGTACTAGTTGTACTCCTGTCAAAAATGTTGGTCACGTTATGGCGTTATATACTTTCGAAGTATCTTTAAAAGGTCCTAGTGCCCTAACGCGACCAAAATTTTGGTCAGTTTTTACATATTTGGCATGGGTACAACTAATACTTACTTTGCTCATAATATTCAACCATTTCCCTTATCGTTTTTTTTGGTAACAACTATCGGCCGTTGAAAGTACATAACGCCATAACTATTTTTGAACAGTTTTTGCATAGGTATTTGACATGAGTACTACTAGTACTTACTTTATGTACAAAATTCAGCCATTTCCTTTATCTCTTTTTTTTGGGAACGATAACACGTCTTTCAGCCGCCATATTAGTTAATGCGACCGCTGTGCGCAGGCAGAACGACATATTTGGCATCAGGGAGTTGCTCTCTATCCTGTCAGGCCAGAATAATCCATTTCCGAGATCGTAACCAAATTAGTCGTGACCTCCTGTAATAACAGTGGTGGCTAAATAATTAGGAACGCTTGCATTTTTCCCATATAATTGCCTACAAATATACTTTCAATTTTGACAACTAATCAAAAAGTTCTAGACCTATTTTATTTGTAGTTACACTTATCGTTAATTAATAAACTAAGCCTCAAATTTTTGTACAGTTTACCGCTATTAAAAACGAATATTTTTTAAAGGGATTTAAAAACTTAGTGCTGACGTATCCATACAAAGTTTTTTAACATGAAATTGATGAAATATTCGATTTTAGCAGCGACAAACTGTACATACATTTAAACAGATTATTATATAATGATAAGTGTAAACTAAAAATAAAATTGGTCAAGAAATTTTTGATTGGTGGTCAAAATTTAAGTCATAATTGTATTAAGTATATCTTACGAGAAAAACGCAAGCGTTCGGTTCCTAATTATATGGCCATCAGTGTAACTTCGAGTAATGAAACTTTACTAAAATAATGTACTTCGATTTTGTTTTGAACGTTTAATACTTGAAATCAATAATTTTTTGATTCATAGCATTTTTTGGATGAGGTTTTAAACATAATAAATGAATAGTAATTCAAACTCATTTCACCAAACAATTAAGTATAATCCTGCCTCTAATTAGTAGGGCTCATCCTGGATTTGGCTCCAATTATAAAAGGACTGCTCCGCACTACAATATAACCTAGGGGGCGACCTTTGAGACATTGAATGGAAGTTGAGATACTCCTTCCATACAGGCTGCAGGCTCCGTGTAAAAATGAAACACCGGAGTTTGTAATTCTGCGACAAGGGGTTGATAATAGTATATGGACATCCGGCATCGTCAACCAGCCGTCTGTAGGATTTTCTTTGTTGCCTAAAACACACAAAAGTTATTTTATCAATAAATTGTATGATATCGGTTAAGTTTAAGTATACTTACTTGACCTCGCTATAAGTAACTAAGTACTATTTTTTTCCGAAAACCATACTACTATAGAGTTTTCAATAAAAGAAAAAACGCTCCCTCGGTTAATTTAAACGTTGGGCGGGACCTTGTGAATAAAAAACATTACACATATTCAGGGAATGAAACATCCAATACTTTCATTAAATATATGTCATAACTTACTCTTGTCTTATACGAGACCTAGCTTCATCCGATTGTAGGAAGACGATCCTCCTCTTCAAGACTGTGTCGTTGTTGAGAGCATCCCCCACTTGACGGATGCATCTACTAGCAGCGGTCCGTTGCGTTAATTGGTTGGATACCCCGTGATCCTCTGATCCGACCTTGTCGCCAGAAAGCTGAGAGCACACAGCACCTGAAATAATCGTAATAAATATCTTTATTGGTACTGACAAGTTTCATTGTAGGTAAGTATTGTTTATATAATGCACATACCAACTTATACATGTTAAAATCAAAATGATGCTTACCTTCAGTTCAAGGAGAACCTCCTTCAATCTCCTCAACGAAGTCAGGGAACGCAAAAGGCTGCAAAGAACTCTAAATGAGACCTTGCTTAACGTAAAATGTTCCTGAACAGCATTTCATGCATCCCGTCCGCGGCCTCCAGGCTCGCACGAGAGATTTCTCTGGGTCGGCGCCTGGATAAGCTCGTACTGTTGTGAGCAGCGTATATGTAAGTCTCAGCGGAAGCATTTTTAATAAGAAATCAAAGTTCAAACAATATAATTTTATGCGACCGCGAAGCAATGATGACAGTGATGACACGGACTCAGTTGACAGTTTCTTGGTCGTTACGGCCGTCCATAGATACCGCCCTTAGATACCGACGTTTATATCGCACTGCTAGATGAAAATAGTAGTAACTCAAAATACAATGCATGTCAAAATCAACTTTAATTCAACTTCTTTGAACTTAAAACCAAACTAGCCATGATTTTGAGTTAATACTGTTTTGATCTAGCAGTGCGACATGGTGATTGTGCTCGTGTTCTATTCGACCTGTCAAAAGGGCAACTTGTCTAGCCTTTGTGTCAAAATAGTACCGCGTATCGACCGTAGTCGTCAAACCTATCGAGTGATAGTGATCACTTTTCAGCGTGTCAGTTGTAACGAGTGATATATCACGTGACTTACGTCATTCCCATACATTTTTCAATGACAACACATGTCGCCAGTGATCACCTAACGCTAGCGTTCGTGAACGATGGCAACTTGTCTAGCCCCACTGTATTGTCATAATTACAACATTTTTTTGCTGTCGTTGAGTTTTAGGTATCCTATGTCACCCGGGGTAATGAAAGGATTCTAACAATACCACACACATTTAAATCGGCACAGGCGGCGTTTAGAAGTTATGGTGGACTAAAGAATTGTAGATACATACATACATGATCCCTCAAAATATTACACTCCTTTCCTTGGGCATTTTGGGCAGTCGTGTAATAAGATTTAAGTTCAAAAATATTTATAACCAAGTGTACAGACAGTAGGTAGGTAGTGAATAATTATCCACCTTGGATCCCCCGGACCCCGATGGTATACGTTAATTGCAGGTCCCAAGGCTAAGAGGTAGTGAACTAGTGAATAATATCATAACATTGTATCTTGTTGTAAAAGTTAAATTCTACTCGTGTGTTGCTTTTTCGAGTACAAAAAATCTAACTGAGAAAGCTAGATCAAAACGTTTTTTTTCGATAACATAAGATATTGTGTATTAAGCTGCGCGCACACCGGAGCTTAACGGTGCGTATATTACGGCGTCGTTGCGTAAACATAAGACGGGGCCATAGTCACAATATGGCGCCGTTTTTGACGCACCGTAATATACGCACCGATAAGCAGCGGTGTGGTCGCAGCTTTACTAACGTATATAATTATGCTGACTTTCTGTACCCATGACTTATTTTTTGCTAAAATAATTATTTAAATAAGTACACGTCTTATGGGCTACTTACTTATTACTTTATCGAAACACCTTTCAACGAACGTAGGTATCATTACGCAGAATTTTCATTTCATCGAAAACTTCAAACTAGCGTTCGACGAATTGAAATACGGTGAAATGATACAATCGATGACGTGAAATTCACTAAAATGATGGGTCACTCATTTAATGTGATAAGTTTAAAATTTATTGTAATAAGCTTATAACACGTACTATAAATTACCTGTCAAAGTAAACAAAACTTTAAAATCATATTAATAGTCCCTTTATTTGGGGCAATATTTTGTTGTTGAAATACAAAGGCGCGTAAATCGAATTCCGCTTTTTGAGCATCGAAATTGTATTGTAAAAGCCTTTTTTTTTAAATGTAGGCGAGCAAAAAGATCTGGTTTATTCTCCATAACTTTATAACAATTGCGACGGCGCGGCGTTGGGGCGGAGAGGTTTTTTCAATGAAAATAAAGTATTTTGCTTTAGTCTTTCATAACGGGAATATGGAAAAATAAGTTTTAAAATGAAATCAAATTTATGGAGGTACATTTTATAACGCTTCGAGTACTCACCTTAACGACGTGTAAAGTATTTATTATTATGAAATTGCAAACTGACGCCATTATCAATACGCCGTAGTGAGGAAATTTTTTAAAGCACAAGTGCGTGTGTGAAAATGTCGACACTTTGTTAATGTTAAATCTGCGTCCTCATCTAATTAGATACAACAGTAACTACTCGTACTCTGCACTCATCCGAATGGACGCAATGGCTCTTAATAGAACCTAAATGATAGAATAGACAACTTTATTTCATTATCATGTATAAAAATGTATAGCTTGGAAAACATATTTTTGTAATATATTAGGGGGCTGTCAGGAGTATTCCTATTTTCGCTTGTTAAAAACATAGAAATTACCAATGCCAAAGTACCAATTGGACCGACTAACTTAAAAGATTTACCTTATTTTTACTATAAGTATCTGTATATAAAAATGCAATTTAACTTTTATTCCAAATCACAAACAGAAAGTTTTTATTTTGATAACGTTTGCTACATGTATACTAACTATTAATTTTAACATCACTTTAAATTGTAACAAATTACGAACTCAAAAATCACCCATCCCTAACAACCGAGGCAACCGCAAATTTTGCCTCAAACTTGTAAGTCCCACATGCGACCAGGTGTCCAGGATTGCAGAACTTTCCTCGTTACTTCATGGTCACCTCAAGGGTCCCATACGTCGCTATACATTACGGCGTGTGGTCACCCGAGTGACATTTATTACTGTACCTCCACAGCCTTGTTCAAAGGGGTTAGGGTTGATTTTCGTTGCTGTTCCTATTCGATATTGGTTTTATTGTGGAGAAAATTGGTATTTTGATCGATAGCGACTGCAGTTAAATGATTAATGCTAGAGTCGGTAGTTAGTCAGCAGAGTCTGCGGGAAATTGCTTTTGTAATTGATATGAATATATTACCTTTGGTTTGTGCTCTAGTGATGAGAAATGTCTTTGCAGCGAATACCTACAGTCAGTTTCTTAACGTTGCATTGTACTACGGGTAGGGTAATAAAATGCAATTCATTGCTTAGAAACACGAATAGCTAGAAAATAATGATGTCTCCAGTTACTCTTTGGTTTCGTCAAGTGCGAAAATAGATCATTGGTAGGTACTGAAGAAATGTGAATGTTTTGTTACTTGTATATTTCAAAAATAAATCATTAAATTGTGTTTGTTTACACTTAATTAGTCCGTTTATCATAAACTCATGGTTTAAAAGTGACCAACGGACCGACGGACAGAAGTTACAAAGGGAACCCTTTCGGTGATAAGGGTTCCTTGCTTACCTTTTAAGATGTAGAACCCTTTTGAATTAAAACACATTCCAATTTATGAAAACTCATTTTTCAAAAGTTTATTTCCTATGTATTAACCATGGACTTATACCTAAACTAGACTGAGTACTAACTTTTTCTAGTCAATCAAAATTGAACCGTATTACGAAGTAAGACAGTTACAATTTATGTGATGATATAGGTTGAGGCCGAGCGAGAGCAACCAACCCGAGGACGGTGTCCCCCTCACTCAAGTTGCCAATGTAAAAAAGGTATATACATATATATATTTGATGTACTTGGTCACACTAGTTAAAACGAGATGCAATTCTCTAGTATGGTTTCTCTGTCGGTCACACTTTTTTATCGCAGTACTCAGTCCAGTTTAGGTACAAGTCCATGGTATTAACAGTGTCGTGGACTCCCAAAGCCGATTTTAATTTTTTTCCTTGACTTACTGCCGCACTCAGAGACGTCAATAAAATATAATGCTTGATTAAACTTGCTGCTGTCACTTTCTTTGCTGTAGCAATAGAATAAGACCACACGTCACTAAAGAGGCATTTAATTTAATTGATTTCTCTGAGTGCGGCAGTTAGTCCTGCGGGTCTAATATGGTTGCGTTTTTCGCGTGAAAAAATGTGCATAAATCATCCGTCACTCTCATACGCGTGACAAAATGTGGATATATGCTTTATCCACATTTTGTCACGCGGTAAAAGCCAGCTGTAGTATATTTACAATGGTGGGTACTGGGTACATGCCTCCGTCTACCCGCTTATGTTTTTATGTTAATAAACAGTGTTGTACTAACTGACGTGTGTTTCACTACATGGTGACAGCGTTGGTGCCTAATTAATTTAATCTCGCTTATATTCTGGTTTTAAATAGTTTACGATGTGCGAGTAGTGTTCATTAGTGCATAATCTATAAAGAAACCCAATGGAACACGCGCGTCCTCCGACCGAATTAGTATTGGTAGACGGAGGCATGTACCCACAATTGTAAATATACTACACAAGCAATATTAGGCCACCTGACCACGAATGCCGACAGGCTGCACTGCCCCCATGTTGAGCACTATTGAGCTAGACTTATCAATCTTATTATTATCACGCACCAAAATATTGTAATTTAAAATTAAGTACTTAATGAAAATGTGAAACTTGATGTGATTGTATTTTATGTTTGTCTATTAATTTCACCCAAATATTTTTTTCTTCTAATTTTTTTTATGTAAGAAACTTTAAACCCGGTCGGGGTTTTTCGACTGAAGGGTAAAATGCGTCTTGATATATTTTTTTGCTGCTAGAAAGGGTTGTGGTTTTTTGAGGTATACTTAAACAACTAAGTATACCTATAAAAAAAAATTATGTTATATATTGTACTTAGTTATATCAGTCCCAATTACAAGAAAAAAATAGATTTTATTTTTATACCGTTGTCGAGCTACAGATGTGACATACAGACGGACTAACGAACAAACGAACGGACAGCAGTGTCATCAATAGTCCTCCGGAACCCTAAAAGCAGATATACAACGAGTTCCGACAAAGTCCCTTCATTAGCACAAAACAAAGACTGCACAGCAAGGAAACTGGCCGTATTTTCGTCCGCAAATTGCCTATAAATTTTTATTATGGCCACTCTTATTTGAGGTAAGGTTACCCGGATAAATACGTTTGCTTTATTGCATTACAGTGAACTGGCTTCGAGGGGGCTTGTTGACGGCAATTGTATTAGTTATTTAAATCCCTCATAACATAGACGAATGGCGGAAAAGAAGCGTTTGCCCTACAGTGGGGTAATAATAGAGGTCAAAGTGAAATTTAATTAAAGGGATTTGGGTAAAAATTTGGTCATTGATGCCTTATCCAAACTTTATCACGCGATACAAACTAAATACACTACTTAAAATAAATTAAAAACCAAAAAACTACATAAAATTGCATTCAGCTACCCATACGTGTGAGTGAATGTGCATATGCGTGTGTCTGTTTGTGTGTGAGTGTGTACGCGTGTGTGTGTTGTACATGTGTCAGTCCGACAGCTTATGAACTGGTGAACATTGTCTTTGGTTTTTATTTCGTATTGGGATCAATTGGACGTGTTTCAAAGTGATTAGCGGAAGTATCCAATCAATAGAGATGAATGGCAAAAAAGGGGGAGGGCATCATCCTATAGTGATACACTAACACAGGGTGATAAAAGTATAGGTAATGCCAATTAACCGGTTTTTGCATTCCTTATAAAAGTAAAGTATAAACCTGTAAATCTATTCTTAGTGAAAACTTATTTCTATGAATTAAATACTGATGGCACCGGTGTTGGACATTTTTAGCTGACAGGCATGAGTAATGGACACTTAACTCTTATTTCAAATTTCATTCGTATAAATTGTGATTGTTGCAAAACAAATGAATAACCCTTATCTTCTGTAAAATAAGAATCAAGTGTCCATCATTGGTCCTAGTCCATTACTGGGTAACCAAATTAACTATTACAAGCCGTTTCTATTTAAACAAATAAATTAAAAGGATATGAAGCAATATTTTACTGACAGAATGTAGTATCTGTGAATAACTAATTATTAACATTATTCTGACATTTTAATACCCTTACAGGGCGGCATGAACTTGCCTACGCTTTGTAACCCAATCATTCTACAAAATTACATGTTAAATTAGTACAAGAAACAATGAATAAATAAATAAACTAAGTAGCATTATTCTCAAAGACCTAGCCAATTAGCTAATATGTAAGAAAACAAAAGGTCGTTGTCTTATATGCCACACGAGCCCTTAATGCAGACTATCCTTAAGACCGTAACTCGGTCGGTCGCGAACTCTCCACTAGCGATCAAAGATTATAACGCACAGAGCGGGCGCAAATAAATCGCTAACTTACCTACTTTTAATAGTGGTGGCGATCGCTACCACCGTATTATCCTTTAACCTACCGCCAGCAGCAGGGATTGTTGAGGTGTGGAGACAGGATAACCGGTCGTCAACGCATTTAGCGTTGGCAACGCATTTGAAGTCTTGAGAATTCGAATATATATGGGTTTCACATCCCCACTTACCCCATCAGGTGACCTGTATGTTCATTTGCCTTCTCTATGCCAAGCATATATAAACGAATTATTAATAGGTACACGTGCTGAAGCCAAGCACTCACTAGCGAGCCGTAACTAACAACGGGATTACATTTAACGAGTTTGAAGTGGAGAACAGGCCCGCGAGCCGCGTACACATCACGATGTAACGCTCGGCTCGCTAGTGAGTACTCGGCTTAACTGAAACAGTTACAGCTCGCTAGTCTGAGTAGGTACCCGGATTTAAAAAAACAAAATAAAAAAAAAAAAATTACAATTGTTAATAAAATTGTACCTACTGTGACAGTACCACACAGGCTCATCAGTTAAATATTATTATCGGTATTGGTTTAAGACCACTGAACCACCATACCGTAAGTTACAATTATTACTGTACTCGCTAGCGAGTCAAATGCTCTGTCCCTTGCACTCTATAAGAATACTGCAAGGTCTGCGAGGGACACAGCATTCGACTTGCTAGCGAGTACATAAATGTAACTCACGGTAAGGGTAAGTACAGATATTATTTTTGTGGTCGAGTTCGCGAACCAACCGACAAGACGATCGAAAATGCGACCTAGGTTTCTCGTTCGTCTTTCTCTTATAAACAACAAATACTTTTCATGCTGTTACAACTTTTAGAAATTAAGTTGGAAGTTTATTAAGTACCGTTTCAACACAGGCTGTAACTGTGAACGCCACAACTAATTTGCTAATTCAGTGGAAAAATCTCGACTATGTTGAAATATTTAAGTAATCAAAAATATAGTGTCCCATCTACACATACTCTTTGCCGCGGTCTGAGCAGATTTGCTGACGCCGTGAACAACGCTCAGCTCAAGTATCGTTAGCGCTATAAGCGACTCGAGGGACCTGAGCCCTGAGCTAAGTCAAAGACCTGGGAGATTAGAATTCTGAGCGCGGTCAACACTTTGCGTAACACTGTCCTACTGAGGCGACAGTTTTTATAGAGCTTCTTTATCTAGCTTGTATGTTTATGACTAAAACTTGTTGTTGCAGCACGTTGTGATTAGACTATAGTCGGTGTCAATTGTAATGGGTAAATATGTAAACAAAGTTAAAAGAACTAATTTACCAGTATTGCTCCATTATCATGTACTTTTGAACGCTATATATTTTTCTCAATATATCGGAATCCCAAAACTAAACATACAAATTAGGGTATTATTTATTATCTTTACCCAACATTTCGAATCTGGTTTTTTAAGAACCTGGTAAAAAGAGTTCGGTATTTTGAAATACTGATATTTTGGGAATGAGCGCTTTTGAAGATTAATTATTGAGGTGTTTTCAATGATTTATACACTTGATTATTACTTTTTTCTTAGGTTAAATATTTAAAAATAGGATTTTTATATAAATACACGCTCGATATAAATAAAAGTTTATAAACAGCACTTTAATTCAATTATTTATGAGGGAAAACAATAGCCTCATCAATGTTTTGAAGATTTCTGCCAATGACGAGGTTGGGTAGTGCGCTGCCATTTCGACGTTAAGTCTCGTTCAGTGCGTTTATGGTGTTCGGTGAGATACCTTCTCTGTTTAGGTAGTTATATCCTTGTCACACATAGTACAAGCGTAGAGTTCAGTTTGGTATTACGTCAATTGGAGTGAGATTGTTCCTGTTGCTTAGAACTCGGTATTGCTAATTGTTGTAAAATATTAATTTTTCCGAGAAAAATATATAAATTTCATCCATATCCGTTCAGCCATTCTAGCGTAATTAAGTAGCAAACCTTCAAACTTTTATAATTTATTAAATAATAAAGTAAGTGCTGTGTTCACAACCAAACGGACGGTTAGCGGTTTGACGTTTGTCAAATATATTGACTAACAGCTGATTAAGATTTAACCGTGTTGACACACCACATCGTTTGGTGAACTCGGCCCTAAGATACACAGACGTTTGCAACCGCAAGAGCGAAACCCATTCCAATCCCATCACCATTCGTTATCAAATAGCTTCATGCCACGCCATCTTTATCCGTTTACGACTGCATATTTCACTGGTGATACAATAGCAGTATTTTTATGCAGCGCATTAAATTCCCTGGTTATATTGAGATCGTTACTGTATTACTGCTTGCGAATACATTAGGTACTATGTTGCGGAATATGGAGTTTCGTTTAGTTAAGATGCTTTTATATATTTTCATCACACTTGCTCGTAAATAGTGTCCTAACATGCTTGAAAAATCGACCGTAAATCCAAAATAATACCCGCGGGCCTTTTTTTACCATTACGCCCTAACGTGCGTAATAGCCTTTTTTTTTATATTATACGTGGACTCAAACTATCACAATATATCAGGATCCCAATTCTTGTGCCATTCGATAATTATGAAGTTTCATTCGAGATGAAATGTCAGTTGAATACTATTTCCTAAAAATCTCGCATAATAAACTATTGATCTCATATGTCACTAGAATCGGACTCCGAACACGTTTGACATTATCTGTGGTAAGTCACAGACAATGATGTAGTCTGCCGCTAATAAGTTAAAAATATGATCTTTTGTCTGATTTTATTTCATTTCCTCGCAATAGTGATAATTGTATGTTACACGGGTGGTAAAGGAAATACAAAGCTCGAGTCATTAAAGCCCTCAGCCTTCGGCTTCGGGCTTCTAACAGACTCTCGTTTGTAATTCTTTCTTTACCACCCTTAATACACAATGTACTATTAAGTGGTACTTTTATTATTGTTTTGATCCTTACACTACGAATACGGACAAGAGGTGCCTTCACAATTGGGCACTGGGGGCCTACAGGGGGACAGTAACGGGCCCAGTCACGGTATGAAACTAATATGGATCGCTATAATTGAATGATTATACATAATTACATGTAATAATTTCGATTGTAATTTTAATGTAGTTAATGTTGAAAAAAATGGACGGCGCCTGAAATTATTTCATTTTCAAAGTGGATGGGAAAAGGAATAAATTTAAAAACTTCTAGCCTAAACAAACAGTGTAATATTTTTAATTTATGTATCGCTACGTTCGTTTTTTTTTGCCAAACAAGGGAAAGTAAAAAGAAAGATAAAAAACAAGCAATACAATACTTTTTTTTCGACTCTTTGCCAGCCTTTAAGCTTTGCAGTTTAGATAGTATTGACAAGATAGTAACTGTTGTTTTGCTTCGTCGCTCCCTTAATTGTGCAGATGTATTGAATAATCCTTTCCCATTGTTTTTTGTCGGATAAGTTCGTATTTATCTTGCTTTCTTAATTGGCTTATTGACGGGTCCTGAAGCTAATTGAGAAAGCAAGATAAATACGAGCTTACCCGACAAAAAACGAAGGAAAGGATTATTCACTACATCTGTACCTACAGAATCGCGCAAAAGTTATCACCCAATTGTTCTTTGGCTGTAATAATTTTTATAAATGAAAATCTTTTGTTCTGTTTTTGGATTGTGTTCATTGGCTGTCTCAATAGGTTCGATAGGTTCTTGCATTTTTGACGGATGTTTTTTTCGAGGGCCTGAAAATCAAGAAATTGACATAGACTCGGTAATTCAAGAAACCATACAAAAAGAAGTCTGGAACTGTTAGATCGGGTGATCTTGCCGGCTAGTGCAAATCACCAAAACGAGAGATTAGTCGACCCGGAAACAATTATTCCGCGTTCTTGGGGAGTGTCGTAATTCAACTATAGTAGAAGGGTATTTTGTATCTGTTTACTTCTTAAATGACAAAGCAGAACTGACATTTACCATCATTTCTTAAAATCACTTCCTACAGGGTGATGACTTTTGAGCCACCTAGTATGTATTTTTCTTCTGGCTTTAGCTTATTTACTTCATATTGCATGTTCATTTTAAATGACCAGTAGTTGACTATCAACATGTTTTAATTCATTCTTCTTAAGCCATTGTCCACTCTTCAATAATTTGTTGAGTCACTTGCTATGCGCTAAATAATAAACATAGAGTACAATAGTGTGGAGAGAAGTTTATTTTTCGTTCTGAAACATGCTAAAACAAGCATTATATTTTTATTGTTTAATATAAACAATGATTGAATGATTTAGTTACCTGTTATCGTAATGTGAACGTTTTATTAGTTCTTATTTATTTCACATCATTTTTGTAATGGCGGCCGTGGCAATAACAATAGGTACCATAACACGTCAAAGACAATATAGGTTAACCGTCTAGAATAGAGGCCTTGGGCTCGTATTATAGTAACCTTTAGCGCAGTACAGATTCGAGTAAAGCATCCGTTACTTTCGCACTTGCATATTGGTCAAAATGTGACAGATTTTATCCACGTATGGCCACATCGATAAAAACGACCATAATAGGACCGCTGCGCTGGCCGTTTTAAATCCTGCTTTATCAACTTACCGTCTAAAAATTATTTATTGATAACGTTGACCATTGATGATCCTATATAAAGGTCTGCCGCGGCGCAACCTAGCGCGTTATTTGCAGCAATTTTTTGGGAAACCCGTTCTTGGCCTACAAGACACTTTATGTTGTTACAGAACGAAAATCATCTGCTGGGATATAAAGACTTTGGTACAAGTTGAACTTGAAACACTTTGATTAAATTTAACATTCAATGTTAATTGACTGTTAACTCATACATTTTGACAGCTGTTAACGCTCTAATCGTCTGTTAAGTGGTTAACATCGTTTGGTGAAATTCGTATTTAGTCTGCCACGTCTGATATTTGCGGGTCGCTCTAGCAGACCAAATCAGGGAGATGCGAATGGTTTAACTACAAGCCAAGCGTTTTTATTGTGTATAAACATTTTAGTCATCTGGCTACGCAAACTTATTTCTTGTCCTCAAAGCAACCAAGATACCAAGCCATGAGTGATGAGATTTCAAACAATATAATTATAAACATTCTCAAATCGAGTCACGTACATCGCATCATCATTTGAACAATTACATTTGTAATACAATAAGAATTAAAAACAAACGTTAACGCTTACAAGTCTCAACATCAGATAGTTTTCACAACAACAAGGCACATTCTGCGAATGTTTAAGGGTTCCCTGACTACCCAAGACCGCCTAACTAATCGTTGTCTTTTTAGACGAATAGTGAAGCTAGACGAGTTGAAATATTGATAAAATGTATAGAATTGATGTAGGCAGGCGGTCGACGCGACCGTCTGACGGCTTACGTAAATGCTATAATTTTGGGTAACGATAATGACCGCCGAATGCATCTAGGGCTTCCGTTTTTCTTAAAGGGTAACAGCTGACGTAGTTTTCTTGGAACTGCAAATGTGTGGCGATGCAGATCTGTAACAACAGGCGGCCTGGCGTTGGTCGTCTCTTGTTAGAGAACAAACGCATTTTTGCAATTGTAGATTTTTTATAGATGATTGATCTCGATCTATTTGAGACCTGTACGAATACTGCATATAAATTGCAGGAACGCATGTACAGTCAAGGGCAAAAATATGTATACACTTTAGTACCTTGTCTAATTATCGTCATATTTGAACTGCCATATATGAACTGTCACAGTGGTTAAAGTGACAAGGTACTAAAGTGTATACATATTATTGCCCTTGACTGTACCTATAGTTCAATACATTTTAGATGATACTATAAGCGTTTAAGGTGTTAATTTTGTTGTATCGCTCTGAGTGTTTGAAATCCCCACTGTACAGCAGTCACCGTCAGTTTACCGTCATTATAGACCCTTAGCATCTCAAAAGTTATGCCTAATCCAGGGGTATATCAGGGTTATATCCTTCACTAACTCCATTTTTTAGCGCTTTAAAAACACTAGATGAGTTAAGCAGCGATTTAATACCACCCGTTAAACTCTTAAATAAGCGCCCAAAATGTTATGTTATGCAAGCCGAATGACATTAATTGAAGATAAACTACTGTTTGTATCGTGTGGACATGGCAATACTACCAAAGGTTCTGGTTTGATTACAGACAAAGAAATATGGCTGGTTCGTAAATGTATAATATTTCTGTCTAAACTCTTAGTGCTTCATACCAGATGTAACAAAACATCTAGACCCATATATAAATTTTAACAACCAACATCTGTTCTGTCTGACTCAGAATATATCAGCGCGCACCTGCGTTTCCTTGCATTGTTTTATCCAAAACGCCATTTTGAAAAGACAGTAAAGAAAAATTAACATATTTACGCTTTTTAGTCTCTGCAGCGGGAATAAAATAATGAGTCTCAAAGGACGAAGTCTTGAAGGGAAAGGAAGCAAAAGAGAAAGTACAAATAAACAAAGTACTTTATTTACTTCTTGTGATTTTCGGTTTCTCGAAGTATTTGTGATATATACCCATAGACCCATGTCGCAATAACAGGCCGAATCCCCAAACTTGATTGATGTGGCGATGATTACGTTGCCGTTCATGGTGGTAAGGTTTTAATACATTTCCTTGACTGCGTGTGTGATTAAATTGGCATTAACCTAAGTGTTGGACCTTGTGCAGGGTCCGCCCGGATCGCTACCACGGTCTTGTATGTATGTATGTAGACTCTTTATTGCACAAAAATATAAATAAATCAAAATATTAAACAACCTTTAACCTTTAACTTACCGTCAAGCAACATTATTCTCATCGTTGTGTTGCCGTATGGGGAAAAGACACGGTACAATTACTGGCCTAGGGGCATTCTATCTTAGTCCTCAGGTTTGTTAACGCATTTGCGGCTTTTAGATTTCAGTCTTAAGATTACAAATGCCAATGGGTTACAGGTTCCACTAACCATCAGACGGCTGTGTATTCGTTAGCCTTCTCCATGCCACAGCAATAGTGTATAAACATTTACAAATGGATGGCAATTGTATTGATTATCAATAATTACCTACAGAAAACCGTGTCAAAATGACTGCAATGGCAAATAATACAATACAATACAAAACACTTTATTAAACAAAAAAAGGTTACATAATGAGTCAACAGGTGGTGGTTTTATCGCTAAATAGCGATCTCTTCCAGATATCCTAAAAAAGAAGACAACACATAAATAACAATAGTAGCATAATAGACCCGGGCAAGAGCATGTCTGACCATTCTCAGTGTAGGGTTCCGAAGCTGTTGCGACAAACACAAAAAACTATCTCAAAAACAACATGTATATGAACTAACTTTCTATTTAAAGTCATTTTGTGCTGTCTTAGATGATTTTTCGTAGGTATATTAGGTAGGTAAATATAGATATTAGGTAGATAGGTACAGTCACGAGATTTAATTTGGTACCCACCTTAGGTCCAAGGTCAATCTGACATTCTACAACAATAAGGTTAGGTTTCCAAGTTACAAATGACATCTTTAATGACATTGACGACTTCAAGCATATTTTTCTTGAAATGGTTCCCAAATTAACGCTCGTGACCGGACATTTTAGTCGCCTACACTGCTACTGCGCTTTTTACATACCTATTGAACATTAAAAATTATTTCTTCAACGTCGCTGATAAATATTGAAAACAACAAAGCAATATTTTCAACCACATCCACATGCATGCACATCTCACACCACTGCACACTACAAACCAGTGCAATATCAATTCTCCAGCCAACCACATCGCAATAGCGTCACCATTGTCCTCAACTGTATAATGGTCGAAGTTCAATAACTTCTATTTTCCAATAAAATAGCAGTAAGTGGATCCAATAAATAGAAACTAGGGTTCCATAGCTTTGAGGCGGCTTTTAATAGATTTGTATCGGTTGTACACTTAGCGGTGAGGCGCGCTCCACTTCCAGCGTTGAAAGTAGGTTGAGATATTACGGACCTCTTAGATTCTTGGTTTGTTTCGATGAAAAATATTGTTTAAAGATCGGGTAACTTCCTTTATGTGTGATGATATTTTTAAAATGAGAATACTTTATATATTATGCTAAGTTGGGATTATTCACTTTAAGCAAGGGTAGGCATTGGACAAAAAAACTACTTTAAAAATTTCTTCACCAGCACTTTGTCATTACGCTTTGCAGCATCCTTCATAAAGCATAGTTCATATAGAATTGGAACGCGATGAAAGGCATATAATTTTTAAATGAAATGAAAAACAATGTTTTAAATTAAACAATATAAAAGATTACTTCTTTATTTATGGCGTGTCACATAAATTTCAATCATTCACTACGGTTATGCACAAAATTACGGACTCTTCTGGAAATAGTATTCATCATCCTCTGAACAAGACCTCCGTCCACCTTTTTTGCCTGTTGATTCCATGTGGACCGCAACGAGTTGATGTCTTGGACTATTTTGCCAGTTTTATTTAATTTTCCTTTCATTATTGCCCAGTAGTTTTCAATTGGCCGAAACTGGGGACAATTAGGTGGGTTCATCTCTTTTGGTATGAAATCAATGTGATTTGCAGCATACCACTCCAAAACCTTTTTTGAATAATGGCAGCTAGCCAAATCGGGCCAAAATTTGACAGGACCATTGTGGCTTCGAATGAAAGGCAAAATTCGTTTCTGCAGACACTCTTTCGTATAAACATCTGATGTCATTGTTGCCGTAGTGACGAAAACTTTAGTCTTAAGACCGCAACTACATATACCCTGCCAAATCATATGTTTTTTTGCAAATTTCTCGAGTTTGTGAAACTTGTATTTTTCGTCAACATTCCCTCTAGCGTCGGCCTTATAAAATTTTGAACCTGGTAGTTGGTTAAAGTCGAGCTTTACGTATGTCTCATCATCCAACAAGAGGCAGCCTTTGAATTTAGTCAGAACTTGGTCATACAGCAGACGAGCTCGTGTTTTAGCTGTTTTGTTTTGTTTGACGGTTCGATTTGGCTGCTTAATGGCTCTATAGCTCTTATACCCTGCTCGAAGGCGAATCCGTCTTATAGTGCTGCGGTTTTTTTTTAATTTTCGAGCTAAATCATAATCCGACAGCCCTGGATTCTGTGCCACTGACCTTAAAACTTTCTTCTCCAAAGTTTTATCCGTTGTACCAGACCGTCGGTTGATTTGAGGCTTCCTATCGAAGGCCAGAGAGTCCTTATATTTTTTTATGACCCTACAAACAGTAGTTTTCGGGAAATTTAATGATTTAGCAATCATTGACCCAGACCAAGAGGGATTTTCCACGTATTTGTTCACAATACATTTTCGCCGTTCAACTTCCATCACCAATAATATATAAACGCAAAAAGTCAGATCAACGGAATTTCTAGCATTGACTCTTCAACATATTGACATTGAGTTGTGATTGTCAGTTTTTTATTTTTTAAACCATTTTTATTTTTTATTTTATGATAAACGCGTGCCAGTTCTAAGTGAACTATGCTTTAATGCGTAGGTATTGCAACAGAGTGGAATACGCGTCTGTATTTCCGAGTGCATACAATTCAAACCCATTTATAGCTTTGGTGAATAGGCTTCTGGGCGAGCTCGCTTTGTCGTCAACCATGTCTTCGTCCTCCAAGGGCAAGAATTAGTCAAGAGCAAACCCACTAAAAATAAAAAAACAATAAGGTTACACTGTAAAGAATCTCAGCCCTGATTGACATGGTTTATCTTATTTTTTGGTAAGACGCACTTACCTGAACTGCATTTTATAATATCCTATTCAATAGGGAATATGCATAGATTTTTCAAATTGCATTTCTTAATAAGATATGAAAATACCGTAAAAAAGATCACCAGAAGTGAAATTAAACTTCAAATCGGTCAAGAATTACTGATAATACTCGTACAAGCATTTTAAACCGCTAATTAGACAAAGAGATCCGATGTGCACTGTGACGTCATTGTAACAAAGTCTATACTATAATATTTGTTTGTTTGCTTGAACGCGCAAATCTCAGGAACTACTGGTCCGATTTGAAAAATTCTTTCAGTGTTAGATAGCCCATTTATATCATACTCACATAAACCGAAGCGAAGCGAGGGCGGGTCGCTAGTAAACTATAAACTCCACGTAAAATTCTGTTGTGCTATAAAAAGATAGGAACAAATTAATCTTTGTTGGCTTTCTTGGTTACTTTTATAGCTACATATTAAAAAAAAAAACACCTGTTTGTGACATTTATTTTATTTATTTATTTCAAATGTATTTTATACGGCATTACAGTTGGGACCAATACACCGAGAAACTTACACTAATTACAAAAACACAACTAACAAAAAACGAAAAACAAATCGAATAACCTTAAAAATAGTAAAAATAACAATTGTCATTAGGTAATACTAGAAGGCCTATCATCCGTCATCTCGCAAAAACTCAGACATTCACGGGACAGTGGTACCCATCGCCACACAAACAAGTCACACTCCGGTACGGAGGCCAAGAGCGCATTCAGCAGCACCAGGGCGCGGAGCAGGGGCGAGTTCCGGCGCGACCAGCAGGGGGCGCGCGCGCGGCCTCAGGGTTATCCGGAATACATCCGGCACGAACAGCCTCACGACTTGCCCCACCAGCTCAGGGCAGTCAGACTCTCCACGCAATATACATGAATAACCTTTAATGAAGCTGTGAATAAAAATCATGAATATTCCCTATTATAGATGCATAGCGACCCGCCCTCGCTTCGCTTCGGTTTATTTGAGTTTTCTATAACACACGTACATAAAACAAAATTTATTATACATAAAAACCTTCCTCTTGAATCACTCTATCTACTAAAAAAACCGCATCAAAATCCGTTGCGTAGATTTAAAGATCTAAGCATACATAGGGACAGACAGCGGGAAGCGACTTTGTTTTATACTATGTAGTAATGATAAACTCATGCTTTTTTTCCCAGAGTGGGGTAGGCAGAGCTACAGAATTAGCCACAACTCAAAAAAATCGTTGATAATTATTCCCTATTAAATATAATGATATTAAATTCACAAACAAAGCAACTACGGCACTTCAATTTAACTCATTTCCGTTATCACGTAAGCTGTTTGCGACTCGGTTTAGATACAAACAATTTGAGAATACCCCGAAAGCTCCCGTAATCCAGAGAAACTTTATAAACCTCGTGTATATTCTGATTACGATAACGCACGACCTTATAACGTAGGTAATCCTATGTAATATGAAAGCGAAAATGTACTGTGAGTTGGTTATGATAATAACTCGGGTTGTAATAGAAATAAAATGCCATTTTAAAACGTTTAAGAGAATATTATGCAGTGCTTCAATCTCTAGAGAGGCGTTATAATATAATATAAATATAAACAAATAAATATCAGGGGATAATCACACACAAATAGACCTAGTGCCAAACTTAGGCTTGTACTTGTATGGATACAGTCGGCCAAAAATATGGTCTACCAACGGTTGCAGTTCATTTGCACGTGATACAACAAGTCCGATTTCTCCTTGCAATAATATTATAACAGTGACAAGTATCAACCTTAAATATAGAAACTTTTGTCAAAACTGGTAGACTACTTTTTTCGCCGACCATAATTAAATAGACAACAATAAACATACAAAATCAGGGCAAAGTTAGTTCTTTTCAGGTGTTTTCTATGAATGTAAGTATTTATTTTGCTGTATAAGTAATATTTATCGTTGTCTAGTACCCATAGTACAAGCCTAGAGATTGGTTTATAACTAGGTCAATTCATGCGTTACCGTCCCCCTACGTGTTTATTACTCACATCCCGATAATCAGCCTTACCATAAGTAATGTTTACCACAACTCGCTAGCGAGTCGAATGCTCTGTCCCTCGCACTCTATAAGAATACTGCGAGATCTGCGAGGGACAGAGCACTCGGCTCCCTAGCGATTACGGTAATTGTAACTCATGGTGAGGGTACAGGGTAGTGATTCTGTAAACAACGCCGGTCGTGCGGACTGTCGAGTGATACCAAGCGGCGAGATTAAGTAGTCCCGTCAGTGCGAACAAAACACATTGTAGCGCGTGCATTTTCAATTAAGCAGCCTTATACGTTCGACCCATCGTGATGCTAAATTGAAAATGCACGCGCTACACTGAAAAAACAAATGGGTTTTATTTTACTAAGTTTTATGGTTAAAATAGGACCTACACGTGAGTTTGGTTGAGTTAACCACTAAAAGGGTTGAAGCAACCTTTTCAATGTGTTGTTTTTACTAAGGTCAGGTGTTAACTCAACCAAACTCATAGGTAGGTCCTAAAATTTAGTAAAATCAACCCATTCGGTTTTTCAGTGTACAATGTGTTTTGTTCGCACTGACGGGACTACTTAATCTCGCCGCTTGGATATCACTCGACAGTCCGCACGACTTCCGCACGATTCCCAGCTTAACTGACACGACTACAAAAACATCAGAGGTAGGTTAAAAACAAAAATAAAATGTTAATGAAATGTGGACGAAGTGGGAATGTGAACGAGATGGGAATATGGCTCAGGCTCGTTCGGTCCGTTTCCTAACATGTCTGCTTTTCAAACTGGTCATCTTCCAAGAAATGACTCTTTCCTATAATGTCAGCAAATGGTTTCCTATCATGCCACTGTCCTAGAATGATTCGTTTCCTATTATGTCCGTTTCGAAAATTGACCTGCTTCCTATAATGTCCGTTCCTTGTGATGTCCTATTCCTAAGATGTATGCTTCCTATAATGCCCACGTTTTGTGTTCTAAAGCCCGTTTCCTACAATGTCTGCTTTCACAATGTTTTCTTTTTTGTCCCTGAATTCAAGAAGTAGTTTCCGGAAGTACTTGAAATAAAATAAGGTTTATATGTGCCGTGTTACATTATTTAGAAAAAACACTCTTGACATTCTGTCAAAAGTATTCTGTCAATTGAAGCAGATAAATATGAATAAACGAGAAGATAGTCCAGATAGTGATAAAGATTCTCAGAGCATTTTATCATCGCCAGTTCGAAAAAAAAAGCAAGTCTAACCCACCCTTATCACCTTCTGGCAACATGTCAACACCTACGAACTGCCTTGACTGCTCTTCTATCGATGGTGGAGACGCCAAGAGAAATGGATATTTCGGGCTGCTCATTATGGAAGAGTTAAAACATGTACCGACATGTATGAGGACTGCAGTATATCGACATTGTTTAAAAATAGTGGATGCTTTCAAGAATAAACATATACGTAGTGATATAGTTAAAGTTATTTATCCACAATCTCCGACTTAATATTGGATTGGATTGCGTAGAGTAAAGCCAACCAATGTCACTAATAACTTAAACTTATGGATTTTATTATCTGAAAATAAATATTATTAATACTTGGGTTATTTGTTAATAAGAATAATGTAAAATAAATATCTTTTATTTTTTAATGTTAAGGGTTTTTATTTCTTATATAAGAGAACACAATACGTAATGCAAAATTAAATTAAAATACCTACTTATCTGTAAATAGGACTGTAGACGAAGTTATCCTGAGCCTTTGAGAAGGAGACAACATAGGAAACTGACATTGTGGGAAGAAGACAATTTTAGGAAACGGACCGAACGAGCCTGAGCCGCGACAATGTGGGAAGAAGGTTATTTTGAGAAGCAGACATTTTAGGAAACAGACATTTTCAAAAGTAGACATCATAGGAAACGGACAATGTGGGAAGAAGGCCACTTTAGGAAGCAGACATGTTAAGAAGCGGACCGAACGAGCCTGAGCCGGGAATATGGACGATATGGGAATATTTGCCGTGTGGTTGCCGGCAGAATAGAATAGAATAGTACCACTCCATACCTTCCTGTGGAAGTCGTAAGAGACGACTAAGGGATTAAAGGCTTGTAGTATTTTTAGGCGATGGGCTTGCAACCTGTCACTAATATACACATGATATACATCTTAGCCTGTATGTGCAAAATGTGGTTACAGAATTAACAACTGGCTGTTAAAGTTGTTGGTAATTCTGTAGCTCTGCCTACCCCACTCTGGGATGAAGGCGTGACGGTATGTATGTATGGGAATATTGGCAAAATAGGAAGTGGACGAATTGGGCATTGATTGTGGACGAAATGGGATTGCTGACGATTTAGGAATGTGAACGAAATAGGAATGTGGACGAAGTGAACCTAAACGTTTTAAGATTACGCTAGGAAGCCTAAGTAAGGAACGACCTATGTGATTATGAAACGTCGTTCGCTCGTGACAAGATAGTAATACCTTAACCGCCTTACTTATAAACGTGGACTAACCGCGGGGTAGCTAAACCATGCTTTGTCCTTATCTGTCATTGTGACATTTGAATTTGAAAGATAAGAACAAAGCATGGTTTGGCTACGCCACGGTTATTTCGATTTGTTAGATGGATTCCGCGAAAGCGTTATTTCGTTGTAGTTTTTTTCCGATTCGCATTTTTCCGCGATCGATAAATTTCCTCTTCGCCTCTTTACTCGTAGCTTTATTTAATGTCTCGTTGCTCCGTGATAGTGTTTTTTCCGCAGAGTTTTTTTTCGCGATCGGTAAATATCCTCTTCGCCTTTTTACTCGTAGCTTTATTTAATATCTCGTTGCTCCGTGAGTGTTTTTTTTTTCACAGAGCTTTTTTCCGTTATCGATAAATCTCCTCTTCGCGTTTGCACACCTGTCTATTGTTCCGTAATCGCTACTTTTTTGCCTCGCATTTACCCGAAATCTGTATATACCTACTTACATTTTATTGCTTGTAGCCATCTTAATGCCTAATATTCGTATAACATAATATTATAGTCCGGTCACCGGCAGAAGCTGAATACTGATTAAAAAACAAAAAACAGCCTTCAAAAACGCAAAAAATAACTAATTTTAAAATAGTAGGTATATAGGTATAGGTTCATCCAACTGAAGTCAGCTTTTGGTTAAAAACATTGCGTTCGTCGACTTCAATTGGGACTGACCTATACCTACCATTTTAAAAGAAGTTATTTTTTGCGTTTTTGAAGGCAGGTTTTGTTTTTTAAAACATTAATTTTATTTTATACTTTTTAGTGATCTTAATAAGCTGTTAAGAAGAGTGGCGGCGTGTTGTTAAGCTTGCCACCAACACCTGAAGTGATGACCACGACCACTCTGTCAAGAGTGACACCGACAAGGAAGAAGAATAAGCTGTTATGTAGGCCCGCCCACTACTTACTTGATATGAAACTTTAAGATATTTCAAGTTAACTGCAAGTAACGCCGCAGGAAAGTCATAGTCATATTTAGACAATTAAATGTTCTTTGTTTGTCAATCAACTACCTTAATCGAGATATCTTATCGTCGCCCTTGAAATAGGTAACGTTGAGGAGTTGGCCGTTGGCCATCTGTGGTCTTCATCATCAGTTCCTCTTCACCAAAAGATACTTTCTGAATGCAAATACTGAACTTATTACTACAAATACTGAAATTGGTATTATGTATGTATGCCTATAATATTTGAGGAGTTCCCTCAGTTCTTAGTTTTTGATGAGGGAAATCATCATCATCATCATCAGCCCGGGGGCGTCCACTGCTGGACAAAGGCCTCCCCCAAAGAGCGCCACAAGTCACGGTCTTGATGAGGGAAATAATTGATTTGAAATAAATGAGAATTAGATGAGAGATGTTTGTTTTATTTCAAGGTAGGCTCTAATAGTCGATGTAATAGTATAACTTTATCTACATCCCTATCATAATATGTTCAGAAATGGTAAGCAAATGGCCTACCTGTATTAAGAAACCTGTATAAGTAGTTGCATCTTAATATTTACATTAAAGTATAGTGCATCTTAATGTTTACATTAAAGTATCGATAAATATAATTTTAAAGTATCGATAGTACTATGCCAGGCAAAAATGTAGCGATTACGGAACAATAGACAGGTGTGCAAACGCGAAGAGGAGATTTATCGATAACGGAAAAAAGCTCTGTGAAAAAAAAAACACTCACGGAGCAACGAGATATTAAATAAAGCTACGAGTAAAAAGGCGAAGAGGATATTTACCGATCGCGAAAAAAAACTCTGCGGAAAAAACACTATAACGGAGCAACGAGACATTAAATAAAGCTACGAGTAAAGAGGCGAAGAGGAAATTTATCGATCGCGGAAAAATGCGAATCGGAAAAAAACTACAACGAAATAACGCTTTCGCGGAATCGATCTAACAAATCCCATCTGTATCTACACTGATTTTAATATTAACTCTCCGATGTATAGATAACATGCCCCGGTATAATGCCGAACCCAATTTTCATAAAACTTAGTTAAGAAGCATTCCAATACAACAAGAATCGTTCTATCCATTTATAAGCTACGAATGCTACGATGCCACAAACAGACACAAAACAGATACGAATGATAAATTTATAACGTCCTTCTTGCTATATGCGGGTTAAAATAATCAAATGATTAAAGAAATCCCAAAATGACAAGCCCCACGCACACAATAAAACAAAATAGGGGCAAGGATAATCAATATTAACCAGTAATGAGAAAACTTGTCGGGCAAATAGGTAAAGTTCGGGATGCCAGCGAGTTAGGGACGCACCTGGCTGTTTTATCAAGGCATTAAGTACGCGTGTTCAGCCCTGGCGGTATACTAAGGTACGAGTAGACAATGATAACATTACATATATTTTGCTAACGGGGGATTCTACCAAACGAGAGTAAATATTATTCTTAGAATAAATCATCTGGCGATTTATTCTAAGAAAAGTCAGATTAAATCAGTTTTACGATTTACCCACGAAATTCTAAGAATAGTGAACCTATTCGAGAATAGTTACTATAAATAATGACACGAGTTATTCCGAGAATAATTAATGGTGTCCACGTTTTGTTTTGTGTTGTCAGTGGTGTCAAATTAACTTATCACCAAACCTCGAAGTCGCGGTGGCAATAACGTCAATTAACTAGGGACTTCCTTCCGATATAAAATTTATCGATAACTGAATGCTTATTTGGAAGTGACACTTCATAGTGACGACGCGATAGCCTAGTTGGTAGTGACCCTGCCTACGAAGCTAGAGGTCCTGGGTTCAAATCCCGGTAAGGGCAGATATTTGTGTGATGAGCGCAAATATTTGTTCCCGAGTCATGGATGTTTTCTATGTATTTAAGTATATATTTCTCTATATAAGTATTTATATCGTTGTCTAGTACCCATAGTACAAGCCTAGAGCTTAGTTTGGGACTAGGTCAATTGGTGTGACATAGTCCCCTGATATTTATTTATTTATTTTATATTAGCTGTAAAGTTTACCTACAGAATAATTGAAAATTAACTAAAATGTGATGATTACTACCCGTCAATGTTACCTATATAGGAGTTTTTAGGAATTTTTTAGGAATTTTAAAATTCAAATAAAAATCAACCTTTACAACTAAATTTTTATTTCATCAATTTCCATGCAAAGTAAACTAAAACCTAGAAGTACATCCATAAAGTATGAAAACCGTTATCTTCCTTAATCGACCTTTACGGAATTCAATCTTCATACTGTATAAATGATACAGTTTAATAGGTATTGCAAGTTGCATATTAATAACATACCTCATCTCATAGTCATAACATAACTATTGTCATAAGAAAGTCCAATTTATCGATGAAATAATATCGCGTGGAAGTCCCTAGCAAAATTTTATTCGTGCCACCGCGACTTCGAGGTTTGCTTATCACTAATTTTCTAATGACAGTTATTTCCAGTCCTATATAATACTATAAGGCTGCGGCTCCACTGAGGCGGAGATGAGCGGAGCGGAGCGGAGCTGTGCCAATATTAACCAATAGAATCTAAACTAACGTGCCAAGGCGCGCTCGACGTGACCGCATGCGCCTTCTATTGGTTAATATTGGCACAGCTCCGCTCCGCTCCGCTCATCTACGCCTCAGTGGAGCCGCACCCTAAAAGTATGTTTACATGACTGAAGTTTTGATATCCTTCCGTTGAACTATACGCCTTTTTATACTAAATGATTTGCAATGTCATAATTATTGTCACATCAATATTCATGGCCCCAAGTCTTTGTAACGCGTCATTAAAAAACTCCAAACGTTTTTATACGCGGAAGTGAATAAAGGTATTAATAAATCATACTCCTGCTATAAGTACGATAAAGGGAACTAATAGACAAGTACATTCAAAGTTACAAAATATAACTTTTTAATTCCAAAGGTTTTTTTAAAGAGGATTTTGAAGCTATAAAATCAGAGAACCTATTAAACCTATTCCGATTTTTAAGATTTTTGAATATGTTGTAGACTTTATGAAAATGTACCAGTCACCAGCAATAATATATGATATTTTCCAACATTGGTCACTAAATATCTGACACATCTTTTTTGCTACAGGTAGGTATAGGAGCTTGTCAGACATTATTCTTGAGTGCAATGTATTATAATATATTATTGCTGGTGACTGTACTTTCACTTAAGAAACAAAAAAAACGGGCACGTAGAAAAACCTAGTTTCATAACAAAACAACTACAACATATAAAAAAGTTATGGAAATGGGATAGAAGCTTTCCGCCTACATCTCGATATGGCTAGGTAGCTGATACGACGAGATCGCTTTGTGACTACATCTCGATCTGACTACATCGCTTTTTGCCTAGATCGCTATACTTACGACCAGATCACTTTACGACAGCATCTCAAAAAGTCCGATTCGCTAAATGACCACATTGTTTTTTTCACCTTATGTCTGTCTTAGCAATATTGACGGAGCCCCGCATGGCGGGGCTCCTATTCCTGGGTTATTTGCCCTTCGGGCATTTGAAGTTACCTAACGAACCTAACCTACCTAGTAACGCAAACGAAGTAGTCATTTTGCAACTTGGACTTTTAGAGATGTAGTCGCAAAGCGATCTGGTCGTATAGCGATCTAGGCAAAAAGCGATCTAGTCAGATCGAGATGTAGTCACAAAGCGATCTGGTCGTATCAGCTACCTAGTCCTAACGAGATGTGGACCTAAAGCTTCTATACCATGGAAATCGGACTTCATTTATAGGGGGTGAGGAACGTTATGGTTAAATTAGTAAAAAAATATTTATAGCTACTCCATGCCTTAATGGTATTGTTTTTAACTCGGTGGCCATTACGGTTAAGTAACTAAGAGCTATCAAAACATTTGCAATAGGTACGATAACAAGTCAAAATGATATGGTTTTTACCGCCTAGAATCACGGCCCAAGTCATATGTTTCGCCCATTGCAGTATTAACCTCAAAACTATCGGATGCAATGCGCATGCGATGTTGAACACAGATTTAATTAATAGATCCGTCCGCGCAAGTATAAACATAAGCACGTGTCGCGCGCTGTCTCTCTCGCACTTCAGGAGTTGACTTGTGACGGGCGTATTCTGGAAACGGCAGATACTAATTCATTTATAATTCATTTGTAATATTATTACATACGAGGGCAGATTGAAAAGTTCGCGGCCCGCGCAATAAAGGTTTAAGTACATTTTTTATTTTTTTATGCCACCATTTTGAACTGACATTATTCGACTGTCAAACCGCGAATTTTCGATCGGAAGGGATACTGAAAAAAAAACAGTTCAATAAAGCATACCTACATAATTGGAGTATGGAGAAATTGGAACAACGTGATGTAATTAAATATTGATGTGTTTTTTCATTCTCATAGCTTTCGTAGATATCTGTGATCTGAATTATTGTATTTTAGGCTGCTAAAGCCACAGTTATCTGTAAGATGAAAAAAAAATGCCTTTCACCAGTAATAATTTCTCATGATAAACCACTTCAATAAGGTAGCCACGCAATGACAAAAGCTTTCTCTGCTAATGGCAATATGTGATTTGGTCGGATTCTCCGTTTTGCTATCTCAAAAGGTATTGAGTAGCTTGTCTAGGTCATTATCTACGAGAAATATCTTTTGGTTGACAAAATGGAACCGTCGTTAGTCTCTTTTTAAGAACAAGCAGATAACATGAACCAATTAACAGTGCCAATTAACAACCTCATTACAAGAGGAGTGAGAGGGTGATTCTCTTAAGCGTATTACTTTTCAACTTTACGCAGCTCATTTTAACCGGCGAGTTTAAGTAGTCCCGCCAGAGCGTACAAAACAAATTTTAGCCCGTGCATTCTCAATTAGGCAGATTTAACGCCATAGAACTAGATTCAAATCTCACCGCACGCGTTTTTGTGAACGAATTGTCGATTTAGGCCTTTGAATGCGTTTAGTACGGATTTTATTTATTTACCAAGGAATCATAATAATAAGAAGAAAAATTGAAACGAAGAATGTAATGGTAGTAAGTAGTACAACGGTAGAGAAGAATCAGTGACACTAAACATTGAATGATTGCCGTCATTACTTACGGCCGAACCCTATATAGATAAGGCTTACTTCGGATTAAAATTGGATATTTGCCTATACAAAATGTGTCAAATTTCAATGCAAAGTTAGCCTATCTGTCCACGGTTTGTATATAGGGTTCGGCCTTTAAATGCCAAGCTGATACTAATTCATATTACCTGCTATTAATTCCAAAAAATAAAAAAAACATGCACAACTAATCCGCAGTCATATTTGATTGGAACTGACCTAAACAATACAATAAACATTTGCCAATGTAAAAAAAAAGGTTCCATAACAAAAACAACGACTTCATAACGTCATAAAAACGACAAAAAGTGCATTTAAACGCGACGCCAACATAGCAACTTCTCCCCGTGATACGGCTGTGACGCGCTTGCGTAACCACACTTATTGCTTTGCGCCGGCGCAACTCCGCAGTTCACTCCCGCGCACGGCACGCGACGCGTTCAAGTTTTGAAATTCGAATTGATTCGTCTTCATTTTAAACGGTTTTAATAATTAGTGGACAATGACTGCACCGTATGACACGTAAGTATTATAAGTTGTTTGATTCTATTTTCAAATAATTGTAGTATTAGACTAAATGGCCATGCCGAAAAAGCCATATTCTTTTTAATAATAATGCAAGATTCATTTATGTTTTTACATACTTCACATACTGCCCCAACCCAATAAACAGTAAATCAAATTCAATAGCCAAAGTAGATTCAACCATCTCGTCTTAGTAATGAAGTTGTGATTGCTACCAGAGTTTTATTTGCGATGCTTCTACTTATTTGGCTTAACAGGGTAGTTTAGTGTATTTATGTTGACTAAATACATACATTACTTAAATGACAAAAACGTTATCAATAAGTTATCGTGACAATTCATACTTAAGTTGTTTGATTCGACATTTGTCATGTGAATAAGTTGTTTGTTTATGTTCTGATATTATTGTAATACAATTATGTTTGAATTATTACGCAACCCTGTGAAAAATAAACAAAAATACCTTCTGACATAATGTATTATATAATGCAAATAAACGTAACATTATAAGGCCATGCTTAATGCTTTAGAAAATAGGTACTCATAAAATTTAGTTCAAAAATGTTAAGTTACCTATTTTATAAATTTAAAAAATAACAGATATTTTTATCCAATGTCTACAGACATTAACCCACCCCACGGTAAATTAAAAAATAAAATATAATTAAATGCAATAAATAGCGACAATGACGTGTAAAATAATAGTGTTTTATCAATAAATGTCTCATGCCCATACCTGTTTTTCTGCCGCCTTTTTATGCTGTGGTGTGAAAAACGAACGTTAATTACCATATGATTTCATTAATTCTAATACGGCAACACCGTAAACATTTTGTTTGTCTACAAAATGATTTCCTTAACCATGCATAATACATACCCGCGTTTTTGTGTTATGTACACATGACGATGATGTCATTTCAGAGTAACGCAAACCGATCAACATTGTAGGAGCTGCAAACTGTTGTACTTTGTCGTTTTAACAGTTTTGTCAGATTAGTGCAGCTGTTCAACTATAACATTAAAGTGTGCTACTTACGTAAACTCTTTAATGCACAAAAATAGAAATATTACAATATTGTTCATAAAGTAATATACAAAGGCGAACTTATCCCTACATGGGATGTCTTCCAGCTAACCCTGAAGTAGATGAGCAAGGGCATGGGGTTGGACAAATAAAAATATAATGCTGACCGTAGTTGGATCCGTGAATAGTATCAGTATATTAATATGTAATTATCATACCTACTTAAGGTTAGGGTATTGACGTTATTCTTCTTCGTATAAATTTTACATTAGTAGTTTATCCGCTTTCTGTAGATTTGACGGACTTAATTTAAGACTATTTCTTCAGTTTTCCGGAATAACAAGAAGCCTACACATACAGGGGGCGACTCTGGGGTCGTGTAGTAACAAAGTAAACTAAACTTCACCATTAATAACATAACGTAATAGATATTAAAGCGTTAGTTATTACACTTTGATTTTTATTCATAGACATTGAATGAAATATTTTTATTCAGGATCATGGCCAGATGGCCACCCCACATGTTAAATTTTTACTCGTCTGATCGGGTGATTTTCAAATAAGTTTTATATGAAAATGTTATGTGACCAAGATTTAAGTATAAATTAGGGAAACAATATTAATTAAATAAAATGATTAACTTTAATTGTTTCAAAAACCACTATACTAATGGAATCTTAATGATTTACTGAGTTGGGAAGGACCATCATTTTCTGGGTGTACGCACCGTTTACATAGTATTATTATTTAATATATAAGGATCTTTCGGGTATCAGTCGCTTAGTAGATCAGGATTTTAATCCGAATATAAAAGGTATCGAATTCTACCCCCAATATGACACACTGTTTTGCGGGTGGTAGGACCTTGTGCAGGGTTCGTCCGGATCGCTACCACCATCTTATCCTACCTACCGCCAAACAGCAGTGTTCGCATTGTTGTGTTCCGGTTTGGGGATAAGACAGCTGGTGAAATGACTAGCATAGAGGCATTCCATCTTAGCCTCAGGGTTGGCAACGCATTTGCAGTCTTAGGATTGCATTGCAGTCTTGTGATTGCGAATGTCTATGGGTCACAGTTTCCACTTACCATCAGGTGGCCTGTGTGCTTTTTTGTCTTCTCTATGCCATTAAAAAAAAAAACAACACAGGTTTGTCAACTTAAATAAGGAACATGCAACGAAATACGCTACAGGCTTACGCGGCATGTAAAATGGCCTCTTTTAAGGTGGCAGCTACCTTGTTCACAAATTGACCTAGCCCCAAACTAAACTCTAGACCTGTACTACGGTTATTAGACAACGATAAACATACTATAGAAATACATACAAACACACAAGACTCAGAACAAATACTCAAGTTTATCACACAAACGTTTACCCATACCGGGAATCGAACCCTGGACCACTAGCGTCATATGCAGCGTCACTACAAAGGTTAAGAAACCTGTCGTCAACATAAAGTCAATACGACCGATTTGTGTCATGTCCTTTATAATGTACATTACTTGCATACAACTTCAGGTAACCATGCGCTTACGACGAGGAAAATATGAGGAAGCCGAACAATCAAGGAAAAATGGTGTAGCCATGACCATATCGTTCCATTTCCTTTTCAGATTTTAATTTCATGGTTAAAAGGTAAAATTTGTGGATTAAATCCGAAGGTCCGGAAGTGTTGACAAAATAACAAGCTCACAGTCACGAGATAAAATTTCGTACCCACCTTAGGTCCAAATTCAATCTGACATTCTACAACAATAACGTTGAGTTTCCTAAAAGTAACAAATGACTTGACATCTCTAATGACATTGACGACTTCAAGCATTTTGTTCTTGAAAAGGGATTTTAACACTCGTGACCGTACAGCATAAAAAAAAATCAAAATGCAGTTCCGGGCCGGATCAGGTTCTACCAGGTAAAACCATATTGCCGTTGTTAGCCCGTATTGCCAACGATACAATAGTTTTTTTTACTTGACTGTAATGGCGGCCGGGTTAAAATAAATACCATAACACATCAGAGGATACCTTTTGTTTTACCCAGTAGAAAAGAGGCCCTGTACCTAAGAGGACCTGTCAGAGTACTCGACTATCTTTTTTAATGATAGAGGTAGCAGAGTTGATAATCTGAACTGAACTGAGCTGACCGGTAAGGAAAGGACTTTCTTATCACTTAATATTTACGTCAAGTTCCGAGACACCCTGTATATTTTAAAGATAAACAAAATATAATGTTATATATGCTGTGGAAAGAAGTGGTCTCTGCCTACCCCTCTGGGAAACAGGCGTGATTTAATGTATGTATGTATGTATATATGCTGTTAAAACTAGTGACTTATAAATACGATCTTCATAACATACGTATTTTATTATACGGGCAAATAAAAGACCGTTTTTAATTTATTCCTTACGATCTAGTTCACAGTGCAATGAAGCGCATACGACGTAATAAAACTCAAGCAGTAATGTTTCATTAATGTTGCTAGCATTAGGAGAGAAAAGAAACATTATTCAATATGATTTTTATTATTATTATTAATTTGCTTCGCCTTAGTCTCTAAGAGGGGCTGGAACGAGTATAAAGATACAATGGAAGAGCATTTTTAATCTTACTACTGTTATAAATGCAAAAGTTTGGATGTATGTAATGTTTGTTACTGAATCACGCCTGAACGGCTGAACGGATATGTGTGAAATCTGGAGTTTGGAATATCTAAAATCCCAAAAAGTTAAACAGTTTTTGAGATCAACGACTTCTTCACTGACGGAGTCGCAGGCAACACCTAGTATTTAATAAGGTCTTCGAGTTCGGGTGACTTTATACCCCAGGAATGTTGCAATTGCGGCTTAAGACGCGATCGAGTCTCAAGTCACAAGAGACGTATGAGCGAGTGGGAAATAAATACAAACACCTTAGCCGGCCGGCATTAGACCACTCTGGCTTGACTCTAGCACCTAAATATAGTATTTAAGTTCAAGTAGGTATATGTATAAATATATTATATTTCTGTATCTATTTATGTACCTACTAGATAGATATTTGAATGTATTTTTTTTATAGTTATGGTTTTTAGTTAGTTTAAATTTATGGTCTTCCTAAAAAAAGTTGTACTCTTGCCTACTCACTTCACAACCTTTCACTTATCCCCATCTCTCAAGGGTTACCTGGAAGAGATTCCTCAAAGGGATAATTTTGCCTTTGTACATTTTTATTTTAATCTTCAGTGTATTGTTTTTCTTTTTCTTTAGTACAGTAAAGTGTTTACATACATACATACCTTATTAGTATATTACCAGTGTCGGTTGAGATATAAGCTGAGTAAGCTTATTCCTCGGAATGGCTTTAACGACTCATCGTAAAAATAGTGTTTGTTTGTCACAATCAATAACGTCCTCGACAGCGCAAGGTTACCCGGGTTACATTGTGAAACATTTTATTCGTGTACATAAACATTATTTAATAATTTGTTTACATTAGGTATTATTGGAATTAATGACATACCTAATGTAAACAAAGTATTGATAAAATAAAAATAGTCTAAAGAATTTTTCAGACATTACCTAAGAGGTGTGGTCAAATAAGAAACGCATACGTTTTTCTCGTACATTCCCTACAAAATATAACTTATATTTTGACGAACCCAACTCGTCTCCAACCTAACTTAGGACTTTAGGGCTGTTCGATATCATTTCGATCACTCGGTTGTTAGGAATGCGAACAAATGGGAATGTGGACGAGATAAAAATATGGACGACATAGAAATGTGGACGAGATGAGAATGTGAACGAATTGGGAATCTGGACGAGTTGGCAATGAGGACTAGATGAGAATGTGGATGAGATGGGAATATGGACGAAGTAAAACTGAGCGAAAATTTCGCCCTGTTACCAAATTAATAGTATCGTTAGTTATACTAATCGTTAACTTATAAACTATTTAAGATGTAAAATGTTGTACAATGTATGTCTGTTGAAAACGAAAATTTCATTTAATAAGGATTTGAAAAGAAATTAGGTACAGTTGAGGAAATATTATTTGCACCAGTTACATATTGGACCGGTTTATCATTTATATTTCAAAAGGGTAATAAAACATTAACACCTGTATAAATATAAAGCGTTAAGACGAATCGGTGCAAATTATAATGAGTCAACTATAATGTAAACGGTACAAAAAATGGCCGTGTCAGAACAGAACTAAGTTATAAAATCTCAACAAAATACAAGATCCGTTTTTAGATCGTTTCTCAAAATTATGGCCACGGTGGGTGACAGCTCCAAATTAGGTCTTTGATTTTAGGGCTAATAAAGTTAGTGGTAGAGAAAATAGGGTTTAAGAAATCGGGCTAGAATAGGAGAACCGGAGTGAACCTACCAACGCTTCGGACAAGTCCATCATTGCGGAGAAGAAGTGCTGGAAGAAACTCCACCTTTTGGTCATCGTTTCCATCATAAAATACAATATAGGTGTACAAAAGTTGTGTACAAAATTAATATGGAATTTACGTCAAATATCAAATATATAGAACGGTCTACATATATGTGTTACAACTATATTTATGCAAGAGGCCATTTTCTTAAGTGTTTCACCTATAACCACTTATTAAAAAGTAAGTTACATTAAAAGATAATAGTGAAACCGGCAAACAGCTTTACATAAACTCAATTATTGAAGAGGTTTCGAAACCACAATAATGTATATATTTCAGTATGAGTCATTATGTTATCAACGAACGTGTAGGTATTTATTACTTAATTCGAATGAATCAAATACCGTCGTTAATTATTACAAGAATTTATTAAACCGCTAACACATTTTCCTGCTGTTTCAACATCTGTAAGTAGTTATGCATACTTATATATTTTTCATGACGTTTTGTTATTTGCATGTCTGCGTCAAAAATAGTTTTTCGTTAGATTTTGTATGAGGAATGCAATGCACAATCACATGTGTTTCGTCATCGGCTAGAGAAGTCATGCGATCGTATTAAAAAAACTTTATACCTTACTAAAAAATGATTTGTTTACTTCGTTCGCGTAGGATAATTTTAAAGGTTAATTGTCCCTTCCGAAATAGTCCAGTTCAAGACACGACCTAATAAAGTTTTGTTTTAAAATACAATGTGGAAAAATAAAGTCAAGAACAATTACCGATCACGCGGTTAGCCTAGTTGGTGGCCACCGTAATATCGTAGCTAGCGGACCCGGGTTCGATTCTCAGTCAGGGCAAATATTTGTGAAATGAGCACGAAAATTGTTTTCTGAGTAATACATGTTTTCTGTCTTTATAATTAAGTTTATCGTTGTATTGCACCCTGAACAAGCCTAGAGCTTTGTTTAGTGCTAAGTTAATCTATGCGAGATTGTTCCCTGATTATGTGTAACTTCTTACTAATATTATAAATGTGAAAGTTTGGATGTTTGTTACACAATCCCGCCAGAAGAGTTCATCAGATCTGGGTGAACTACGGGTATAATAGGTGATAATTGGATATTTGCGGCTATTGCGGTAGAAACTTTGGAACAAACCTTGGACCGTGGGGCGCGGAAGCACGGAAGCTATTTTTTTTTTAATAAACTGATTCGTGCCTTTGGTGACCCTAGGGCTGGCTCTTTCCTCGGCCAATGGCTAGCAATAGCTTTCCAACGAGGATATGCAGCCAGTATTATGGGCACCACTCCCGGTGGCAGTGGCTAAGGGGATTTTTATTTTGCACATATTATAGGTACTTAGAATATTTTAGCTACTTATGTTTTTATTATTTTTCTGTTTTTTATTTGTGTAATCATAAAGTTTATAGTCTTTCTGGAAGCACAGAGATATGTTTATAGTCTGGAATAGCACATAACCTATTTTGTATACCGGAAAATTGGAAAGTTCCCGAGGGAATAGCGATAAACGATTTCTACGCGGACGGAATCACAGGCAAAAGCTAGTTAATATTTTTTATTTATTCCACTTTCATTTGATACCTACAAAGAATTAATTATTAAATAGTTCAAGGATATCTAGGCAATTTCTAATTTTTGTACATTATTTCACTTCTTTTGTTTCATTCACAATGAGGAATATTTTATTCTTCCAAAGCGTAAAAAATATCTTTTTACGGGTCTTATAAAAATCTGCTGTTACCTTTTATATTAAATCCTAATTCTTTTGAAGAAAGGGTCAGACAACGGACAAATGGGATAACGAGATAGAAATAATAATATTTTAAACAAATATACATTTTGTTAAAAAGATCCGTGCTCTCAAATTGAAAATGATTGTTTGTATGTATAATAATATACTAGCGACCCGCCCTTGCTTCGCTTCAGTTTGTGAGTTTTCTGTAACACCCGTAGAACAAATGAATCGCTCGATCTATTAAAAATACCGCATCAAAATCCGTTGCGCAGTTTTAAAGATCTAAGCATACATAGGGACAGACAGACAGACAGCGGGAAGCGACTTTATTTTATACTATGTAGTGAAGTCGATGATCCTGGATGGAATTATTATACAAAAAACAGTTTTTTTTTGTCGTCGCTTGCTCGTTTTACTAAATAATACATCATCATTAATATCATTTGGACTAGGTTTTTTTTCATAACGAATTCATTTCTTAATACACTTTACGTCTAGATCTCAAGACAACTTTGTATAATAATGGCTAATTACCGAAATAATTAACAGGATTCTCGGGGCAACTGATCCGTAATATTTATGAGTAAAAGTCGTAGCATGTTGGAATGACTCAAATCTAAAATTAGTCAATCCCAAAACACTTGAAATTTTAATATAGGTACGTTAATAACCTTCTTTCATGTCTGCTTCACTACCCTGTCATTATTTATTTATTTGACATTTCAGACGTTCCTTTCAGATGTTTGGGATTTAAGTAATTCTAAGATTCAGACGTATCAGAATTCAGGTGTTTTGCGAATCAGAAATTTTGGACCAAAGTCATTGTGTTTCGGGTAATTTAGGAATCAGGGAATTTTAACTTTTAGAAATTAATAGTTATTATCACGAAGTCAATTTGATATTAAGATCAATTAATTATCAAGTACAGATATAGTAAATAATCCTTTCGCATCGTTTTTGGTCGGATAACTTCGTATTTATCTTGTTTTCTGAGTTGGGATATTGATACCAACATATCCGACAAAAAACGATGGGAAAGGATTATTCACTACATCTGTAATAATCTGTCGAATTTGTTTGAACTATTTAAATAATAAATCTGAGGTCTACTTAAACAGAGGCCGGCTTGTTTACTTTAAAAAAAAAAAAAAATTATATCCAATGCAAGATTTTCCTTAAGTTACGTCATTAATTCAGCAAAAATCGTTCAACTTATCCTTCAGACCGGTGTATTTTTGGTGTTAATTGAGTGATTATATTTAACTAAGTAGGTATACATTTTATATTTAATCAAAGTTATTTAAATTACCAGTTGGAGGAAATTTCAACCAACTTAGAACAAGCTGATCATTATGAACAACTATTAGGTACATTCAAACGGCTTGTTTTTTTGTATTTTCACATAAATTTTTTCATAATCGTTAATTTTATTTTCGCTTGTCATGTAGGTACTCGTAGCTATTATTTATTTTTCCTATTCGCATTTTTTCATAGTAACGAATTTAAACAATCGCGTATTTTCCCAAATTCATAGAAACTTTACTTACGACGACGTCCCGCAGGAATTGTTCTTTTACGGGATAAAAGGGATCTAAATACGTTTAGCCGTTTTAGTGGGAAGGAGTAACAACCACAAACGTACAAACTTTCGCATTTATAATATTAGTTAGAACTTTGATAGGACTGAGCTACGAATACTGGGTGATTTATTTATCTAAGTAAACCGCATTATACTTAGAGGATCGAATAATGTAACCGCTAAAATCATTTGTTATTTGCACAAGTTTCTAAAATTCCTATTATTTTATATTTAAACGAAATGCAAAATCGTATATTATTATGCCGTAAATTTTAAGTTTCAGGGATGGCGGTTAATATATTTTTGATAAAAAACGTAGCTACCAGTACTACCAAATAAGGTAGCCGCCGTCATATATCTTAAGCAGTCAACATAGTTTTTTAGCCGTTCTTTTATTTCCTTGAGATATTTTCAGTTGCATCACCATGACAATACACTTCAATAAATAGATGCGGGCTTCATCAATTCGACCTCCGTCAATTACTCGAGTGATTAATAAACTGATACAGTTTTATAATAGTAAGGACGAACTCTATTAGTTTATTGTTAAGAATGTAGGCTAATAAGCAGCTGATTATACGCTACAAATAGCTCAGTATTATAGTAAAAATAATTAAATTAAATAGGTGGTTTTCTCAATTGTAATATGTTTATACTAGAGGACGCCCGCAATTTCGTACGCGTAAATTATTTTCCCACTACTCCCCCTATTTTTTCCCGTTGGGGGTTGATTTTAGGAAAATTCTTTCTTAGTGCACCCCTAGGTCTCATGAGGAACCTACGCGCCAACTTTGGAATCTCTACACTCAGCGGTTAGCTCTGTGCGTTGCGTTGATATATAAGTCAGTGAGTCAGATTTACCTTTTATATAAATAGATTAGAGCGAAATTAAAACTTTCCTCCCATCGCAAAGGTACTGAGCGTCACCAGCTATTGCCCCGGAAACGTCCCAAAATGCGTTATTTTCAGTTTTGAACAAAAACACGACAAAAAGATATTAAGAAAGAAAAGAATCCTTGATAAAACAACTTTTAACCAACATACCTAGAAAAGCAGTATCACTTATAGTTTCCACGTAATCAAACACTGAAATGACCATTTTCCGTCATTAATTTATTAGGTTGCTATTCCGATTTAAGCGTTAACTATTCGAAGAGGTGTAAGTTTGTTCATTTCTTTCCTTTCTTTTCAATTAAAGTGCCTGGAGATACTACGACCAGCCAGTAGTGTAAGCAGTAGGAAAATGCTTATTTAATTACAATCATGCAGATCACATCGATTAAACGACCTTCACGCATCGTTACACACTTGCTCACTTTGACATAAACGTCCAAACTGACCAATAACAGCGCTTTACAGTACAACCACACCGCATAAAGTCCAAAAGCACATACGTCACACTTTAAACTTTAAGCCAACCGCCATTGAATTCAAAATGCCGCTTCGTTCAACACGCCAATTTAAATTTTCGAGGTGAATAAACTCTTGACGGCATTCGTTTTTCAGTTCAAATAAAGAATATGCAAGTATTTTGTTTCATATTGCTCAATTTGATTGTGATGGAAAAGTTATTTGCAATAACGCTGCGCTGTCGTTGAACATAAAGGGTGTCTCTGTCATACCATTTAGTAACATACAATACAGGGTGTTAACGGGGTCGTGATACAAGTGATCACCTCTGTGTTCTGCCCGCGAATATGAGCAACTTTCCCTATGGAACCAGCTTGGAAATCGGGAAAAAAAAATCAGCTGCTTCATACATTTTGGTCGAGTACCTACCCCTGTTCTTGTTCTATGAAACAGCTGATTTTTTTTCCCGATTTCCAAGCTGGTTCCATAGGGAAAGTTGCTCATATTCGCGGGCAGAACACAGAGGTGATCACTTGTATCACGACCCCGTTAACACCCTGTATAAAATGAAGGGTAATTAAAAGCGATAACATGAACATTATTTACAATTCAGAAGTTTACAACAAGGTTTCATAAATCAAGCAATAAATACATAAAATACATTGTATGTTAAGTACACTTTATCAAAGTAAACGTTGTTCGCACGAAAATTATTAAGTTTGCTGGGATTAAAAGTATCGTTTGTCGTAATTTAGGGTATGAACCCCGTGTAAACCATATTTCATCCAAATTTGATAAGCCGATCATATGTCGTGATTCAATTACAAACATACTTACATCTAAACTGTCACAAAATTAGACGGTTTATTAAGTAAGATTCTAATTTATAACATTGTGAAGAGTAACACAATACAATACGGAGAAAAGGCACAAGTGCAATAAACTCTCAAGGTTTATAATAAGGTTGAAATTGCAATACAATTCATATAGCTGATTTTTTTTTTGCGTAGCAGGGCAGTATGAGCAACGTCTTAGATATAATTATGATAACTTGTTCCTAAGTATATTAATAATAATAATAATTTATTTCAGACAACATAAGTCCATACATTCATAAAAAATAACTAAATTAAATGTTGTTAGTGGCTTAGATCTAAGTGTTAGTAACTAATTGACTGGGGCATATAGCCCGCAACAATGACGGATGTAGGGGCAGTCGTACCTGTCCCCTATCATTCTCAGGATGTTATTGGGACTGCCACGCACCCGAAAATTATCTGTACAATTGCTGTGCTTTTGTCAGCAACAACTTAACAGGGTCTTACAAAAATCAAAATACAAAAAATCTAGGATTTTCTTTTTTACTTTATGTCCTGGTCACAAGCGTCAAAATATTAATCAGCATTTGCGATAGTACTGTGTTACATATATACACACTGTCTATAAGCACGTACCGAACTGATTAGTAAAGCAATACGAGAAGGATGTTTTAAAATCTTTTGTTTGCGTACTACTTCTTTTGTCAGTCATGCATTTGTTATTGAGAAGTATGTCATCGGAATGTTTTGATACGAGACATGGTTGGATGAGTTATGCTGACCTGAAATAACAAACAGATTAATTGGCAAGTAATGTAAATATAACGGGTCTATATCAACTGACATAATCATAATTTTGGTGGTAAACGGTGGTTAAAACGGTTTTTCCATTATCATTAAAACTGTAAGATGCCCGTGACTTTGTACGCGTTAAATTAGTTTCCCGTTACTCCCCCTATTTTAATGTAGGGGATGAATCTCGGAAAATCCCTTCCAAGGAATATTCCCAACAAAGTTAAAGTTACTAGATCCAATAGATTCGGCTGTGCATTGATCGCTCAGTCAGTCAGTTTCTTCTTTAAATATATAGGCTGGGCCTTTTTACTAGTTTTTACTCTAGCTAATTATTTTTTTTGGCTTACCCTGTATATTACACTAGCGTATATAATAATTTTACGAGTTAAAAAATATTTCATACAATCATCCTTAATTAAACTTAATTAATTAAATTAATTGATGATGTAAGCACGTAGATTAAACTAAGTAGCTATTAAATAAAACACGCTTCGAGATGTAACTCACTTTTGTAACATAGCCGAGTTTGTTGACGAGCTCAACGCAGAAGCTTGAATTTTGGATACACAAGAAACGCTTTAAATGCTTATTGCCACAAGTTCTAATATAGCTTAAAACTCCTTTCTATGACCTTGGATCTATGACCTTATGCAGGGTCCGTCCGGATCGCTACCACCACTCAACCTTTTAAACTGCCGCCGAACAGCAGAGTTCGCAATGTTGTGTTCCGGTGTGGAGTTAAGACAGCCGGTGAATTAGCTAGCTTATGGCAATCCATTTAAGTCCTTGGGGTTGGACACATTTGCAATCTAGAAATTGCAAATGTCGGGACTCAGGTGGCTAGTCTTATCGTTTGCCACAAAAACAAAATAAAGTGGTGGTTTCTTTTTATGTTGTTTGTTTTGTTTTTTGTTCTTAAACTAGTCCAAAATAAATTACCTATGTAATCAGTGCTATTTGAACGAGAATAAAAGCATCATTAATATTATGCATAAAAAAAATTAAGCCTTTTTTAAAGACAGCGTTGTCTATAAAAAAAAATACGTCAAAATAACTGGCTTCTCGCGACAAGTAATAAACTCACGCCACGATCACCGACGGAATCTGCAGTGGCGTTAACAAAACATATTTATTATTGAGTTACTGCACTACACACTCCAACTTTATTAAATAACGAACGTGGGGAGACTCGTAATCTTTTAATGAACCATCGATAACACAACTGCATCATAAAAACAATGCATCGTTTTAATTAGCACGAACGCAAACTCCGGTGCAATTACTCGCTTGATTCTGTTATCTTTTTTTTATTTTAAAGACTAATTCACCACACAAGAGACATTTTAATAGTTAAGTATTTAGGGTGTCCGTCGAGATCCCTAAAAACGTTTGTCCTAACATATGGTTTGTCCGAATTTTCTTTTCCCCTAAACTGGTTTTCACATGTGTCAGGCAACTTTTTAAAGTTTTCCTATTATATCTGCGGTTCGGTTAGGTTAGGGTTGTATTATAACAACTTTTACCACATGCCATACTATTGATGCCCTTGCTTTTTTATCTTTTTATTACGTGTGTTAAAATTAAAAACCTTTCTTTCAATAAGTGTATACATACTCGTATGTCTCTTTTAAGGCGTCTCTGCCAATATTATAACTTTAAAGGACCCTCATATCAAAACAAAAATACTCATAATTATTACGTAAGATCTGATCTTGTGGATAGTTAACTTTTGAGGTTGAACCTTTATTAATAAGAACTAGATGTTTAAAATCACACGTTTGCGCTTGAACAGTTTTATTATTTCAGTGACCGCATTTTTTGACGGCAAGAAAGGTAAACGAATACACAGGCAACATGTGTAATTAACAAATGTAATAACAGATTATAAATATTAGGGGATAGTCTAACAAGAATTGTACAAATCCCAGAGAATTATGAGTACGGTACCTAACGATAAACATACTTATAAAGAGAAATACATACTTATGATCAACACAAAAAAGGCAAACGTCGCACACGTGCGTGTAGCTACGATTTTTTTAAATGTGTTGTTAGGTCTCTTGAGAGTTGTTAACACCTAAGTTTGCAACCCTAAAAGCCCGATAGCTCACGAAAAACTGCGAAATTCTGGCACATGGTGATGATTTACTATCATTAAGTACAAAAAGAAATTCGTCCACTCTGATAGAATGTAATTATGACCAAATTTATTTTCGTTAAAAATTAATTAAGTCTGAAATTAATTATGTCCATTATAAAAAATGTGCAAAATTTAATACGCACAAAGTGAATATTGTCTAATTTTATTTGAGACCGTAATGTAAATTTAAGTACAAGTATTTCAAATGGTAATACTTCCAAGTGAACATAAATACAAATGGTTATTATTCCTGTCGGCCTATATTAATTTTGGACAATTTTACCAGAGGACATGATTCTATTTTGGACCACATTCTGGATAGAAAACTATCCTAATAGGTATATTTCAATTTGGCATTTTTTCCGATTTGACGACTAATTCTCTGTGGACGAATTTCTTTTTGTACTTAATGACAGTAAATCATGGTGATGTTTGATGGGTTCTCTATTGGATGGCATAAAATTATTTGTAATAATAGTGTTACGCATAATTGCTTTCGGCCGAAATAATGATGTGCATAATCATCTTTACGCATATATTATTACGCATAACATTAAAAAGCATAAATACAGTAAGCATAATTGCAAAAAGTCATAATAATTGATTGGCATCATTACAAAATGCATAACAGTAGGTATTGTCCTAAAAAATAGTAATCATGGTTTTTGATTTTAAATAAAATTCAATGTTTTTTTTTCATATCATAGAATAGCAAATTAAATATTCTTTGTTTTCATAGATATATAAAAAAATAACCTCGAAGGCTAAGGCGGGAGCTTGCTCCGCTTCGCTCCCGCCATAGCCTTCTAACCTAACCTATTCAAGTCGGTTCTGCCCAGAGAGGTCTTGCTCGCTCGCTTCGCTCGCTCGCTCACTCATATTTATATCATAACTATAGTATTTATCTTATAACCCAACTTTCAAAAAAATACACTGACCAAACAATATTCGTTGAAAAATAATTATATTGTTTGATAAGTTTGTGTAAGTAATGAAAAAATAAAATTATTTATTCATTTAGAAAACTAATATTATGTTTAATCACAGATATGACAAATAATTATTAGCCCAAACAATAATATGCATAATGTGTATTAGTCAAATACAAATTAGTCCAACTAATTTTATTCTAATAGCCTAATATGCTAAAAAAGGAGTATGCTAAAGTATTTTTATGCGACAGTACAATTATGCCAATACAAATTATACGAAAACAATTATGCGAAAAAATATTAGTCTAAAACACATTATGCGATCGAAGGGGATCCCGTTTGATGTGGTCATTGACTGGCGTAAAAAACCTCCTACTCGTGCTCGTTACACAAATATGTATTTAACTAGGTATACCAGGAATCTAACTCAGTATCTTTAAATGTATAAAACCCGTTAACTCAATCGCGATGGTTATTACAATTGTCTTTCACAACCAATACCAAGAAATTGTCGACCGTGACTTATCTCCAACTAAGGGCATGTCGTACTCGTCTTATCTAACGAGTGTCTTCATCTTTTGGTCCATGTTCACTGCCATTGACTCCTTGTTGGGTCCGTTTTGTGTCGCAATCAGTGTGCCTGGCACAAACTGGCGTTCTAACAGGCAGTCTGTGCTCAGAATGTGATTATTCCCATTAAAACGGGATTTATAAACGTTTACCAAGCGTTTCTGATCCAGGAACATTCAGCTCCATTGTTAATTGATAGTGTGTCGTATAATAATTACGAGTATTAAATATCTTTAGGTTTAGTAGAATTCCATAACTTTTAGAATGAAACTATTACTGGTATTTTTTTCACACCAGATAAAAAACACATTCTAAAATTCACGCACTATTTTCTGATATCATTATCACACAGCAACGATGCTATGCTTGTTGTAGCCTAACAATTGGAAGTAATTTAGCATATCGACGGTAATTTAAGGAAAAACAAAGGTAATTGAGTTCTTTACTACCTGTAGGTAACGTTTTACCGACTGGGAAAACCTATACCATGACACAATTTTAGAAAAAAAAAACAGCCTTGAAATGATGCTACAAAAAACAACCATGTTTACAATGTGTTCGAACTTGAAATTCCTAAGTGTGAAGTGTGAAGTACCTAATTCGCAGTATGATCGCTTTTTCGTGGACTAAAAACACTATACATACATACATTAGGTACGAGGTAAGAACAATATACGATAAAAGAAAAAATGGAAGAGAATAGATTGTCATGGTATGGGCATGCTATGAGAAGGAATGAAAATCAAGTGACGAGAAGAGTTTAAAACATGAATGTAGAAGGCTATACAGGAAGGAAAATACCTAAGAGGAGATGAATGGAATGTGTGAAGTGCGATATCAAAAACAAGGCAGTGAATACTGAGATGATGGCTGATAGGGATGTTTGGAGGAATAGACTTGCGTCGACCACAAATCATTGGGATAAGCGCAAGATGATGATGATTTGGCATCAAGCTCAGTGGTGGGGGTTGTGAATTTGAAGTACTAATATTTTTCATTTTATTTAACTGAAACATCGCATAAGTCATAAAAATTAATGAAACACAACTACGGCCTACTTATTTATTAATGTTAAGAAACTGCCCAAGACGTTTCGTGATAAGGTATTAGGCGTGGTAGTCTTTTATTTATTCTGTCATTTATGTATCGCAAACTAATACATCTGGCTCAGATCATTATCCGGAGGGTGAAAATTTTTATTTCCTAGAAAAAAAAGGGGGTTTCTCACACATTTTATTTTTTTACGTATTTTCACTTTTGTTGTGTTATAAAAACGGTAAAAACCTTGGAAGAGAAACAAAAAATAATAAAAATTGTGAGTTTGGCGAGCGCTGATTCGAGTAGCAATCGAATTCAAATCGGAAAATAACGATACCTTTTAGAAATTATTATAATGGTTGTTATATTCCAAAATTCCCTTGTTTCAGTATGTCTACCACTTCCCAGTCCAGAACGGACTCGCTGTTCACAAAATGCTGCTGCTGCATTCCACTGAGGCTTGGCTGCTTTATCCTGGGGTACCTAAACTTGGTGAGACTGGGTTTATTTGTTATTTATATTTATATTTATATTGCCTAAAAATAATTGCGAGTGGCGAATCTACTGCCCAGTGGCATTCACTAAGTCGACTTAAAAATCAATGGAAAGTTAATAATATTTGTATCAGGACACAGCTAAAATAAATTCTACACATTGTTTTAAAAAAAATTAAACAAATATCTTTATCCTTATCTTTCAATGTGACATTCGAATTCGACAGAAAGTGACCAAAACCAAACATTCACCATTTTTTTATGACTTTAAAAAAAGAGGCCAGACAATGACATTGTAATAAAACAAGCACAAGCTCACAAGGAAAGAAAAATATCTAGAAAAGTTGACCTAAAGTTCGATCGACATATAAAAAAATTAATTGACGATGTAAAGTCAAACAGTATCGGATTGTACGATTTTTTTAAGAAAGCGTCGTATATGAGCTTTGAAAGATACATCAAGAAAGATCTTGAACATGATTTCGCGACAGATTCCGAATCCATTTCGAATGCCGAATGTTCCGATTCAAACACTACTGAATCAGTCATGAATATGGAGAATAATCAGCAACTTTATTTTGGAACGTTAAAGTTAAAGAATTAAATGCGAGATAATGCTGTATTAAGAGAAGCGATTGTTATTTAGTTGAGGTAATCTAACTAAGTTATTTAAGTTTTGTTTGAAGTAATACGTACAAATAAATTGTTCTGTTTTATCCAGTTTTTCATTTAATCTAAATATTTTTTTTTAGCTTTAATAATAGGTAGTTAGTTACCTGATGTTAATATTTAGGGTCTACCTATGTTTTTTGGCTCTTATCTATTTATTTATCTCGTTAAATATGACCAGTATGACCACAAATAATTGTGGTTGATTGTATATCCGTTTAGCGTACCATGAAACTGACTTACTTAGAATCTGACTTACTAAGAATCTAACTAACTCAAAATCGAACAAAATTAGAAATAGGCTTGCAATTAATAAAACTTATCCAGAATGCAGCCTCATCAGATATAGGCCCGTTTTGAATTTGACCTAGTTATAATTTGGTTTCCTTAAAATTGAACTTGCTTAGGATCTGACTTCCTCAGAATTTGACCTTTAGAGAATTAGACATACTCAGAATTGAACTTATCTCGAATACGATCTAATGTGAATCGGATGATCTCGGAAACAGATTAAATAAGAATCTGGAAAAGTCAGGATTGAACCTATTCCGTATTTGGTAACCTCCGCCCAAAGGAAAAATATTACATGCACTTCGATCTAAATGGGCAGTAACTAGTTACGTTTTTTTATCCCTATATTAATTTCAAAGTCGAATACACAGTTCTAATGCAAACATAAACGTTTTTTTTTCGCGATCATCACCCAAATAACTGCCCTTACCGGGATTTGAACCCAGGATCACTAGTTTTGTAATTAGGCCAACGAGTCGTCAAAACTATATACGCTTATTTATAAATATAGATGGTTATTGGACGAGAAGATCTTCTAACCTTTAATATTTCCAGGTCTTCAACACTTACCAGACCCTGGTTCTTCTAACCCTCACCACCTTCATCGGCATCACGACCCACGGCTTCGATCACTTTGACCCCGAGCGTCCTCGCATGGTCTCCGACCAGGTCCCAGACATTGAGTCCGTCGAGCGCCCCTTCCTGAACCAAGTGGGCATCCTGCTGATGGTCGTCCTGTGCGCCAATATTGCGTGGCTTATGATCAATGTGGCTTGCCTTGTTGGACTTCATAAGGTTAGAAAAATATGTATAAGTCTAGACATTGTGTGTAAATTGATGGTTCGAAAGGAAATACAGCGCCGGTTTTAACGAGTGAGGCTCAAGAACTGAGCTGAGCATAATGGCGTCAAAATGAAGAGCATTTTACCCTGCAGTGGGTGGATGTGGGCTGAAATGATGATGATGATGATGATGATCTACTACTGGTTTGAGAATTAAAACTTCTGCCCCAAGAAGAACCGGTAAAAGAAACTCGACAAAGTATCATTTGTACTGATTTTTTATGGAATAGTTTCACTGTTTAGGCTGCGTTTCCACCAGAGATGTGCGTGGATGCGTTACGAGGGATGTGTTTGTCATGAACCAATAGAAACACTTCATTTACCTATCCTCGCTTAGCTTAGCTCTGGTGGAAACAGCTTAGTGGAGCGAGGTTTTTGTACATACAAATGAAGGGAAAGATGTATGCGAGGAATGTGTTGCGAGGGATGTGTTGCGAGGGATGTGTTGCGAGGGATGTGTTGCGAGGGATGTGTTGAGAGGGATGTGTTGCGAGGGATGTGTTGCGAGGGATGTGTTGCGAGGGATGTGTTGCGAGGCGGCGCCGTCTGGCTGACGGACGCAAGCGCAGTCACTGGACAGTGTCAAAGATAGATATAGATGTGTAGCATGGATCAGCTGAGAAAAATACTTTCATATTTATCAATTCGCGATGAAGAAATGAAGGCAGAGAATATTATTTCTATAAATAATTTATATTCATTTATTTAAAAATTTCTAAATTTCTATAAATAATACAGAATTTATTTCTGCTCTTTTAAAAAGAGCCCGCTACACATCCTCACTATGCATCCTCGCACAGCTCAGCAACCTCGCACATCTCTGGTGGAAACGCAGCCTTAATGTTAAATCAGAACATACCTTGAGCGCTTATGCATCTGTTTTGTTACAGCATGATGAATAATGATGAGCCAGGGGTTCTATTTTACTCGGTAAAACTATATTACTTTTGACATGGTATGATATTGTACTTACTGTCAAGTTAATAAGAACTATTATAACGTTGACAATGGTTTTACCGGGTAGAATTGAGCTTTATTCGATTAACGGCAGTGAACACACGTCACATCCTCTACTTTTGTTTCTGTTCTATAAGTTTAGTATCTTCTGTACTGTGCTGTTTTTCTATTCCAGAAAAGCCCGGGTCCCATCCGCGTGTATATCGGCTTCGCGACGGTGCGCCTGCTGCTCTCGCTGGCCGGCTTCATCTACCTGGTGATGAGCGCCAGCACCAGCACCAAGGCCATCATCACCCACAGCGTGGACCTCGGTGAGTCTCCTGCAACTATTCAAACTGTATTAAGTACAACGGCTGTGGTCACGAGAAGACTCAAGTACAGGGTGTTGTCTGCCAACAGCGGCTGTTAAAAACCACTAGATTAATAAAATCGCTATTACCGATCATTTACTGGAGCATAGTCGTGAAGTACTTTTAATTGAACGCCATTTTTTTGCGAGAATTAACGAGAAAGAAACCGTTGAAATCAAACATCGTCGAAATTTGAACAGCGAAGATATAGGCAATTGATTACGTGGAAACCAGTCATCAGTATTTTTATTTTATTTTATTTTATTATATTCCGAATAAAGAAAAACAAGACCAAGTGCGGGTAGGTCGAAAAACTCGCAAATACACAAAACACACTTCACTTGAGTCTTCTGGTGGTTTCATGGCTGCGGGGTGCGTAACGATCGATATAAAAATATTTTCTATAATATCAGTCGATATAACGCTCATTTGATATAATAATTAAATCATATAACAACATTTAATATATTTAAATATGATATAATTATCATTTTATATAACGATCACTTGTTCTAAAAATATTTTATGTAACATGCATTAAGTATAATGCATATTTACTATAATCAACTTATGATATAAAGCTAATTTCATATAAAGTACAGTTGGTATAAAAAAATATAGTAACCCCTATTGTCGAAGTTGTTGACCAAAAAAACACCCTGTATAGGTTAGGTTAGGTTAGAATTGTGTCAAGGCGCGAAGCGCCATAACTACGCGGAATAGGAGCTCCGCAAAGCGGAGCTCCGTCGACTTTGCCTCACTGTCAGCGTTGTACCAAAAAAACATGCGACAAAAAAAGTTATTCCAAAGAAATATACTTAACAACTACCAGAAAAGTAGTTTAGGTTAGGTAAATAAAACGCAATTTGCACATTAATATATCTATTTATATATATATTTTTTACTCCAAACGTAAGAAAATCATTTGAGCTTTAAATTTGAAGCTATCGCTCGCAAAAATTCATCCTCCTTGTATTCCTCTTTTCGATCAAGTATGTTATTAATTCTTTTTTGTTGTTCCATATATATTTTCTTTTTTTTTTCTGGAGGTTGCCCATTCATATGTGATTCTATATTTCCTAGAATTATTTGGGATTCAACTAATAATTCATTAGCCAAACAATAAAATCCTGGTTTAATTTTATTAATAATGAAATTGATTCGGTGGTGCCACGACTCCGCGCAATTTTGTGTGCGGGGTAAACCTTTTTCATTTAAAGAAGCAATGCTCCACAAGGAAGGAGGGAATTTTGCGCAATGTCACATAGTGTCAATTTTTAGTATTAACGTCTTTGCTACGTAAATAATCATAGGCGTTACAATTATTTTAAATATGGGGCAATAAAAAATAATATACCACTTGATAGTTATACAATATGATTTTTATACAAAATGATGATTATACCAAATGATGTTTATAATAAATAAACGATATACCAAATGATAATTATAGTAAATAAATATAGATATATTGATAATATACCAATCGTTTATTATATAAAATGAGTGATTATATCCTTTAAAATTATATCAAATGTTATTATATTAAATGAAATTATATTAATTATTTTTATAACGATCATTACACACCCTTCATGGCTGTTGTAAACATCAACTGCTCACATAAACCGAAGCGAAACGGGGGCACGTATTAATATAAAAATTAAACGCAAATCTTCTCATACCAACACCATACCCAGAATAATCGGCTTGTCCAAACGTAGATAAAATCTCATACCGCACACACAAAATATTCCCAACAATATTCCTACAAAACCCAACGAGGGCTTTCAAAAATGCCACTGGTATGTCGTATTCAAAAACATTTATGCGAGGCTTGATCACCGCCCCCGAACTTTCACTTTTCCTGTTTGGAAGCAACTCGTCAAAAATCCTTTGACATTTTCCACGGCACTACACAAGTGTTTGCGTAAAATACGAATTCGAGATCAAACGCGGCATAATATTTGTATTCATAACTAGTTATAAAAAACTTTCATAGCCATTCTTGCTGGCGTAAAAGTAATCTAACTTACATGTCGTTATTAAAGTTAAAGTAAACCTGTAATAGGATTTCTACTCTTTATTGGAAAACATGCTATTTTAATTACATGAATGAATTATCAACACTATGGTTACTGGTGACCTTCGTAGATGGATAAGTGTTTAGTTAATTATATAAACTGTTCAATGTGAAAGAACAAAAGAAAATGTTGTTTCCTTTTTATTATTAAAGTAGACAAATACAATAATTTTGTACGCTTACGTATAAAACATAATGGAACGTATTTATGTAGTTCTTCTTCCAATTTATCCATCTCCCTGCTAATTTATTTATTTATTTCTGAAAGCGTCGAAATAAAACAGAAAAGTCAAAAAAAGAAAAAAGCTAATTAGGCCTTATAATAGTTTTACCTGTTATGCCTAAAGCTAGTAAACCACCGTTTATGTTTAGATTAAAACATAGAATTAATGCTAATTTTAATGGCATTTATGAATACGATGTTTTTTTTTAACTTAAAGTATGACCTCCCATCGCGAACAACGTATAATTATTACTTACTTTCATGTGAATGCATTTCTGCAAATCGTTGAGCCAAATAACAAATCAAAGCTTTCTGACAATTGGTTGGTATGGAAATTCGATATTAACCTTCAACTTACCATGCACAAACTGCAAGATATTGTGAAAGGCGTCGAAATTTTTCCTGTACCGCTTAAAAAAAGAGACGTGTCAGCTGAAGAAACTGCAAATTATCAGAAGAAGCTTACCCAATATCCTACAATCGCAACTAGCATTCCACATCACACACGCAAATATCATCGCACTTTTGTGCGTCAATATTGTTTTCCAATTGCTGTTGTTTTGTTTCAATTCTTTATTTATTCCAAAAAATGTGAGGTATATTTTTAATTTAACAATTTGCCCAACGTAAGTTTATCGGCAATTATTGCACTCCCTTTTACATTCTGCATGCACCTACCAACTAATTGGTTGGCACATAAGTGAGTAGTAGTGGTAGTGACCTAGTGAGTTTTAATACATACAAACAGTCAACCAATTTGATTTCTAGGCCACTTTGTACTATGTTAAAGTGACGTTGTCAACCAAAACGTAAGAGACTCCCTATGATTTGGTTTACAACGTCACGTTGACAAAGTCCATAGTGGCCTAGGAATCAAATTGGTTGACTGTACATACATACATTAAATCACGCCTGTTTCCCAGAGGGGTAGGCAGAGACCACCTCTTTCCACTTGCTACGATCTTGACAAATTTAGTTTTAATTGGATAGATAATTATGTGGTACCCACAATTAGGCCAGATGTACCTGTCCAACCGCATAAAAAAAATCTTTAGTTTTCTAAGGTTAGTATTTTGTTGTTCTATTTGCTGACAATATTAAAGTGTTACATTAAATATTCTTATTTTGAAGCATCTAATAATAACTTATTTAGCCTGATTTTAATAATGTTTTTACTACTGCTACATTCATGTTGCTTGACAACTTCAACCAAAAACGACATCTCTCAAATGATTTCCTACAACAGTGAGTGATTTTACTTTCCTTTTGTTATAAACATTCACATCCTCGTTTTGCTCTTATGAAGCCAACAATGTTTGCTATTTGTGTTACTTAGAGACGAGAGGAAATTCTTCGTTTGACCAATTACATTATATTGAATTTGGAGCAGAGGTAGGTAAACAAGGTATCATTACGGGAGTCTAGTGCCTCTTGGCTAGAGCTGAATTTCTGTGAACCATTTATTTACGTAAGTGTGCGAAAACATCGAAAAGATCACGATGTTTAGGTATGTATGAAGATGTATTGTACAACCATGGTGCCGTTTTAAGGAATTTCTTATTTAATAACTTATATAAACATGCAAATCTACGGCACGCATTTTAAACATTTTTATCATACACATTTTTTTATCTTTTTACTTTCATGTTACCCTATGAGAGGCATGCATCGCGTGCACAACATTTTAAAGTTACAAATTCGTTTAAAAGTGACATGCAAATATGAACTACAAGGAATGAATCAGAATGGAAAACAGGAAAATTAAACCACAAATACCATAAAAACAGATAATCTCTGAAATATTTGTCTGATATCCTATAAATAGCAAAAATAATAAAAAATATAATAAACTAGATTTATCAGGTTGCTCTTATTACTTTTGACGACCTTATCATAAATAAGTACTTTTAATTAAACATCCCGTGTAGATAATTTATGCTGTAATATTATATCCTAATGATGTCAAAAAATCGAAAGATTGTATATTACTTTGTTACTACATCAGGCTGCAAAATTTATAACTTTCCAAGGAAATAACGATAATCGAAAATGTACTTGGACGAAACCGCAGGCAGAAGCTAGTTTAGTAATAAAATCTAAATCTATTAAAAAGTGTAAGTACTAGTGGACTTTAACAACATTTACATTCCGCTAGCAGTGTTATTCTACATCGACATAACTTTCCTACACCATTCACAATATTGCATTTAAAAAATCAAAAAATAAAAAAATCAAAATTAAAATATTTATTCAGTAAGTTGGCCACATACAGGCTCTTTTACACGTGTCGGTAATGAGTGAATCTACTAGCGCTGCGGACAAGACCGTCATTGCGGACAAGAAGCGCCGCAAGAAACTCCAGCAGAAGGTCATTTTTTAAACATAAAATACAATAATACTTATTAAGTAAGTAACAAATATTAAGTAACAAATATTACGTAACAAATATTAATTATTGTAGTAAAATATAAACATTGCAAATGTACGGTCAAATACATTAAACTAAAAATAATGACTAAGAGAACAACACGACGAGGTCTCTACGTCAAAAGCCATAACTAAAATAATTAAACAAAAAGTCCTTGCAGACGTGAACAGACCGGACCCCACAAACAGCACCCTTTCACGAGTATGACGCGTATCTCAGCCATCGCCTCCCTCAACCATGTGCTCGGGATGGTGGCAACCCGATCAACGACGCCGCCGTAAGCAAAGACCTTTGAGCGAGCATGACGTGCTCATGCTGCCGGACAACTTAATAGTACATTACTTAACAAGGGCTGTAAAAGAAAGAAAGCCCGAAATCGCAGGTATTTGAGACCCGAGCCGTAGGCGAGGGTTGTAAATATGCGATAGAGGGCTTTCTTTTTTACTGCCCGTGATGAGTACACAATTTTACGTCTTCACCTGGCCACAATACGAGTTTTACCGTGCGCGCAGCGTGCGATAAAACTCACATTATGGCCAGGTGTTACGTAAAAGTAATATTGTGTGATATAGCTGTCCCGCAAGAAACATCACAGTGTGCTCTCATTTAAAAGCGTCTTGTACACATTTCGTTAGCATATACACACAGTCCAATCAAAATTATTTGAAAAGGCTCAAATATTTTAGAATAAATAATTTGATTTAAAATAAATAAATAAATAATTGACACAATTACAAAAAATACTCTCCCTCATTACATAATTTTTTGCACTTACGTGGAAATCAAAAAAAGCATTTGGATATATAGTACTGTACCGAGAAACTATCTTCGATCGGAAGGCACGCTGCTCGGTGTACCCTATTCATCCATTGTTATTCAACTCTGTACACGTTTATGTCATTATACTGTGCCGTGTATTGTAATAACCGGATGGTGTAAGCGCAGGGCTATTTTACAATTAAACATAAACACCCATTTTATACACGAATAGCTAATTTACGTCTCAAATGCTTATACCTACCTACTTTGTGTCCAAAAGAAAAAGGTCCAAAAGCGCATACTGGTTTGGTAAGCAGTAGTTACAGTCAGAAAGACGCATTATACGGTGACGTATAAATAGGAAAATTTGTTTGATTAATAAGGTACGTCTTTGCGTCTTGTTCAGTAATTTTCCCGACGAATTTTTTTTTTGACGCGATTATTTTACTAGCATTATCCTGTTCCTAATTTTTTCCAGTCACAAATTTCCTGACGTGGATTAATATCAATCGTGATTTTTCCCGGGATTACATTTTGTTAGTTTTGCAGGAGGGCCAAATAGTCAAAATGCCCAGAAATGGGAAGTCAAATTTATTACTTGAATGGGGCCAAATCTGTGTGGTTGCCGGGTTAGAATAGTGCCACTCGATATCTTCCCGTGGATGTCGTAAGAGACGGCTAAAGGAATAAAGGCGTATAGTATTGTTAGGCGATGGGCTTGCAACCTGTCACTAATACACTGGTAAATATCTTAGCCTAAGTGTGCAAAATGTGGTTACAGAATTATCAACAAGTTTTTAGAGTTGTTGGTAATTCTGTAGCTCTGCCTACCCCACTCTGGGAATAAAGGCGTGAGTTTATGTATGTATGTATGTATGTAACAATTCGGGAAAAAATTGCGAATGGGTATTCTGCTACTAAGAAATGACGCTTTTGGAATGGTCAGACAGAAAACGTCTATTGTCAGACAAGACATTCTTGAAACAAACCCATCTTATTAGTGTCGTTTACCTGGGAAATCAGATTTCAAATACCTAATTCAATTACTATAAGTCTGTGTTTTATTAGACATTGTTTAAAGTCAAAGAAAGATATGAATAATCTTTAACTGGTATTCACAAAAGTTAAACAATAAGTAGAGCTCAGGAAGTAATGTGTTAAAATGATGTGAAGTCATCAAAACGACTATTTACATCATAAAAGAGTGTTAATGCAGTTTCTGTGTTTGTATCTCTCTTCTGTCGGCACTCGTGGCTAGCTCCATTTAACGGGCGTGCTCATAAAGTTTTACTTCTGTCGATGTATGACACAATACAATGTAGGAATGAACAGAAAACTTTTCCAACAATATAATGCCCCACTTTTTTGTCCGTTCTGTTTTATATTTATTTGTTAAGTCGGTACAAATTTTAAAATTGATTTTTATATAACTTTAACTTTTTTATATAACTTCTTCAGAACTATGTTAAAAACATAGCTCAGAAATACCTACTGTTCGTTTCTTTATTGTACTCATCAAGTCATCAGGTTTGGTTTTTTATACTGTTAATACTGAGATGTTCACAGTATTTAGTTCGTTACTACTGTATTTACAATTAACCTACTTTAGAAAATTATTGGTTAATTTTTCTAAAACTTATTTTGTCACAGTGCTTTGGCACTTTTTCTTTTTCATTAAATAGCAAAAGTAAATAAAAACCATAATTATCACTCAACAAGTCTGCAAATTAATATAAGTACGTAAAACTAGTTTAACAACAAATAATTAACTTTGCGTTCTCAACCATATCGCATGAAACAAGGCCAGCAAACCTGTCATCACAATACGACTGCAATTATCCACTAAAATGCACCGTGTCACGTTAACATAAGTGTCATATTTGCAGAACTATTCAGGTCACGCTAAATAGCCAACGCACGCCAATTACGCATCACAGATGTTGAGGTTTTGTTAGAATTGAAATCACTGTTTTGAATTCATGTCTAAAGCCACAAATGGACTGAAAGCGGGGGCGGCGCGTTGCCATTTGAATTTGAAAATGCCTCCGTCACGCTTTGGAAACGCTCTTTACTGTGCGACACAAAGGAGAGCAATGTGTTTATCAAAAATAAAGTCGACCAACTATGACAATTAATGTGTATCATTTAATAGGTAATTAAAAATCATTTTTAGGTCTCTTTCATCATTCTTCATTTTTAATGATTATTTAAAAGGTCTTGATATTGTGCTAGGGTGTTTCTGTACGGTCGACTACCAAAGAGATGTATCCACTTTTGGACATTATTGCTTCGTAATAAGTTCCAAAAGTGGATAAATCTCATTGTAGTCAACTATACATAAATAGGTACCTACCTCAGTTTTTTTGCGAAGTCGGGTTTTTTGATTTTATCCCTTCGTATCGAAAAGTCCCAAAAGCAAATAGTCCTATTAGCATAATGACCTAAAAGCAAATTGTCCCATTAGCCAATTGACCCGAAAGCAGAACGTCCCTTTCGCAAAACAACCTTATAATATTCTTTTATTATGGTAACGCGCCGCGCCGCGCCGCCTCCGTTCTCAGTGCGGTTGTGGCTTTAAGTATCACCGTGAAATTGGTGACGTCATGATGAGTGTATTTTGTATCGCGCGGGTTAGTGAACTGGATTTAGGTATTAATGCGTGGCTTTATTTAATGGTTTATTTAGACTGTTGTGTTCCGGTGCAGATAGCTGGAGAAATTAATAGCATACAGAGAGGCATTTCAGAGGCATTTCAGCCTAGTTCTCAGGGTTGTCAACTGTCAATAATATCTTCAAATGTGAAAATTCAGTTTACGCATATACTTAGTCAAACTTCTACTGGGATTTTCTTTTAGACGGCAGCAAAGGTCTTAGAATTAGAAACTACGTTTGATATTTTGTGAAAAATATTGCTGATAATCATCGATGCGGTTAATTTGGATTTAGTGTCCGATTTTTTATTATTTTACTAAAATGTTAATTATTTATCGTTCCAGGACTTGCCGCTTACTTCATCCTGGTTTACTACATCTACGCGATCCACCTCGAACGTGAGCTGGAAGAGAATCGCGAGCCGTCCTTACCCGCTGGCGACATGTTCGCTTACCCCATCAAGATAGACAAGGAGAAACTTGTTCTGTAAATCGTGATAACTATTGCTATAAGTAGGGTCCATGTGCAATTTCAGGAGTAATGATGGTTTCACCCGGGGACATGAGTTATGTTGGTCGGCCGTGTTGAAATTGTTACGACATTCAGATGCTATCAATCCATTGCACAAACGTAGTAGGTATAAATTGTATAAGGAACATTATGTAAATTTTTTCCGTATGTAGAAAGTGACAGTAGGCGATAAGGTGACATTAAATTTAATAAACGGTTTTACAGGTCGGCATATACTATTTTATCAGAGAAAGGAATGGAATCACCTTCCTAGAGTTTTTTTTTCTTGATAACCTTAATAAATAGGTAACTAGTTTCTGCATTGTGTTGAAATAGGACTACGTATGTACTATTTATATTTATATTTATAACTAGCGACCTGCCCTTGCTTCGCTTCGGTTTATGTTAGTTTTCTGTAACACCCGTACATAAAACAGAGTTCATTATACATAAAAACCTTCCTCTTGAATCACTCTATCTATTAAAAAAACAGCATCAAAATCCGTTGCGTAGTTTTAAAGATCTAAGCATACAATAGGGACAGACGGACAGACAGGGGGAAGTGACTTTGTTTTATACTATGTAGTGATTATATTGATTGCATTGTGTCATTAAAATTATACTTTTTTTTCGTATTTCTTATTGGTTTCTTAGTGACCATTTTTTTTAACTATTTTCTTCGCAGCACCAACCTTAAATTGTTTCTGTATAGCCCATTGGCTGACTGGTATAATAGAGAATGCCATAAGGCGTTAAGTCCGCGATTTGTGCCTACTTTGTGTATTGTGCAATAAAGTTGAAATAAATATATTTTTCCCAAATAAGCGGGATATTTTTTGGTCCAGAGAGAATAGATTGATACTATCTAGGCAAGCATGCTTCATTTTTGATTATAATATTTATTTATGTTAGGCTAGCAAATGAAAGAGATCTTAGCAGCGGCACTACCATCTTCGTAAAAGTGTCACAGTTACATAAACAAACAGTTCCATTTTAAACCACCGTGTGGCTTTAAGTTTATTTTACTATACTTACGCTGTGGTCAAATCCAGACGTAAACCTACTACATAATATTATAACTGCCGAGGAACAGTAGGTTAGGTGTGCGGAAAGAGAAAACTCAACGATAGTGGATGTCATTCCACACATACACGTTTGACATGATGTCTCGGTATAAATCATTTCCTAGATCCAGAACGACGTCAAATTTAGTTCAAATTTAGCGTAAGTATTGACTTCAAATTGTAATCCCTGTGTGAAACCAGAATAACTTCGAAAATAGGTATTTATCTGGATTTCAGGAGGTTCACTTTAGATTTTTGTTTTTCGCCTTTTACTTTTCACTTAAATCATTGGTGTTTTGTTTTGAAATATAATAATGAATGGATTTTTTTAAGAGGTTGTTTATTAACGTAATGAAACCAAAAATACTTATACATCAGCTTTCTCTTGAGTGAACCGTCGAATCCTATATTTAGTTTAAAACTTAAAAGTTTACATTATAATTTATTCTTAATACCTAAAGAATAACTCTTACATTCAAGGAGTAGATATTGCTTGTGGCATTAAACTAAAGATATTTATTTTTTAATTACAATGTTAAAATATTTGGAGGTTAAGTTAAACTTCTTAACGTTGCCAGATAAATACGTCATTTATATTTTTGTTGAGTGAAAATAAAACGCTCAAAATTTATGATATTCAATTATTTAGTAAAGTTAATTTTATTGAAAATTTATTATATTAATTAGGAAACGTTTAGAATCTCAATATTTTTAACTATCAAAATCAAGTATTTTGTGTTTAAATACATATATTAAACAAAACAAATACAAAATGACTTTATTGAATACATAAGTACTATTTTAATATGTCTCGAAGTTTTCGCAGGCTCAGAAAATGTACCAACTAAGGTAAACGTCCGATTGCTCGACATGTCAACAGAAAATATTGGGTCACTAGTAGAATGACGGGATCGTAAAATGGCTGACTCGCAAAATGACCACATCGCTTGTAGCCTATATCTTAAAATGTCCGAGTCGCAAAATGGACACAATGTTTTTTTCATTTTATCACTGTTTAAGTACAGTCGACGGAGCCCCGCACGGCGGGGCTCCTATTTCTAGGTAATTTGCCTTTCGGGCATTTAAAGTAACCTAACGAACCTAACCTACCTAGTTACGCAAAGAAAGTAGTCCGTTTGCGACTCGGACATTTTGAGATGTAGGCTACAAGCGATGTGGTCATTTTGCGAGTCAGTCATTTTACGACCTAGTCATTCTACTAGCGACGGAAAATATTTATTTGCGTCGTGATTTATGCTCATTTATACATTATACACAAAACATTTTCATGTGATTTGTGAGATGGGACCTTTACTTTTGCTAAATGGAATTTATTTTGTATGGTAACCAAATGGAAATTATTCAAAATGAAAAGTAATATTAGTCAATCGGATTGAATGAGTAAATGTCAGGTGCTTTTACTGGCAGTCCTTTTCTGTTTTAGAGTTGTTGGTAATTCTGTTCCCCATTCTGGGATTGAAGGCATGACTTTGTGTATGTATGATAATAATTTGATAAAAAATTGTTAATTTTTCAAGTCTTATGTGAGTAATATTTCAGATAATTTACTACTTAGTAGGAATCCAGTTCTCTCCGACCGACCTTATGACCTTGCGTTTGGGATACTTACACTTAAAAAGCCGCAGTGTTTTTTTATTGAAAAGTAGATAATTTAAAAAAAAACTACTATTTCGGATTACTTTTCTATTTCGACATTTTTCGTCCCAAAAACAGTTCTTCGAAATTGTTTTTGGCTGACATAATAAAACCTGCCATATCCCAAATGTTGTCTGCTTCCGAGACGACAATGTAGGGTTAGACGGTTGTGAGGATGACTAAGTGATCCATTGCCGAGTAAGACCGCCGTACTCCAGTGGGCCAGCGGTATAAACCGCCAATGAACTCGTAATCTTTATACGGACATCTATCTTACTGGTTCATTGTGAGAACTTGAAATCCTATGGACGAGAGTCAATTATTTGGTTTGGTATCATTTATTTACTTGGAGTCTTGGACCAGCCAAGCCCACGAATTTTCGAACTACCGATTCTTAATACTTACAAAAATATTTGGTCACCTATGTAAACTAAAGCGTAAAATTATTTCTAATGATTTAATTGAATAAATAACACATAAAAAATTCAACGGTCTATCATTTCCCAAGACTGAAAATGTCTTGCTAACCCTGAGGAAGATGTTGTGTCCGGTCTTTAGTTATTATACCAGTTGCCTTATTCCATATTCTCAATATACCTACTAAACACCGGAACACATCAATGCATACCGTGCTGCTTGGCGACAAGATGCAATATAGCGGTAGCGATCCAGATAGACCCTGCAAGTCCTACCACTGCCACTGATGGTACAGTAAATAACCCCGTCCAATCGGAGTCGCAAGTTCAAATTCAACTCTAAATAAACCAATCAAAACAAGTTTTTCCTGAGTATCGATCTATTCACCAAAACATAATTTACTTTTGCAAATATTCGCTCCGTTTCTGAAGGATTCCTTGTATCGGTATATCGTGGGAAAATGGAGCGAAAAGGTCCCAGAGGACCGTACACCTGTTCACTACTTCACGCAACACGCAGTCGGCGCTCGCAAAGTATGATGAAATGGTTTCACGTAGTCTGTTGTAAAAATAGACCAAGGAAAGACCAAAATACTTCATTATTTTATTTAAAAGTTCAACGGCACAAAGAAATATAATATGTTATTGGTTAGGTTATAGCTGTAGTAGGTGACTGGTGTTAAATCTGAAAAGTATCAATTAAACTTTAATTTAATTTAATGCATCATCACCAAGCCACTGCACAGAAATGTAATTTTTTTTTTATTACATCTACTCTTTAATTATGAAATAAAACATGATTTAAATGTAATGAAAATCACGTATTTAATTCAAACATTTTGTTATTTGTGTTGATCATTGTAAGTTTTTGTTGTAATACCAGTCTCTGTTCGAATTTCTTAGGATTAAAGGTTAAAAAGATAACTTGCTTGAGTTTTGACTAAGCTGTGACAGAATTCTACCACCATCGCATAATATGACATAAAAATTACCGCGTCAATACAAACCCGTACCTATGTAAAAAAAATATGTTCCCAGTATCTAAAAGTAGGTACATAATTTTTTACCTTTTATTATTTTTGTTGTAAAAAAATACTAAAATACTTTGCCCATCTCGTAATCGAAGATCGATTCGGTTAAATTTTTTTCATCACACTTGCACGTAAACAGTATCTAAACATACAGGTTAACTTGGCCGTAATACCGCATATAAATCCCTCGAGCTTTCTTTTTGTCATGAAGCCCAACGTCGGTAACATTTTTTATTTTATTTATAGCACAGCACACAGGTCATGCAAGTTCATGCAAGAAATTCACAGTCAATTGAAAAACATGTTACATAAATACTCAACTAATGTTCTTAACAAACGATTTTAATAGTGTTTTGCATCAAATCGACGTTTTTTTTTACACTCTGTCATGGCTGTATACCTACGTAAGTATTTACCCTTATCGTTTCTGAACGAAACATTTGTATAATCTGTGGTGTGGGAAAAAAAACAAAATTAAGAAAAAAACGTTTGTCTAAATTTACTAAGTGTACAGTGACTAAATAAGTTTTAAAATGTTATTATATTTATTTACTCGCAAATGTGATGAAAAACATTGTATGTTTCACGGGCGGCGCGGGAATTACGAACCTCGACTCAGAAAGCCGACTTCGGGATTCTACTAGAGCCTCGATCGTAATTCCTTACTTACCGCCTTTAATACACAATGTACTAATAAATAATAAATGATCTTAGTGTTTGGCCTATTAATAGAATAAAATGCGAAATAATAAATTTAAAATTCAAATAAGTAATTGTGCTTGTAATAATACTTACACAAGTATTTTAGTACTCATTTATTACACGCGCGAGCTTGTTAAGTGTCACTCGGGAATCCTTGCACCCGTCTCTTTAGATTTTCAGCTCCATATGAAATCTCCCAGGCAACAGCCATTTTAAAATTTAACGTTATGAGACGGGACTCTCATAAAATATATACTCACGGACAAATAAACTGCATCAATTTACGAACAACTCCAAACAAGGTGGCGGAAGTTTACGAGGTCGTCAAAGTAAGCGGATATATCTTGAACTTCATTTAGTACACAAAAAGACAACTATAACGTGTATGTATTATTTAATCGAAACACCTTTCAACAAACGTATCATTACGCAGAATTTTGATTTCATAGAAAATAATTTCTCGCTGCATGAGTTAATATTTTTTGTTAGTCACAAGTCTAACCTAACCTAACCTAAAGGCTCGGACTCGCTCTGTCTGCCTTCTTCCCACATTGTTAGTTTCCCATGATGTACTTCTTACATTGTCTGTTTTCTGGAATGTCTATTTCTCATATTTGTGAGTTTCCCATGATGTCTAACTTCTAACATTGTCTGTTTTTATAAAGTCTGCATTTGCCAGTTTTCTAAGATGTCAGTTTATCGTATTGACAGTTTTCTAATATGACTGCTTTCTATATTGTCTGATTGTCATATAGTATGCATCGTAGGGATCAATTTCCAACAACGTTCACTTCACATAATTATCTGCTACACCTTAATAATTCCTACCATTTTTAACCGACTAAAAGCAAGGGCATTATGAAAAGCGAAGATTGTGGGAAACGGAAACAAATAGTGGATATTAAACGAAATATTGTGTGAATTAGACACCATAAGCGGACAGATTCTGATTAGCTTCCTAAAATGTCTGCTTATGATTTTTGACTTTTGAATAGTAGATTTCAAAACTTTTTTATAATTCATATTTTAAATGCGAATAAATGCGTGATGGTTGAAAAGTTGAAATTATAATAAGTAATTTATTATTCATCTAGCTGTTCCCGTGTCCACTTCGTTGGGCAAATCATTTTTTTGAGTTAATAATTTTCCCGCTAATTTCCGTTCCCGTGGGAATTTCGGGAATTCCTTTCTTAATGCACCTCTACGGTACCTAAGCTACGTCCCTTCCAAATTTCAAGTGCCTACGTTTAGCCGTTTAGGCTGTGCGTTGATATGTCAGTCAGTCAGTCAGTCAGTTTCTCCTTTTATATTATTTAAGAATTGCGAATGACATTTTTGCCTCCGCTGTGTATTGGCCCAAGTGTCTAAATGTCCAAGGGGTTACGCAATAGCGACGCAGGTAAGAATATTAAATGTATCGGCTCCGATGCACTGAGTACATTACATAACAAAACATGTTTATTTCGAATTATTGTATCATAATTTACCACTTTTACTATACGAGTAGACGCTCACCTTAAAAATGCATGACTTTTACAAAAATGACAACACTTTTACCTCTTTTGACTATACATTTGAAACTAGTACTCGAACCTCTTTAGCTCTATTTCCGCTCCGATAATAAAATTACTTAACTTCAATTATATATATAACTTCTTATGGTTAAAAACAGATGAATGAATGTAAAGTTGTCATTATTTTCCTATCAAGTCAACCATATCATTCAGGACGTTTGGATTTGTAAATCTCCAATGGCGAATAGCTCCTTGGCGAAATATGGATTTCAACGACGCAATGAGTCAATCTCTTACTTCTTTTAGTATAAATCAGAAGGGTAAAGAAACCGTATTAAAGGGATTTCATAGGTAGAATGCTAATGGTAAAAATAAAGACGGTTCATAATTATGGAGCTGTGTAAACCGTGAACAATGTTTGGCATCAACTACTATTAATTGCGACTAGAGGACTAAAGTAACCAGAGAAAGTACGCAGTAGATCTGAAATATATTTAATTTAGCAAAACAAGAACTAAAAAAAATTGTGTGGACCAGCTACTCGCCAATACGGAAATTATATGAACACTTTTAATGGGTTAGATATTGAGGACTGACGATTCAGATGCTTTTGCTTCAGACATACCTGCATTCAGTTCGTTGAAACGGTCTATTTAAAAAGCAAGGAGAAAAATAATACTAGGAGTGTCGACAGCAAATTTTGTAAATTTAGAAAATGTAGAAACACTCGATATTTTAAAAGATTCGTTTTTGATATATTATGAAGATGGCAATGCGAACAAAATTCTTATGTACTGCACAGATCTACCAATGAAGACCATGAAAAATATTTCACAAACAGTTTTTTTCGGGGATGGAACATTTGATGTGGTACCTTCACCTTTTTACCAATTGTACAGCATCCACGTCATTTGTTAGTACTTTACCTCAAAAGCATAAAATCCTTGTAGCGATTCATCGGTTCGCATTTCACCTCGAACGTATATTTAACTATCGCGTTGTATCTTGATCGTTTACTGTTTTAGTCGCTATAAGTTTTAGTCGCATTTCACCTCGATCGCAAATTTAACTATCGCGTTGCGTCTCAATCTTGTTTTTTTTTAGTCGATATTAGTTTTTGTCGCATTTCACCTCGAACGCATATTTAATTATCGCGTTGTATCTTGATTGTTTACTTTTTTAGTCGCTATAAGTTTCCGTCGCATTTCACCTCGATCGTAAATTTAACTATAGCGTTGCGTCTCAATCTTCTTTTTTTTTAGTGGATAGTAGTTTTTGTCGCATTTCACCCCAATCGTTTGACAAATTTTCGCTTTGTATCCTAATCGTCTATTTCAGTATTAGACAGTATCGATAGTGCCGTTACAAAATTTCGTTGAACACGTATATACTGCTGTCCCGGAGCCATTTGTCCTATTTATACGGTGTCTGTACCCTGCCCGAATTAAAATTTTCCCTCCATGGGAACTTTCGATAAATTCGAAGTCACATTCGATCCGCCTATCACAGGCGGAGCCAGGTTCAAGGTCCATTATTTTTCTCAAAAATATTGAGTTACGGAATAATTATTGTATGTGACATCAATGTCACTGTACCTACTTCAATATCGCAATGACAGAGTATTAAGTATCTATTATTTATTAGTCACAAAGATAATATTTCAATGAGTTTGATAGCATTTAAGACATGAAACTACAGGTACAAAACACGTTTAAAAAAAAATGGTACAGAATTTTAGTGCGAACATCAATTAACACGTCAAATTAAAAAGAGTCCCAAACAAACATCGATCGCGACGAAATGCGTTTAGGGTAAAATACTACACGAAAAATTAAATGCATGAAATAAAACTATCGAGGTTTATTTCAAATAGCAATTAACGCGTCAAATAAAACAGCAGCGTTCCAAACAAAACTCGATCGCGGTGAAATGCGATCCTTTCGGGCTCTTAGGCCCAGTTCCTGTTCTGCCCAGTTATTTCTAAAGTCTATTGCTTCGAATGTCCATTCCTTGAATGTCTAACTTCTGGAACGTCCATTCTGATCATCTGCATTACTTAATATATTTGGAGAATGTTTCAACCATTGACGTTGAAAATATTTCTTAAATTTATTCATTTCAGTTGATTCCGGGGCATCGTCTAATATTTCTTTGTGTGCTTCTTTAATGCTTTCGGCCGGCAAAAGTGGCAGCAATGCGATCATTCTCATTATATTTCTATTCTCTTTGGATTTGTTTGTTCCCAGTATTTTCGCATTACGCCAATGAATGATGAATGTAATGAATGTAATAGATGTAATGAATTTTCCTTTTACAAAATAAGTAGGTATACAAAATATAAATCTGCGAAAAGCAACTTCACGGTCTTGTTACAAGAGACACATTTGAATAAAACATTTGGCAATTCACAAAAACGGTAACATAACTGTCATTGCATATAATTCACTGCGTGTCTTTATCAAATGTAAATATGTATGTAATATTGAAGCTGCCAAATGAAAATAGGTACGAATGCTTTGCAATATTTCATCCACTATTGTGTCAGTCACCATGGCCTAGCGGTTTAGTAAAAATTAAAATTATCATTGTTGTGTAAACTAGATCCCAACAAAAACATAAATGTGTACAAAAAGGCCATATTTCTAAATTCTGCCAATTGTTGTATCTGAAAGAGTCACAGAGTCCGGCCGACACATGCATACCGCACGTTTCGCACAGTACGAGTAAGATAAGGACGCCATTAGTATCACGATGACGTCACGCTCTATCCCAGGCAGTGTATACACCCTACATCCAGCAGAAAACTCTTTTTAGTCTTGACATTGATAAAACCGAATGGTGGTTGTGTAGAAAATGTATTCCAGCGTAGTACGTTAAAGAATTTTAAACGGTATGCCTATTGCTTTACGGTATATTTTCCTTAAATGTTCAGATATTTATGATCACCCTGTCTGTGCAGATAACTTTGACGAGTTGTTCTTTCAGATATTATTGTCTCGTTGTGTGTTCAGATTTAATTGAAAAACCACTGCTCATATATTTGTGGCGAATTGGATGTTCAGATGTTATTGACCTTATTTACCGTAAAGAATTTATTGAAATTTATTGCTGCTCAGAAATATTTGAGTACCTCGGCCGCTCCAATATATCTGATGGCGACTGTACCGTACCTCAAAAGGAATATAAACGAAACCCTTACAGGATCACTGTCTGTCTGCCTGTATTATCAGGTTTCTCTCCCTGTAAAGTGGACGTTTAAATAAATGGACTCGTGCAGACATCCGCAGAAATGGACTTTTGCATAAATGGACTTACAAAGAAATGGACATCAGCGGAAATGGACTTTCGCATAAATGGACTTACAAAGAAGTCGACATCCGCGGAAATGGACGTTTGCATAAATGGCCCAAGTAACACGTAGGCGCTAAGAAAAGAGTTATAGGAACTCTATAAGAGCGCTAACTAGATCCTAAGGCTATAAATAAGTGTTACGATTTGGAGTTAGAGCGCGCTATAACTCTCCTATACCCCCGAATTGGGCACACTTTTTAATCACCTTAGGTTCTTTAAGGGCGGTAAAGCAGAGTTAAGGAATGGAATGAGAGGTATAATAGAGCTATAAGAGAGCTATAATAGCGATAACTGGAACTACAAGGGATAGAAAGGTGGTAAATAGGAGAAAACTAACTCCTTTAGTGGTACAATAGAGTGAAATAACGCTCATTAACTCTTTAGGTGCTAAGAAGGCTGCAAATAAGTGAATACTAACTCCTTAAGCGGTACAGTAGAACTACGATGTCGCTCACTATATCTTTAAGTGTTAAGAGGGTGGCAAATAGGTGATTATTAACGCTTTCAGTTCTAGTATAGATCCACAAAGGTTATAAAAAACGGCCTCAGGTTCTAAGAGATTTTTAACATCTAATAAGATCAGGTACTTTTTTTATTTCGTCAACATTACTTAATATGTCAATATTGTCGGATCCATCACGAATGGCGTATTTGTAAAAGTGATCTGGTGAAAGTGATATATACCAACGAGGACTTTTTACTGCGAAGGCAATTACACTGTGAATAAGCATATGTATTATTAACAAATAATTTAAGCGCCCTGTGTCTGTTCTCTATTTATTGAGAAGAATATTTTACTAAATATGGAGTGACATTAAACTTTTAGAATAATCTAATAAAACGTTATCTATACTGTTTTTGAGGTATCGTGCAACTAGTATTACAACACAATAAAGCAAAATACTTAAATTAAACCGTGTTTCCTTTTGTTTTTCTAACCTTGATCAGATCAATTCGTAACCTAAACAATATGGTGATCAAATAAGGGGTATTAAGCTCTATTACTCTACCTAAAGGTATACAGAAGTGACATTAAGCACTAGAAGTTCTATAATAGCGAAAAATATTTCTACTATATGGCTTTAAGTAATACAAGAGAGGTTTGTACCTCTTTAGGCATTTGGTGCTATAAAAGAGTTTATGAGCACCGTTGTAGAGCTTATAGAGGTAATTAATGCTTTTGTGCAACTCTTGGTTCTTGTCGAGAGCTTATTATCACTTGTATAGCACTTTGGGAGGTTGTAGTCAATTATTACTTCTTATTTAGATCTTATAGTGGTAAAATTCACTTAAAGCTATAACACAAGATGCTTTGCCCGTATTGTAGAGTTAAAAATCGCTGCTCTATGTCTTAAGCCCTTAAGCTCGCCCTTATAAATCTGTTGTATAACTTTAAGTGATAGATTTTGCTTATCTACGCTCTTATGTCGCCAAAAGTTATAAATGTTGCTGCTATAGAACCTTAATAACTCGTTAAGTTCTAAAACAAGCTCTAATTGACACCTAAATGTTTGTTGGGGGACTTTCGCAGAAATAGTCGTACCAAACACACTAGACGTACCCAGGAACTGGACCTAAGAGCCCGAAAGGAATGCGATTATGGTGAAATACTACTCGGAAAATAAGATGCTACGAATTAAATATACTAATGTGAACAGCCACACGAAAAAATGCTTCAAGAAAAAAAGCTATTGAGATTTTGTACAACCGAGGTGAAATGCGAACCGGTGAATCGCTACAAGGATTTTATGCTTTTGAGGTAAAGTACTAACAAATGATCCACGTTGACAGAGAAAGTACAAATGAATATACTTTCGTCATTCCCATGTTATACATACTGCTGCCCAACAAAACAACGGAAACATACATGCGTGTTTTTCCATACTTCGAAATAAATTTAATATTGCAATTAACAAATTAAAATGTGACTATGAAAAGGCACAAATAAACGCTGTGAAAGCTATTTTGCTCAATTCGATATTTCGGGTTGCTTTGTCCACTTTCAGAGGACTTTATGGAAGAAGGCGGAGAAACTTGATCTTCGCGATACAGGGGAAAGAAATAAACTACTCAAGTTTACTGCAAATTTACCCTATGAAATTATTTTTGTGGCAAAATTGATTTCTGAAGCCTAGAATTCAAAAGTCAAATGGAAATGAGTAAAAACCACTTTATTTTGTAAAAGAATTGCTGTTTTAGTCTGCACAAGCCAATATAAGTTGTGCAAACGACAGGCATAGAACTAACAACACAGTTGAAGCATGGTACAGTCGCATTAAGAAGATGATGGACGGTACGAAACAGTTTAAATTTATACAGTTACTACGCAGAGGCAAAAACCCAGGACTACAAAATAAAACGAAGTTTTTTTGACCGAAACCGCAGACAGAAATATTATTATGTTTGAAACAAGATATAAAGATAAACTGCAGGAAGTGATAAAAGTGGACATAACACCAATTGAGTTTATCCAAAGTTGCCTCAAGCTGAGGAAACAATGTAAACTACATTTTAAGTTATAGTTTCATGTACAAAATTAATTCGTATAAAAAAAAAAAAAAAATAAGTAACTTTGTTAATTTAAGCATTAAAGCATTTCAACATTTATTTTAGATCGACGGGACGGGTATACTTTGTAACGGGGATGAGTCACTTTTTTTAATGGATTTTAATAATTCGTTTGTATGCTTAGGCGCCGTGCTGAAAATTTGGATATCTTTTTGTACTTTTTTAAGCTTAATTTTATGGACTATCTAATCAGAAGAGACTAGAACGTGGTACTTTTTTGACCTCCCGCATACGAGGGGTTAAGTCACCCTGTATAAGTATTTGTAAAAAAGATTTAAACTAATTGAAAGGAAATCATAGCCGTTTTTGAAACCTGCCGTCTGCAGCCCCCGCAGCCCCCGCAGCCCTTACCACCGCCCGCCTCCGTCCAGTCCCTAACCAACACGGTCTACAAGTATAGCGGAGATCCTGCCGCCATCTTCCGACTCCATCATCAGGCCAGCTTGATAGTGCTTTATTATTGTGTTGGCATCAAAGTGATGTAGGTATATGAGAAAAAGCTTAATTCTACGGTTAACCAGCACAAACCCAACACTCTCTCGATGAGTTACTCTACCGTAACGTTAAATGAGCCAGCTAAGGAACCTCAAAAAATAGAAAAAGCCCCCACTTACCGCGAAATAGCAAAAGTAACGAACCAGGCTAAATCGCAAAAAAGCGAGAAGGTTGTCCCTACTAAATCGCCATCTACTGTAGAGCAGAGCCTTTCTATGCAAGACGCCTCCTCGCAGAATGTAGAGGTAGCCGCGGGCAACAACTCACAGGATGACCAAGCTGGCTATATTACCGTCCAGAGACGGCAGCGCAAACCACTTGACGTAAAGCGAGGTACAGCGGTTCCCGGCACCACGTGTAAACTGGAAGCATCGGAGAGGCAGCGAAGTGTACACCTATACTACGTAAAAATAGGAACTACAGATGTTCAAGTGCGGACCCATTTATCAGCAATCTGTGGTGACGGCATTTTCTCAGTTGAATCGTTGAAAGCTAAAGGGAATTACGCATCCTTCAAATTAACCGTTCCTGCAAAATGTGTAGAGCAGGTGCTGGATCCCGGAAACTGGGCGGAAGATATCTGTGTCAAACCCTGGCGGCAGAATTTTCGTGCCCAAAACCAAAAGCAAGATGGAAACTAAGGTCAAGAAGGTACTCTTATACTACCAAAATGTCAGAGGTCTGCGGTCTAAAACATCGGTATTCCTTTCTAATGTCGAAATAAGCCAGCCAGACATCATTGCATTATCGGAAACATTTTTAACATCCCCAGTGGAAAGTGCCGAACTGTTTCCATCAAACTACGTTGTGCTGCGAAGGGACCGCGCCGGTGATGCCGGCTGGGGAGGTGTGTTACTGGCAGTAAAAAGTACTTATAGCGTAAGTGTTATTGATAATATAGACGGCCTATCCATAAATGATGAGGTCTTATTTGCAACGTTATCTGGGAAAACAATTAAATTATTACTCTGTGTAGTCTACATCCCTCCCGGTTATAACAGCAATCAATTTTTACATGTGCTTGAATGTATTGAAAATGCAGTATGTAAATTCTCTTTGCTAGATGTGTTAATTATAGGTGATTTTAACCTTAATTCCTTTAGTTCAAAAATTGTTCACCAATTTGATGATTTCATGAGCTTTTGTCAACTGCGCCAGTGTAATAATATATGCAACTCCTACGGCGGTATCCTGGACCTTGTGTTAACTAATATGCCGAACGAAGAAGTTTCTGTGATGCGTAACATCGACTCTCTAGTTCCCTTGGACGCTTATCATCCTGCGCTAGATGTTTCCATATCCACCACGAGTCAACCGGATAAATGTTTGTATGGCACTTCCGCGTCTGTTCCACATGCGTTCCGTTGGAACTTTAGTAAAGCTAACTTAGTCGCACTTTACCATGATTTAGCTGTATTGGACTGGTCGCAATTGTATACTGTAAGCGACATTAATGAGGCTACAGAGATATTTTATAGGCTCTTAAGTGGTGCTATTGATTCCCATGTACCATTGAGAACAAAATCCAAGCATTCTGGTCGTTACAAGTATCCCCAATGGTATACGCCGGAAGTGATAAGGAACATAAAACTTAAGTATTTACATTTGGTAAAATGTAAATGTTTAGGCCTAGAGTTTAATCGCGAGTTGTTTCGTTACTACAGGTCCGAAGTGAAGCTACTGATTAGGAGCGCGTATGAGCGACACATTGCGAACGTTGAGCAAAATATAAGCCATGAACCAACTCAGTTTTGGAAATACATAAAAAATAAGCGAAATAAGAGGCAAGCGCAAGGAACGTATGTATACCAAGGTAGAGAAGTTGTGGGACTGGAGGCCGCGGAGGCGTTTGCTAGGCATTTCAGCTCTGTGTTCCAACCTAATGTGCCGACCCTTGACACGGAGGAAGCGATGCAGAGTACTGCAGCCCATCAGAGCCCCGCCGATATTCGTTTATCGCATATATCGCCAGATGACCTGCGTCGCTCAGTGCGTAGGCTAAAAGCTGGTTCATCTCCGGGGCCGGATGGTGTTCCTAGTTTCATAGTCAAGGACTGCTTGTCTGTATTAGAAAAGCCCTTGCTGTTCATATTCAACCTCTCAATTGCAAAGGGAATCTACCCATCGTCGTGGAAAGTTTCAAGGGTTACACCTGTTCCCAAAACGTCGTCGTCCGCTGATATCACCGATTTTAGACCTATTGCCATCCTGTCTGTTTTTGGGAAGGTTTTTGAAAATGTCATCAATCGCCGCGTCATGTCGCAAGCCTCATCTTACTTTCACGACTCTCAGCACGGTTTTCGAGCAGGAAGGTCTACCTGTACTAATAACGTCAACTATGTGGACTATGTGCTTCAACATATGGATAGGTCCAGGCAAGTGGATGCGGCATACTTTGACTTTCAGAAGGCTTTCGATCAAGTTGATAACGATGTCCTTCTACGCAAACTCTCCACTTTCGGATTTTCCTTCGACCTACTAAAGTTATTTGCTAACTATCTTACCGATCGAAGGCAATATGTCCAAATATCTGGCTTTGCATCAGAGGACTTCTATACTCGATCTGGCGTAAGTCAGGGCAGTTCGCTTGGGCCAACCCTGTTCTTGATCATGGTCGACGATTTGCCGGCAGCCGTCCGTTATGCAAAGTGCCTACTGTTTGCGGATGACTTAAAGCTGTTCTCAGCTATATATGGGCCTGATGACTGCACAGCTCTACAGGGTGACATAGACTCCGTGATGAACTGGGCACATATCAATAAGCTGTACTTTAATACTAGCAAATGTAACGTGATTACATTTACTCGATCCCGTATGCCGGTGGAAGCGATATATTTTTTGGGTAATACAACCCTAAGTCGTGTAAACAGCATCCGTGATCTTGGCTTGCATCTCGACTCTAGGCTAGATTTTCATGAGCACGTCATTAAAACATGCAAAGACGCATGTAAATCCCTAGGGTTTATTATGCGAGCAGCCGCGGAATTCAAAGGTGTTAAGGTTGCAAAGTTGTTATTTAATGCTTTCGTCCGTTCTAAGCTTGAATTTAACTGTATTGTCTGGGACCCTATGGAAGCCAAGTACACTCTTATGCTGGAAAGGGTGCAACGGAGATTTGCTAGGTATATATTTAAGAGGATGTACGGGTATTACCCGTTTCTATATCCCTCTCTCTTTGTGCTGGGCATGGTCGGGCTATTCACACAGACGCACAGACGGAAAACGCATTTGTTAGTGCACTATTGTCTTCTTCTGCGTAACGAGGTAGACAATCCGACTACTCTTGAGCAGCTCCGCTTGTTCGTTCCCGACCAGTACGTGCGCGCGGGGGCGCGCCGCCGGCACCCGCTGCTCGCGGCGCTGCCGGGGCTCCAGACGCGCCGCGCCCGGAACTCCCCGACCGCCCGCGCGGTACAGCTGTTAAACGCGCTACTTGCCGAGCTCCAGGATACCGACGTGCTAGCCGACCGCTGGCACATTTTAAAGCATAGTATCTGTACGTTCTTATGTAATTCGTTTACGTTTTTGTAACTGTATTGTATAACCCTATTAATTATGTACTCGTCTACTATTTTTATGTTATAAAACTTAATTATTTTATATCTGTAATCCTTAGGTATCTGTATAATATTATATAATAATTGTTAGCTAACATGATAGGCGATTTGGATAAAACTGTAAGCCTATTATTGTGGAAATAAATAAATAAATAAAAAAAAAATAATATCAAATTTCAGCTTAATCGGTCCCCTGGATGTGATTCAAATCTTCGTTTCAAGATCTGACCCGAACATGCATACAATGTTAATAAATAACTTGCAAAAAAAAAGGCAGCGTACAGGAATGGGTTTTCATATCTTTAATGGTTTTTCGCGTCTTCGTTTTTCAAAAGAAAAATCATCCTTTCCAAGAATGTAGGAGAAAAAGAAATTGTAGGAAAAGGAAATACAACTAAGTGCCAGAGCTGAAGTGGATAAGAAAGTACTTGTTCAAAGTAAGTCGATTTTCCCATGGCACACGGCAAATATTGACTCGACCTGGTCGGAATATAATATTTGTTTTGAATCATTCAAGTTACGTTTACATCTATATTTTTACTGAACAGACAAATACAGGGGGAGCATTGTGGATGTAAGCAATTGTTTACAACTGCCTTACCTGCATAAAATATGTGCATGAGAAAAATAAAATATAAGCGACAAATCGGAGTTAGCCGCTGGCCTAGTTAGAGGCAACAATCCGAACAAATCTTGCACAAAGTCCTACCTAAATCAAATTAAAAATATAATAATTATGTTATGTATTTTTTATCTATGTAATTAGAATCGCTTGCGTTTTCCCATACAATTAAATACCTACATATTATAATACGTATGATTTTTAGTTAGTTGACGAATTTAAATACCGCTCAGCGGGGTAATTAAGTCAATTCACTATTTTTTTAGCATATTATTTTTTGTACCATTAAAAATCACAATTGATATTATTAACATGCTGCTTAAATATTTAGAAATAAACGCTGTATAAAGTACAATAGCCAAATTGTCAGTGACTTTATACTGACCGAGATAACCGAGGAATTGAATTTTTTGACGTATTAGCCCCGTTTGACGTTATGTTTTTCTCTATTTATCGTTGCATAGTAGGTACACATAGTATGTGTAGGTCAATATGTGCGAAATTTTCTTCTGTGTCTTTTGCATTACAAGTACCTACCTGCAGAAACGTACCTATTCACAATTATTAAGCTGTAATAAAGCCCAAGCTTGAACACACGTATTCGTATAAAATGTTTTTATAGGGCCCAACCATTATATTTATTTATACACGTTTAGTTAATAAGAGAGCACGTGGATTCTACGTGAAATAACATGATTCTATAAAAAACCATCGTGTATTTTGTATTGCGTTTATTAAATAAACGTATAATAAAGGTCTGCCCACTATTTATTACACGTGTCAGGTGACAATTCGGTATACATTGCAAAGTTAACACAGTTATACATCACTGGGTTTCATTTAAGCCACGCCATGTACACTTTAATGTCACCTGTCACCTGTTGTTGTCAGAATGGTGAAATAAGCGGCCGATGAGCTACCCGTCTGAAGTATGATGTCTCTGTACAACATTTCACATTGATTGGTTAGCCTTTTGAACGCCAAGAACCACTAAAGGGGTCGTGTACTGTCGTGCCTACACGCCATCGACCCTTTTAGTGGGCACAGATACAGTGCAAACTAGACCCGAGTGTTTGTGACGTTAGGTTGAAATTAACTGTAGTGTTTAGTTGTCTTTGGCGTGTGAGGACGACGTTTGTATCAAGTCAATGGCGGCTTAAAGGTTAAGGCGTCGAGTCGTGAAGATGGAAATGACGGAAAAACAAATATTTTTTTATATCTTTTGAATATATAAAAGAAGAGACTGACTTTTTTTTAATTCATTTCCTCTAATAAAGTACACTTTTTTTTCAAAACAGTTCCCCAAACTGCGTTAACAGTTTGTTGGCGAATTTAAAAAAAACTCTTAGTGTATCTACTGGGTACAGTCAACCAATTTGATTCCTAGGCCACTATGGACTTTGTCAACGTGACGTTGTAAACCAAATCATAGGGAGTCTCTTACGTTTTGGTTGACAACGTAACTTTAACATAGTCCAAAGTGGCCTAGAAATCAAATTGGTTGACTGTATCTGCTTAAATTAATTAAAAAAAATATGCATTAATCTAAAATCCATGCTTACTTATGCTTAGGCGCCTTTCTCAGACGAGGCAGATTGTGTTGGTGAATGACATATCAACGCACAGTGTAAACCACTGGGTTTAGAGGTTACAAATGTGGCACATAGGTTCTTTATGAGGTCTAGGAGTGCACTAAGAAGGGATGATGAAGTTGAAACGTGGAAATTGGTATTCAGAGTGGTATATTTATGAATAAAAAATATAAGTTACAGTGAATTTGGACGATGACCCCGTTAGGTGGTAAAATACGATAAATATAATAATAAAATAATATAGTTGGAAAATTTAACGTAGGTTCTTAATATGTTAAAGTACATTTATTTAGATTTTTTAGTAAATACCTTTATATTTATAATTTGTACGTATACAGTAAGTTAAGCTTATTATTAGGTATTTAGTTAACTTAGTAGTTTTTAGGATATTGTCAGTTTATACAATTCAATACAAAATTATGATTAAAAAAAATGCAACACATAAGTAAACCATTTTTATTTTTGTTGTATCGCAAAAACGGTTAAACATACAAGTGTAAAATTTGGTATGATTCTAGTATAAGCCCTAAAGAAAAACTCCTCTGGTAAACTCTACAACCTACCGACCCAAACTTCAGTAAAACATGCCAAGACACGATTCTTCTCTCTCGTATCTTTACTTGTACTTAAACGCGATTTCAATTGTAGATAACTTTAACGCTCCTTTTATCGCAGAATAACTTGTTAAGTGAATTATTCAGGCAGCATTGTCGGCGTAAAACCTTCCATCTCGCTTCTGTTTAACTCGGAGCGCGAAGTAGGAATTAGAACATCTTGTAACACGCCGTAGTGCGAACTACTCGCTGGGCCGCGGGACAGGGCACGAGCGGAGAGCGGTCATTTAGCAATGCCACTATACCTGGGTCTATCTAGTACGAATAGTACGAATAGTGGAGATTAGATCGGGAGACAAAAAACGGAAACGTGTTGAACAAGTTAGGTGCTAATGCTCTATGACACTTTTTTTATACAGTTATTTCAATTTATTCATTTTTCACTTTTTATAAGACAACAAACAATAAACATACTTGTAGCACAAGTTATGCTAGATTGACTAATATCTAAATTATAAAGAGATAACACGAAAAATTGTTGAATATTATGACTGATTTAGGATCATCAAACATAATAATGTTATTTTTTACAGAGTCTGAAATGTAGTGAGTAATCCTCTGCGTTATTTCTTTATTAATTGGTCCGATCCGCTTTACTTATCATGTTGGTAATCGGTTAAAATGATATGAGAAAAAAATGCTAGTAATGTTGACTTTTATAATAATTTACACTTCACATACTTACTTATTCGACCACGTTATAATAAAACGATGACTATTTAATAATTCATTCCAAACGACAAGGTCGAAAAGTGATATCTCATTTAATGACACTGACTTTAACGTCAGTATGTACCGCTGTCTAGTGTATTTTTTTAAATGAGCAATGTTCAAACGTTTTGAATTCGTTAAATTTTAATTTATAACTCAGTGTGATCAAAATTTCCGTTTCAGCCAATCGCTAAAGCGTGTAATTTACGGCACCCAATCTCTTGATTAATTCCAGCTTTTCAGCTTACAGTTCCGCGACCAAATTAAATTGTAAGTGTGACTTTTGGCCGCGGATCCTTGAGGAGACAGACGGGACTTTCGTCGCTGAATTAGCTGTTTGTCACCGGGCTAAGAACTACAGTTGTTTTATCTCATGAAAGCGGGTGGGCCATACTTGTGTGTGTAGTGCACGTGCACGTTGTCTCCAGAGATGGGCAAAATTTATTCGAATGACGAATAACGATTGAGAATAAAAAAATCATTCGCGAATAACGAATAAATTTTCCGAATGATTATTCTTATTCGTACATATGGCGAATAAATTATTCGCGAATAAATCATTCGATGAATAATAAATTATTCGCGAATAAATTGTATCACGAATAAATCATTCCCGAATAAAATACTACGAATAAATTATCCTTGTTTAAAAGTCAATCGCTATAAGATCGACAGGGGTATTAAATTAAATAAAGAAATGAAAAATATATAGTGGTTTTGTGTGGTCTTGTGATACCACATCACGGTTTTCACTCAAATCCGTGGAGTTTAACGAGCTATCCTTGCTGGACTGGATATTATCGTCATCGTCATTAACCTCACTCATTTTTTTGTTAAAGTAATACACAGACTTCAGAGATGCGACTGGTTTAGACCAAAGTATGCGAATGACTAATTTTTGTGAAATAATAATGAACACGGGTAAACAAACCGATAAGAAAATTGAGTTACGTGGTTATCTCGTTCATTCATATATCCATCTCTTTCTGGTTGGCTACCTGCGAGACAATCCCTAGACCCTAAAATATGCTCCAGTTGCATTTTAATGGTAAATTTGAAAGTGTACTATAATATTATTCGTGGTATTTATTCGAATAAAATAAAGAATAATTCATTTATTATTCGAAGAAGTGGTAGAATAATTTATTCGCGAATAAATTATTCGCGAATAAATTTATCGCGAATGATTGTTTATTCGAATGATTATTCAAATAAAAATTTATTCGAATAATGCCCATCTCTGGTTGTCTCTGAGTGCGTAGCTGTAGTCGCTCGGCGACGCCATAGTGTGCGTGTCTATACCTACGTGTTTTTTTTGCTATCACCTAACGTACGCGATCGCAATAAACTTGAAAGTTGAAAGCGATTCCGTTTACGAGTGCTTCGAAACATTAGTATTGTGTACCAAAATAATTTGATGACGACCACAAACAAAAGCAAAACGGTTTTAAACGTTTCGTTTTTTCAAATATAATTCAATTAACGAATGATTTAGATAACCTAAATAGTCCTTTATTGTAGTCTGCTCGAAGTTAACAACACATTTTCATTCTACTTACGCAAAACCAGTTTTTGGCAAATCTTTCATTCACTCGGTTTAAAAATGGCTTACCTACGACTTCCAATGCGTCGACGTTGCGCCTTTGAACTGTCAAAAATGAGAACGTATATAAAATAAACCTGCTGGGTGGTTTGCGTCCATGCAATTCCCAAGCGTAAAAATCCGATTCCCTTTTTACATCGATTATAATAAACTAGAGAATGCCCGCGACTTTGTACGCGTACATTTTTTTTAATAAAAGTTACATTATCATTTGTAATATTTCCGTTCCGAATATTTCTCAAATACACAGCGTTAAGTGATATATCAATGCCACTTAGACAGATTAAGTTGTGCAACTTTCAAAAAGTTGTAACAATCTTTACGTTGCTCTGCCATGCCCCGTTGAGAATGCACCATTGTTCTATGTGACTTGACGGCATTATAACTTTTAAATTGCTAAAATTATAATAAGTTTAAAGTAGTTGGAAACAAACTTGACATACGAAGTTAAACTTGGAACTGATTGTCGTTAAAACGTGCGAAGAAGTTGATGTATTTATCTTTAATTAATTAAAGTTGCAGAAAATTGAAAAACACGTCTAAAGTAGGTAATAGGTTTTTTGTATTTATAACACGAGGGTCGCAATATTGTCACACGTTTGTAGTTTATAAAACGGTCTAGTTTTAAATAATAGAATATTTCACTTAAAATAAGCTTCGAATTAAATCTGCAACATTTTTCACGTGTGAATAGTTAACCCATAAATTGGTAGTGTTTATCACAGTGTACAGTCGAACTTATAAGATTTGAAGTCACATTTTTTTTCCAATTAAAGGCAACCTTCACTTTGCGCGTGGTAAAATTAAACTGGCACATCGTCGGTGAAACGACAAAACCGCGTAAGTAACATGTTTAATAAGGAGCAAAATGCACCTTTTTAATAAATAAGGTAAGGTAAGGTAATTTGCATTATCATTATCACCGACGGTATCAGAAAATTAGGCGAATCACGACTACAGCTGGTGCAGTTAGCATGTCTTGTCCATTGGCTTCTGGTCTCAATACCATGCAGCTGTCTTGTACACAAATGTTAATATGTGACTCATTTAAAATATAAAACCAATTTTACTAAAGAAGCCAAGTAATTTGTGACTTATAGGAAACTCAACCTTATAGCTCTGCTGTAGAATTTAAATCTTACTGTAGGTACACACGTTTGCTTTTGTCATGTTACAAAAAATATAATATTGTTTTAATATCGTCCTCCACATCACCCCCAAAGCTGGGCCTGCCGCAGAAACTATTACAGCTAAAGTTAAATCAGTTTTGTCTCTTCGGACCTGCGCGGGGCCAATACCGACAAGTGCGAAACAAAAGGATTCAGGCCAACTTCTGCTTGGATTTATACAACAGAACACTTATAGTATAATCTTTATATATAAAAGGCAAACCTGACTCACTGCCTTATATAAAGACTGTACACGATAAAATCTGGCCATGCATGATCTGGTGTATCTTTGCGATGAATGCATATTTTCAAGCAGTTTTTTTTTAATATGTTGTATAATTATAATACTATATAATGAAATAAAATCGTATCATAATGTATGGGTATGTGTTAGTTTTCGCCAAATATATTCTATCATACCTTTCATCTCTTGTACAGCGTTTTTTCACAATATTCACTCACTTCCTGCTTCTACGCCACTACTGTATTTATATTGTTACAAGCAGTTTTACCCACAATAGAATGTCGTCTTACGAAAAAAATACTTTTTGAAACTCATTTCTATTTGTAGTAGTCAGGAAGACTTTTTACTCCAAGCACTGAAAGTTGTTTTTGTATGGGAGGCATTTATTTGTCAAAAAGTCAAATTCGCCAAAGTTAAAAAACCTCAGAACTATCTTAATCTGAATATAATTAGGAAAGTTTTAACTATTGTGGTAAGATAATTTAATAACGTATAATTTGGCTTGTATAATTAAAAATAATAAAATGTTTTAAAACGGAGAATTTGGTAAAGACTGTCAGAAGATCGTGGACAAAAAAATAAAGGTGCTGTGGATTATATAAGGGTCTAAGATACAGACGCTCTTACATTTTATTATGATTGTATTTTTATTATGTAGTTTCATAACCACTGACTATTACAAAAAAGTGCTGCTTGAAAATTAGCATTCATTAAAAAAATACACCAGATCATGCATGGCCAGATTTTATCGTGTACAGTCTTTATCCACGCACAGCCGAAACTACAATACCTAGAAACTTGAAATTTGGTACAGAGGGGTTCCTCTCATGATGTACCTAGTTAGAGAGCATTAAGAAAGGAATTTTGGAAATTCATCCTCTAAGGGGTTCAGGTAGGGGGAACAGAGGTAAACTTATTCTACGGGCGCAAAATCTTATCTACACTATCAACATCTGCAGTAATATTATAAAGAGGAAAGATTTGATGAGGGTATTGGAAGGGTTGCTGCTGAGGAGACTGCAAACTCTGGCTGAAAAAAGGTTACTGTCAACCAAATGTTCGGTCTACCCTTAACACTTAAAAGACTAAAAGGAACAAAACCGGAGCCTTCACACAACGGAAGAGGTTCGGTGTATCAACGGCAGTGGCTGTGATTAACATCTTCAAATAGTTCCCAAAACCTGGAATAACAAAATAACAGTAAGTATATATGTTATATTTTGCGATGAACCGGCAATAAGACGTTTCTTCCGAAGCGTTTACAGTCTTAGGGCCGTATTAGTAAACTCATCTCGGCTGAGATGCCCGTCACAAGATACCTCAAAGTAAACGTCAAATCATAAAAAACTGACATTTCTGACGCATCTTGAGACTAGCATTACAGTCGAGATCAGTTTATTAATACAAGACCCGTATTAATAAACTCATCTTGGCTGAGATGCGCGTCACAAGATACGTCAAAGTAAACGTCAAGCCATAGAACACTGTCATTTTTGACACATCTCTAGACGAGCATTTAGAGTTGAAATTAGTCTATTAATACGGGCCTTATAATTATATTCTTGAGGATGCGAATGTCTATGGGTCAAATATCCCACTCACCATCAGATGGCCTGTGTGGGCCTTTACCACTTCAAAACCATTAATAAAAATACGTTTCAGGTACCACTTGAAAAACGCGTCATTTGTTAGTTCTTTTACAGCTCATGGCGTGACGGTTACGTATCAGAACGCCTAAAATTAATAAGCCTAATGTATCATAATACCTAAAAGTTCATAATACCTAATGGTCTTTTTTACAGAAACCGAAAACTTTTCAGGACTTTTTAAAATGCCATTGTATAGATCTCATTAGGTTAGGTTAGGTTAGTTTTATAACAATCCTGAAAAATTTAAGGTTTCAATAAAAAAGACCATTAGGTATTACTTAACTTTAAGGGATTATGATACATTAGACTTATTAATTTTAGGCGTTCTGATACGTAACCGGCGTGTCGCCATTAGTTTACGTGAACGTGTCGTTTTTATAGTAGGGATGAAGCTCCTTTTCTTTTCTATATGAGTAATTATATTATTCTTTGACTGAGATATCATACATTATACGAACAAATAATGCGAAGAAAATGAGCCCCAAAGTTTTGAACTATGTTTTTACGTCAAGCATTTTAAAGAAAAGTCTAAGTCAAGTTAGTATTTCAACTTGAGGCAAAGTCAATAATGGTTGAGTTCGCAAGTTGCTAGGAGGGAAGTCACTTTCAAGAGTTTTACTCCAATATTTATGGTTTAATAAACGTTAAAAGCTAAGTAAACGTATATGTGCTTTTTACCAAATGCTCTAGAAGAAGTTAGTTTATAGCATGTTACCATGTTTGATTTTTTGGAAACTCCTGTGAACTCAACGAATTGTCAATTTTAGAGTTCTAGATAATGTTTCAAGGGTACATATATCGACGACCGTAATCTAAATTGACGTAAGGGACAAAATGGCGAAAATGAGTTATGAATGCAGTTCTATTCAGTTTTTTTTTCTCTATCGATTGGTATAGGTGACATCTCAATAGCCTTAAAAAACATGCCCCTTACAGCCTTAAAAAAATGTTACTTTGACTCCGTATTTCAAACAAATACGACGTATCGATAGCAATAAAAAAAAGTTCATTTACTTCTTGGTGTAACATTCATCTTCGCAATTTACCTAACGCTGTAAGGAGCCATTAAATAAGTAAAGGTACGATACATCATTTAACGTTCTCAAATTTATCTACAAAAACAAAATTGATTCTATCACAATTAGATGTAACTATAATTTTCTAAATTTATCTGCGTCGTAAAAGACTATTTCTGTAAGCAATTGTACGATACGCAGTTTTGCTTTCACAAATGTAAGGCAACAGTGACCCTTACGGTAATTTGTAATTGTTTCAAATGTTTGCTAAGAGTATATACGACATTTTTCACAAGTAAAATCACAAAACTACCGTCCCTTACATTAAAACATAGCTGCAAAATTTTTATTATTACCAAAAATGTTAGCGTTATCTCTTTCGTTAGATGGCATACGCAGTGTTCGTCAATATAGCTAAATTAGTCTAACGCACTTAAAGTTGCTTGAGGGTGAAAGAGATCTCACTATCACCTCGTGTATCAAAAACATTGCAGAAAGAGCATGTCGCTCCTGGTAGTGGTTGACAATGTTGCCGCTTCATCTGATTTTTAGGAAATCTACTGAATTGTCTTGATAATCTATTGATTTTTGAGCCTTGGGCTTCGATTGAAAATATGGCTATAAATGCATTTAAAATAATATTCCAAGGGTTTGTTTGTTTGTGCAAACAGAGTATAAAGTATTTACAATAAACACGACACGTGATAACTATAATTTTTCAAAAGAAATAAAATAAAATAATTTAATGAGAATACTCTATACATAATTCAATTGCTAGTTTTCCAATAAAGCGTTTACATACATACATACGAACAAGAAAAAAACAGTTTTTTAATCGTTTATTCAGAGGTATGTTCGACAGATAAAAAACTATTCGTTTTTCAAATTACACTTGGCTACACTGGATTGAGTGCTGCCGCTGCTTGCTCAGTTCTGTTTTGTACTTTTGTACGAGCACTCGTCTTCACGCACGTTTAAGTTAAGGAAGGCAACCGAGATTTGATAACGATGAATAGGAACAGTATTGAATCACTCTTAGCTCGACGCAATAAATTACTGCGGGATCGAGAAAAAATATTGCAGTAAGTATTTTATTTAATAAAATATCAAGTTTTCGGCTACATGCAATTACCGTGTTTGTGTCTTCTTATGTAGGTATATTATTTCGCAAGTCTTTAGAAATGCTATGCTAACCAAAATACTTTGTCACGTTTCTAAATACATTAAATAAATACCTGTTCATTCTTGGTATTGCGTCATAACTTCCTAGGAAAATACCAACTAAGTTACTTGTGTGCTATTTTGTTAAAATAAACTTAATAGAGGACCAAACTATTTTTTAAAGTACTAATCTATACTTTAAACAATAGTTTGGTCCTTTATTAAGTTTATTTTAAGAATTTTTGGTCCATTTATACAACCAGCGTTGAACTGAACACCAGTAAGTATTTCGACCCTATTAAGATAGCATTCGGCCTAATTGTACTACTATTATTAGGTTCTGATTGATACTGTCGAATTAAAATTGCTTATGTTTTTACATTTCTAATCGTTTTTACACCGAATAGTGTATTTTGTTTTATTTTATTACTTGTTACTAGCTATCGACGTATTAAAGAGAGCTCATAATGGCGTAGTGATGTATCGTTGCAATATAATTATAAAAACACTCGTTTACAATAACACGAGAGCAACGAATAACTTTAATTGTCTTATCTCTTTTAGTTCTTCAGAACACTTTACTTTAATTAAAAACCTCGTATATTGCTGATAGTAAAAGAAAAATGAAGATTTAAATAATGAAAGTCCTGTAAACACACAAGTACCACTACATAATTGCGATTCCGAGCTCTGGCAAATTATGTCTACATGATTGATCTCTTAATTTTTCTAATAAATAACACATTTACATTTGATGTTTTGGTTTATTATTTCACCTAAGATAATTTCCCATGTACCTTTTACGCACTGTCATTGATTAGTTTCAATGGAGTTACGACCACTTTAACTTCGTTTCTTTCAATTTATTTGTAGATACATCAAATTCACTCTAAAGTCAACTGTTGAAGAAGGGTGTATTGGACATAATTAATTTTTTTTTTTGACGTAAGGGACATGCTATCTCAGTAACTAAGCGTTAAATGATAAATTGAATTATTTGTAGTTAAAGAGTTAAAGAAAATAAGTAATTGGCTATTATTAGTTACATGATACGTAAACAAACAAAAAAAATATGAATTTTAAATGGAAAAAAAAAACAGTTTTTTGGCTCTCCTGAAAAGTAGCCATTTGTCCCTTACGTCAATTTAGATTACGGTCGTCGATATGTGTTATAAACTCTTTGTTGTAAAGACAGTGACTTACATTTGAACTTGTAGTTTTATAAAAAAAAATGATGTCATTGTCACTCTAAAATAAATGGTGTATCGTATTACATACGTTTTCACCTGACGACCGTGACAGGACTTAATAACAATTAACCTATGAGTTAGTACGTGTAACATAAAAAAGTGGCCACATTTTCAGTTAAATTGACTACCCTACCTACACGAAGGTAATCGTTATTAAACTTTGTCATAGACACTATACATTGTGTAATCATTTGTACAACAAATGACCTACAATATTTCCTCCTATATCCCCACATCAGATTCAGACTGGGTGACAATGGGACCATCTCGAAAGTAAACTAATATCAGTCCAAAAATTAACGGAGATATTGCGAACGTAACTAAAAAAACATAGAACCTCATCCTTTTTTGACATACATACCTTCACACCTTCATTCCCAGAGTGGTGAAGGCAGAGCTACAGAATAACCAACAACTTTAAAAATTTGCTGTTAATTCAGTTACCACCTTGTGCAAAAACAGCCTAAGATCATAAGTGGGAGGTTGCAAGTCCATCGCCTAAAAATACTACTTACAAGCTTTTTTATATTCCCTTCGTTGCATCTTACGACTTTCACGGGAAGACATGGAGTGGTACAGTGGTAATATTCTAAGCCACAGCACACAGCATCTTTTTTTTAAGTCGGTTAAATACCATCCTTCGATTTCCACTACTACTACTTTACTTTACTTTCGTATTAGAAAACATATACAAATAATATGCATAATACATATAAAAAGCAAACCCGACTCACTGACCTATTATATCACCGCACAGCCGAAACTACTGTACCTAGAAACTGGTATTGGGGTTCCTTTCATGATGTACCTACATATAAGTGAGTACTAAGAAAGGATTTTCCAAAAATCGACCAACGGGGAGAAATAGGGGGAAACTAGTTCTACGCGTACGAAGTCGCGGGCGTTCTCTAGTAATAGTAATAAAAATACCACCGTACGGCTCGGCGTAGTCTTAATGCAAACTTGCAACGTCAATCAGACTTGCAGGGCGTGCAGTCAAGCATGGAACATACCACTCGTATTTAACCGTAGTAAATTACAAGGTATGAAACCCAAAAAAAACGAATATGATTTTCACCTCCTTTAATATTGCAATAGCCAAGTCAAAAAGCGCTGCCTATTCATTTATAACAGGTAACTCAACTGCGCGGAACAAAACGCTGCTCAGAAATACTACCGGGTATCTGCATTTTATTACACACTTTTTTTTGTGTAATACGTAACTCAAAATTACCTACACCTCATAAATGAAAACTAGTTCAATTTCTTGGCATAAATTCATTTGTTTCAAGAGAGGTAGAGCCGAAGAGCTTTTATACAATGGCAAAGAACATCACACATTTTATAATTATTTTATAAATAAAATGAATAATAATTTTATGAATGTAATGTAATGGCGAGGTATTTTCCCGCCGCTTTGCCGTTAGTACATTTTCAAATATCAACTATTTGAATGACTTGGATCTCCTATCTCTTAAAATTTTGGAAACCTAATTTTATTTCCCAAAAAATTAATTAGTAATAAGTAATAATTAGAAACCGGCCCGCTGGACAATACGGACGGAGCCAACCCGGATTGCAACAAACCGTACTAGTGTTATCCGCAATATTCCGCATGCAGACCAGATGCTTCCGGTTACCGGATTCCACAAAGCACCTTTGTCTAATTAACGGCAGACACCTGTTATGCTATCGAAACTTAAGCTTAGTAATAGTCGATGACAGAGCAAGTTAATGATGACTGATTGAATCCACGATCATTGCACCTACACCAAAAACTGAATTATACATTTTAGTATACATATACGTTGAAAAGTGTATCTCATCCTCTTTTTTTCTAGTGATTGATTTGTAGTGTTTCATAAAATTTAAGATAATTAACACTGAAAGATTTTTTTCTTAATAAAAACCGTTTGATATTTTTGGGCGCTCGCCATACTTTTACAAAAAGCCATGAAGCAGACGGACGGACAGCCAAAACTAATTGGAGCTTTAGAATAGTCCCGTTAATGCCACTCAAAAATATATATCTTTTATTAAAAACCTCTTCCTATAGAGCCGATACTCTGTCCTCACCTGCGCCCGCTCCACGGGCACCGGGCCGTGTTATATGTCCCCATACATCAGCTGGAGCGCTCCTCGCGGTGCCGTTCATAACGTGCATGATAAAAAGCCTCACTGGCGAACGCCCCGAACTTGTTTGAAATTTCGCAGATCGGATTTTTTTAAGGTTAAAGACTTTCACTTTGGGTGTGACGGATTTGGCTTTGGTTTCATTACGGCTTAATTTCGTTTTACCCTTTTACCTTTACTCCTTGATCTCAAAAGGACTAAGTGTCAAAATACCTAAATCCCAGAATACCTAAATTTTTTTCACATAACACCGGATTCTCAATATGGCTGAATTTTAAAATGTCTTAGGCTCATAACGACCAAACTTCACAACACCTTTATCTCAAAACATCATAATTTCAAAACAACCAAATACCAAAATAACTAAAATTGAAAAAGTTTTACCTAACCTTCATGCATATAATATACTATCTTTCTTAAGTACTGGCCACTTGAAAGAAGTGAAAACGAATTTAGGCATTTTGAGACTATGACATTTTGCCATTCCGGTGTTTTCGGCTTCAGTTATTTTGAAAGTTTGACGTATCTATGATTCGGTATTCGAAAGAAATGTACATTTCAATATTTAGGTATTTAAGGAATTAAAGTTTTTAGGTCAAAGTCATTATGACTTTCCATCATTTTAAGAGTGAGCCATTTTGATATTAAGGTTTTACAGGGACCATTTCATTTCATTGCATTTCAAAATTTCGTCAAATTAGAGAATAAGGCATTATGCAATTTAGATTTATTGAAACCTAAGCCGGATTTGTGGCATTTTTTTTACCATTTCCAACAGCAAAGTGAGTTTTTAGTCAAATTATCTAATTTTATAAAAAATACACCGAACGGAATAAAAACATAAGCAAATATGCATACGAGTTATTGTATATACAGAAAATACGTATGTATGAGGCAAAAATATTTTTCGTGCAGCTTATGAAAAATATTATAAGTCACCCAGACGGTGTATTGAATGAATTGAATCGAGACTAAATATATCAAACTTTTTTAGTACTTTTCTTTGAAAAAACTAGTAGATAATAAAGTTTCAAAATTATTTATCATGTGTGAATATATTATCAAGAAAAGGAAGAAACAAAGAAATATCACATTTATTCGTGACAAAGAGACAAATAAAAGGAACTTAAAACATAAAATGGTTCCAACTTGGTGTTACACACACTGAATCAATTTAATTATCATTAATAACGCAATTTAAAAAAATAAAAGGTTTAAAACGAAACGCAAGCAAATTGAAGTAAAATGAGCAGAGTTTGTTCGTGGTTCAGAAAGCCCCGTTAACAAAGCCGATCCCCGTCCTAAACAAAACGCCTAAACAAAACCTCGAGCAGCAAATCTGTGGTGATTTAATCTAGCCCTTTGTGAACAAATCTGCATATCAAGGGATCCGTTGATTGATCTGTAACCTTGACCTACATACAAGGAGGTATGTGTCTCACTGCCGGCGATGTTAACAACAATAAAAGGAAGATGGGCTGAAACAAAGCGGAACAAAGTTATTAGTAACAATACAATTCACACCTTTCTATCGAACACCACATACATCAAGGGACGATTATATAATTCTTGCTCATCACGTAAATATCTGCCCTTACAGGGATTTGATCGCAGGCAGGGTTGGGCTAGCTTCGTAGGCAGGGTCAGTAACATCTAGGCCAACGCATCGCCATTAAATAAATATTACATAGTGAGTCTACAGGCAGTCTTATCGCTAAATAGCGATCTCTTCCGTACAAACTTACAAAGACAAGATGCTAACAATTAAACAAAAGAAATTGGCAGGCGGTGCAAACTGAATTTAACATCCTATATATGTACAAATAAATATTACTTTAATAACTACATATTGGTATGTAATAAACAAGCACATAAACATAAATACATAGTTACAAATATAATCATGTATATTCAGGAAAAATCACAACGAAGTTAGCCATACAGCAAAAGAAAACAGAACAGGGATGAAGTAGTTCTTTGATTTACGTGTTAAAAAGTGTTGATAGTGATAAATAAAATAATAGATTGAAATTGATATTTTGATGTTTATTCAATGCATACAAACGAATGCATGCAAATAAAAAACAACAAAAAGGATAAACAAGTTTATTCAGCCACAAGATACATAAAACCAAACAAAATACACAAACTGTTAGCGAAAATATTCAGCAATATGTCACGAATATCTAGCTTACCTATACAGAAATAAAAATGAAAACTGTTATAAAATTTTGCACGTAGCGAGAGGATACACAGATTGCAACGCGAATATTTTACTAAACAAAAGTGGTAAGTCTTTGCAGGAATCAGTCGGTATTCTACGTTGTACTTCTAAACAAGTAGCATTAATACCTACATACTCTACTACTCTGTGTTACTCTGTACTGTATTAGTTAATTGTGGCAACTTCACTGGTCAATGTGTTAGGTAAGTTTTTCTGTTATATTTTTTCTTTACTTGTACCGTTTGTGCCCAAATAAACATTAAACATAACAAATATATTTTCGTGTACCTATTATATTCCTATTTTTTTATGGGTTACACTACAATACTTTTATTTCGTCCAATCTATTAACCTTATGAGTACAAAAGACAGATCAAAGGTTTCAAACAAATATTTCTTAAATTACCAAACATAAGCATTGGCACACGGCAGTTAAGCAAAGTATTAGAATATGGTTTATGAGATACAACCTGCTAACTGACAGGCGGATGGACGCACGGACGGAACCTAAAAACCAAGATTTCAGCAGTGCTCTACTGAGCTAACGGGTGGTACGGGTGGTGGTATCTGGTATCTGGTGGTGTTTGGTCGCAGGTTGGTAGGGGTTGCAGGTTCTATTCTACTTTGTATTTAAAACCTTCATGAGTTTTGTCAATGTTATCGAATTGTCAACGTTACGTCAGCTCTTATTTACTTGGCACTAATAGTGGCCGAGTTAAAAACAATACAGTAGGGGAGCCCACGACAGTAAATCTAGTTCGAAAAGACTACAAAATGATATATGTATGTATATGTACGGTCACAAGCGTTAATTTGGGACCCATTTCAAGAAAAATATGCTTGAAGCCCGAATACGACCTACTTTCCTTTTTACTTTACCACAGGCCACCTGATGATAAGTGGCTTTGAGGCCCCTGGGATATTTAAAAGCGTTGCAGTTCTTGACTTAGATTGAACGCCTCTGTATTCCTCGCTTCCCCGTCTTACCGCACACCAAAAACAGAGGGAATTTGCCAAGAGAAGAATTGTTGTTGCGTGTTTTTATAGATTCAGATGGACCCTGTGCAGAGTAGACCTTGCACCTTCAAAAGTAGAGCCTTTTACGACGAATAAAAAAACTTTTCTCAATTATGGTTTACGAAAGTAGTGCTTGCACTAAACTAAACACCCAAATAACTTAATAATAACTTAATCGTAAGAAATATGTAAACATTGTATATTGTCTAGGGGACACGGTTTCTGTAGGAGAATGTACCTATCGAAACTTTTTATGTAGTTGTTTTACACCATCATAATGAAGTATAATTTTCATAACTATTTTTCTATTACTTACTACTAATTAAAAATAAAATATTTTAATTTGAATTTGAATTTGAATTAGTTCTGAAGAAAATTCAGAGTTTTGACACATTTTCCTGCTCAACTACGCGTGAATACATTTATTTCTTATCGTATGTTAGATTCATTGTTTTATATAATGCTAGGTTAAGTTTTATAATTGTATATTTAAAAATCCACTAACTGTTGAGTTTCTTGTGGCGTTTCTTCTCAGCAGAGGTCTCTTGCGAAGCGCTGGTAGATTTTCGACGTGTAAAAGTCCCCGTGCGGCCTACTTACTGAACAAACATCTTTTATTTTTTATCTTTTAGTGTGAATAAATCTGCACCTATCTGTAAATAATAGTTTCGAAATATTTACCGGGTCACATAACTTAGTATTTAACGTCTGGTCTCAGGAAGTCAAGTATCCCAAAATGTCTACTTCTATCGGTATATTTGGGTCATACACAATCACAAAAACAAAAGTTGTCTCTCCTGTGGTCAATAGTTAAGGGCTTGTGTGCATATAAGTTATGTTTTTATTTGATAGGACTAAAGTAGACGTGACGCCCTTTATGCGGATGTGGGTTCAGCCAGAAAATTAGGCCTTAAACGCGTTAACTTCAGGTATGTCCACAGGAAAGACGGGAACCTAAATCTGTGTATGACCCATTTAGTAAAATTCACCGGCTTAGCTCCAATTCCGCTTTAAAGACGGCATCACATTACAAGTATAATTCAACAGAAGTATCCTTTAGCCGTTCTGTGTCAGCTGTGCCATTTATAGCCATTTTTTTTTTCATTTTTTACTTATATTGGTGTATTACGCACATACAAATCAAGTTTGCGCCTAAAAGTAAATCTTAATGCTTGACTCAAAACTAGAAGCTAGGACTATGAATTTTTTAAGTACATTCAATGTCTGTTAGCAAAAATTCGGGTTCTTCGAACTTCGATCTCGGTGTCACTTTGAAACTGCGATATCTTACAACTCAAACTAAACAAGCCACGAGGCAAGTTTTAAAACTAAGTGTTAAAGAAACATTTGCTTTTATAAATGAGCTGCACGAGTCGTCGACATTTACAAAGACGGAGTGCGCGGCGCTCGCCAGCCAATCCATTAATCCGATTTGCACCATCAGCCAATCGCAGCGACAGGAAATACTTTCAAAACAGTAGAAACTTCAATAGTATATGTATTATACGGGTCTATTAATAAGACGTTCCTTTAGAAGGGTAAAAAAGCGCTCATTTGCAGTCAAAAAGTCAATATACCGGAATATCGGATAAATATGCTATTTTTTTAATTATTTAAAATATAGGGGGACTCTCTCACACAAGATGACCTAATAAACTAAGCTCTATTCTTGTAGGTTTACAGAGTCGTTCATCTTGCTTTTGCTTTTAAGCACGAAACCTTTGGAAAGGAGATCGATCGACAAATACAACTAGATTGTTCACCATTCACTTACAGGAAGGATAATATCCCACATCTCCCAGTTTCTTAAGCGTTCGGCTGTCTATCGCTATTACCTTGCACTCGCAACTGATAATATATTTGTGACTACACTCGTGTTTCATAAGGAGTGTCCCCACTGAGAGCATTCGCGTGTAATGAGCATTCGGCGCGAACACTGAGTTGTGTGTAACCTTTGTAACGCTCGGCTCAACGTCCATACCATTCGAATATTAATGCGAATGCTCTCAGTCAGTCTATCAGTCTCATCTTGCCTATTCTTGCCAAAGGTTCACAGAAGTAAGCTCATTCCATCCTATGACCTCCTGGTTAGCAACGCAATTAGAGTCTTACTTAGGTTGGCACACATGAAAGGGTATCAGATTTAATTAACTATGAAGTGATCTGCATGCTCGTTTGCCTTCAAGTTCCAAAAAAATAGCTTCCATTTGTTACAGATGAAAATATGCCTTGACCATCGTACTGTTTTCAAATGGCATACCCAGAACAAACTCAACCAAAGAACGTCGCATTATTGGATTCCTTGTGTTTTCGCTGTTTCCTGACGACCGAGGCGCGAGCCAGACAGCACTCTACAGTTCTTATTGAACATTAACTACAATAATACACTCAAACTTTAAAAGCAATAAAAGCTGAGAAGTGCCTGCCCATTGCGTCAATAGTAGGTATATGTAGTAATACTGCAGTACCTCGATCATGAACTTTTTCCGTCTGAAAATAAAAATGTATTTTTTTTTCTGTAACAAGATCCTACAGCAGTCCGGGTGGTAGGACCTTGTGCAGGGTCCGTCCGGATCGCTACCACCGTCTTATCCATTAACCTACCGCCAAACAGCAGTGTTCGCATTGTTGTGTTCCGGTTTGGGGATAAGACAGCCGGTGAAATGACAAGCATAGAGGCATTCCATCTTAGTCCTCAGGGTTAGCAACGCATTTGCAGTCTTAGGATTGCATTGCAGTATTGTGAATGTGAATGTCTATGGGTCACAGTTTCCACTTACCATCAGGCGGCCTGTGTGCTCGTTTGTCTTCTCTACGCCATAAAAAAAAAAGTTACTTTCTATCGAAAAAGTACCGATAAAATAACTTCATCGAAAAATAAATTGGAACCGATTAGAATCAGCGCACCATTTTCGTATAAAAATTTGGTAACATTGACGTTGACTTTCGAATCGTCATCTAGTAAAGGTGAAATAGGTATGATACGTGTGTATTTTGGGGATCATGCTACGGACAAATGGCTCCGGTACGTAATTACCACTTTCAATACGACCACCACTACCTAAAATGACTTTATCCACATTGACCACATCGTATAACGACCACATGTTTTAAAATGGCCAGTTTCTATGAAGACCACATTTCAAACAGACTGATGTGGTCATCTCAAAAGGCCCACTTTCCACAATGTCCACCTCGCAATTTTACCACATTCTCAAAATAAGTATCCTTTTTAATTTATCCTTAATATCCTTTTCCTAAGAAACTTACGACCATTACCGTTTTCATTTCACCACCATTACTGGTTAAAATTTGTTTTGTTGTGTAAAATTGATCGATTTCGTGAATTTAAACCATAAAATGAGCAATCAAGATGATATATTATAGATATTTCGTCGACGCCTCCTGATATCCGTGACAAAGCAACTGACTTCATAATAATTACTGTTAGTGGCTCTGAACAACGCCACGATGCCGGTCATAACATGGGGCTCCTGAATGTATCATGCAGGCTTATAATGTGGGTATATAAAGTGTATGTAACTGTACATAATTAGGTATTAAAATAATTGTGTGGTTATTTTAACCCGTGTGGTTGCCGGGTTAGAATAGTGCCACTCCATATCTTCCCGTGGATGTCGTAAGAGACGGCTAAGGGAATAAAGGCGTATAGTACTGTTAGGCGATGGGCTTGCAACCTGTCACTAATACACTGGTAAACATCTTAGCCTAAATGTGCAAAATGTGGTTACCGAATTATTAACAAATTTTTAGAATTGTTGGTAATTCTGTAGCTCTGCCTACCCCACTCTGGGAATAAAGGCGTGAGTTTATGTACTCGTATGTATGTATGTAAAATAATTGTGTGATGTTATTATGAAACTCACCTTCGGCTCGTTTCACAAACCCACAGTCGTGATTAATGCCCTTCATTAATTATGTTAAATAAAACTACAGTGTGTAAAACTCTTCGCAGATGGATTCTATTTTTAGTTGTTTTTGGCCGATTAAACCTCCTCAAACGTAAATATTGTAAAAGACAGCACTAGAACTCCGATGGAAAGTTTGCAGCTGGCACGAGCCCTAGGGCTTTCAGAACCTATTAAATTCGTTCTGACAACAACGGCTACCTGAATACCTGATTTTATGAGACGATTGAGTTTTTTTTATTCAAATCTATGTCGGTACTAACTTGAGAAGCCCCATTTCTTTTTATTAAGATGGTTTATTGGCGAATTTTTTTGACATGACTTTGAGTTCTAACGATGAAACTTTAACGAAAATAAATGACTTATTTGATTTAAAACAATTAAAGTTATTAATCAATAAATAATACAATGTCTTGCCCGCGACTCCCTCCGAGTAAAAATAGTATATCGCTGTTCCCTCGGTGGTTATCCAACTGTTTTGGGATAAAAGTAGCTTATTGATCTTATATGGGCTATGTAAAACTTATCGAATTTCACGTCGAACAGTTGAACCGTTAAACCGTGAAAGTAAAACAAGCAAATAGACACGATCGCATTCTAAACATTTAAGAACAAAGTCTTGTAGAAAATGTGTAAAGTTTTTAATCATTTCAAATCCTTAACCACGTTATTGTGTTTTCTATTAAACTAAAGAATTTAATCACATCGTATAGACGAAGGAATTGCTGCACAATGAAAAACAAATTAAACACGAATACTTTTAACGAAGCTTTATAGCTGCTAAGTGAATAAATAAAAAATATCCGACGCAGCAGTGATCGTGCTACTGTGTTCAGGTTTGGAAGTAAGATAGCCAGTCAGTGAAAGCATTGTGGCTGCTAACAATTAGTCCATTTATTGGCCTAAGAATCAAATTAGTTGACTGTACATGTCTTTAAAGCTGGATGCTTCGTTTTTTCCCATTGAAGTATATTCATCAGACTCGCACACGTTTCCTAACGAAGATTATGCAGAAGAACATTATATTATTTGGGAGTCTGTTGATTCCCATTTTTATTTTGTTTAAAAAGTTTTTGCTTACTTCATTATTGATAGTCATAATTTTTATATCGCTGGAACCGTTCACTTTTTGACTTTTATAAATATCAAACGAAAGATAGAAATAGATTATATTAGATAGAAGCTAAATTAGATTACGTATGACTTATACATTCTGAAAAATAACAGCTTTCTTAAATACTGTGAATAAAAATAATTGTGGCAGGCAAAAAATATATAGACTATATTTTTTATTAGGTACTGTTTTTAAATAGGAAATTGTTAAAAATATTTGGTGAAAACGTGTGCAAAATAATTGTTATTTATTCATATCTTAAATAACGAATTATATTAATATCAGAACGCATTGACTATCAAGTGCAACGTGGATCCGTTCGCATTCTCCATTTAAAAAAAAACTCGTATTGCAATTCTCCTAATATAGTAAGCATTTATACACCCTCTGTTCCCAAGGAACTAACAAAAACCTCCCAAACTCCATTCAAACACTTAACTCTATTCAGCCTATTAAGTAACTTGAACGCTAAATTTGCGTTTCGAGTCATTACTCCGGTTAAGATAAGCAAGAAACTAGCTTATTTGCTCGACCGAGACGTGGCACTTAGCTTCAAGGATTAATAGGGGGAAAGTATTTTAAACTGAATTTAAAAGCCGACTCTTCTACAATTGAATTAACGAAAGAGATTGACACTGTTACGAGCATTTTTAGTGTATTTTTTGTTTGAAATTGAAATAATATAGATAACGATGTGTAGGTACTCAAATTCCTGGAAATAAATAATGTTAGGGAGAGACTGGACATACCTATTTGTATCATACAACAAATTTTAAACTTGATCTGTTTCATCGAAGTTAAAATGAGTTTTGTAATGTTAAAGAGAATAAATAGATTCGTTGATCGGAAAATCGCTACAGTCTATTTGGTACATAGGTACATATTTACCTTCACGCCTGTAATCCCAGAAAGGGTGACAGAGCTAAAGAATTACCTACAACTTTAAAAACTTGTAGATAATTCAGTAACCACATTTTGCACGAAAAAGCTAGGTATTTGGGTTTTTATTAAATATTGGTCACCGTGTCCAAATAACATGAAACTATTTCAAAACGCGAAAAGAGCTGCGGTGAACTTTGGGCGATTGGCCAACGCATTGAAAAGTAAAATAAATGAAGCAAAGGCCGACGTAAAAAGAGACTATGAATATTTAGGAGACGTGGTTGAAATAATGCTCAGAGGAATTATTTAAGGAAAGAGAATGCGAAAAGATAGTAGACAAGGCGGTGGCGTATCAGAATAGATGGATCTCGATTGGGATAATTCGCGATTAAAGGGAGGCCGAATGCAAAGAAGACGTAAAGTCTCAGAGTTATAGCCAGACGCTGTCAAAATCTGAAGCTGCGATAGTCGAAATAACGAAAGTTTGACGATTGTCCTAAAAATTGGCTCCGCTTCTCGGCAATTTAATAAGAAGACAACATCTTAAGGGATGACGATAAGTACCAGCATCTCTACGACTGCAACGCACGTGAGTTAGTGCAATGCTTCCTCTGTCCGAAAAGGGGTACCATAAGCCTGAGAATCTGAAGAGCCATTTCACCAGACAGGAGGTGTTAGTGGAGACGTACGTGCGCGGGCTGTTGAGACTGGGAGCGAAAGGAGAATTTTTAATGGACGTTAGGTCGTTGTTTGATAAATTAATGACTTGCTTACAGGCTTTAGATTGGTTAAGTGTGACAGACGATAAGTTCGAGGAATGGTTTGCCTATCTAGTCAAATAGGCCCTCCCCTGAGAGCATTATACTAGCATGGGGTAGATTGCAGGAATGAAAGCCAAAATCTTCTGATCAACTTACAAAGTTTTTAACGTTTTTAAGGTACGAGGTTGAATCTGAAGAAAGAATTAGGCTTTCTAGGTTCAGAGTTTAATATGTAATACCATCGAAAGAAAAAAGTGTTTTATAATGCCGGTGAAATGACTAGCATAGAGGCATTCCATCTTAGTCCTCAGGGTTGGCAACGCATTTGCAGTCTTAAGATTGCATTGCATTCTTGTGAATGCGAATGTCTATGGGTCACAGTTTCCACTTACCATCAGGTGGCCTGTGTGCTCGTTTGTCTAGTCTATGCCATATAAAAAAAAAAAAAAAATGTCAATACAATGATGGCGGCTGAGCAAAAAAGTATAAAGTAGAATTCTATTTTAAACGATATCACAGCTATACCGCTGGACCGATTTTAATATACCGTATTAGTTTGTTTTATAAATTGTATGTAAGTATTCGTTTTAAAGATTACTACGTTCAAACACAATTAATAAATTATTTATGAAAAAAATAAAACTAAACTACTTTATGTTTCATAAGTTTTGATAGGTCCTAAAAAAGATTGGTGGCCATAAATTGTGAGTGTTGTCTAGACTTACTTTTAGTTTGATGACCCGAGATACACCCTTGCATACAATATGCGTGTATGCTAACACAAGAGGTCATTAACTTAAGTTTTTCACCTTTACTTTCATGGATATTAGGTCGCAATGAATGTATTATAGGGTGTCCCAGAAGTAAAGAGACAATTTTCATAGAGAAAATTGGTCAAAGAGAAAACATCCAAAAAAGTTTAAACCAACTGTCATGTCGAAAGTCGATGTTAAATCTTTCAAATAAGCCGGGAGTCGCGTACTTCTCTGCTTGTTTTCAATAATAAAGAGAGTAGAACAAGAACTAATTGAGGAAATAATTTTTCAGTACTATCAATGTCACGGGAAAACGCACACGATACATAATTTTATTGAAGAGAAGGCTAGAAGAACAAGTAATAACAGAAATATAAATATGTTTTATGTAAAGAACACTGACATTTTCTATATGTAACTGGATGAGAGAACGTACAGTTTCGACTGTTCAAAATATAAATGAGGTAAAAAACATGTTTGAGCAAGTTCCATTGACTTTTGTTAGAGTTACAGCAGTAAAATTAAAGATATCAAGATCTGGTATGGCCAGGATGAGGGTTAATGATTCAGCCTTTAAATTTTTTGTTAAATAATCGGAGTAAAAGTATATAAAAGAGCAGGAGGAGCACGCTTAAACAGATTGTCATAAAAACATAGAAAGTTCTCATTCTTAACGATGAGACTTACCTTCTGTTGATACATGTTGTATTCCTGGCAAGGGATATATTATTGTTTTAAGTTGAGGTAGATAGCTGGTATGATCATTATGTTAAAAAGCAAGTGGACAAACCCAAATCTTTCACTGCATTTAACTGTCGGTGTACTATATTGGCTAAAACTGTAGCTTTGAGATCTAAAACAGCTGTGATGATACAGACAGCAAATAACCTTCAAAATAATGGTAACAATGTTGAAGTATGCACCGATTTGATAAAGTTATTTGATCTTAACAATACAAGATTTATTACGAGCCAATAAACCTTCATTTTATTGCATTCCTTATATTAAATATTTCTAACCTAATTTGTCTCTTTACTTCTGGGACACCCCAGTATCAGAAGAAGGGAAAGCTCTAATTCACTTCACAATTACACGACGGTGTGATACGCACCCTCCTAAAATGCTCGTGAAATTCACTCCCCAAGCAAATCCAAAAGTTACCTCCAAATGGACTGCATTTATTTTGAATTTCTTTTGGAACGAAATGCTGTTCGGCTCTGCAAACACGTTTGACGGCAATTTGAATAATGCAATAATACCTTGGAATGGGCTACTGAAAGAGAATAGAAAAATACTCCGTTCGCTTTTTCTAGAGAATTCGGCTAGTATGCAAATTGAGATTTTCGTCGAGCGTAATCAAGGAAAAGTAATGAATAGGTTTGGTGACATGTGGTGTTTAATATATTTTCAATAAACATTATCCGACAACGATCACACACAAATTGACAACTCATCCTTACTGAAGAGAGAGCAATAATATAAGACTCGTGCTCATCACAAAAATATCCGGCCCGGCCCAGCGGCCCCAGCTTCGTAGGCAGGGTTACTAGCAACTAGTTTAACAGCGTTATCGAACTGTCCATCGTTGGTTAGTAAAGTTAGAAATTAAATTAGTTACACTAAGGCACAAATAGATGTCGCTGTTACATGTGGCAAAATTCTGCGTCACGTTATTATTTACCCGATGCAGGATATACTCAGAGCGTTCTGTCTAAAAAAAGTGGTTACGAGTGAGTGATTTAGTGACTTGTGCAGGTTTCACGTTTGGAATCACTCCTCCCTTGGCAAGAGTCGTCATAATTGAATAGAACAATCGTTTATTACATTATAAATATCAAATGTTTTTTATTGTCTTTTATATTTTGCGTGATATTCTTAAATTATTTCAATAATACCAAAATTAGAAAATATCAGATTACACTTTATACCAGTTAGGTGCCCAAAATGACAGACTCAAAATCTTGGGTACATTTAAAAAATATATTTAATCGTTAAATTACAGTACATATAACAAGAATCCTGTATTTTGAAATAGTAGTACTTTGGGAATGCGCGCTATTTTGTAAAAAAGAAGCGGACTCAAACCCATGAGCCTAAATCTGACCACGTACCCCAACCACTAAGCTATCACGGTGTTTACACCCAAGTAACGAACATGATAAACTTAGCAAAATCTTAACAAGTACGCAATATTTTTAAATAGATGACTATAGCGAAACGATTGAACGCTCAGCACTGACGCAACTGAAGAAGGCTTGGGAGCGGCTTCAGTCTCGAACGCTCTCTTACATGGGAACAAAGTCACTTCAACAAAGAGGGTTCACAATAAGTCTTAATGCGATACACGATTCGATCTCCATCTCCAGAGAAAACATTCATAATGAGCTTAACGGTCTGGGGAAATCAAGGCGATTTATTAGCTGAGAAATAGAATTCGCACAAGAATTAGTGGTTAGGCTGTGTCTTGGAATTACTGAGCGAAAAGTACCTATAGTAAGTTCTTTGAACGGAAGGAGTAGAACAATATTTATGATTAGAAAACTGGCAGAACATTATCTTGGGTATGAAGGAATTGAACGATTAGGAATTTCTGATTTAAACTAAACCTTCAAGTATTATTATGTCTCTCGCGTAATTAACTTTGTACTTTAGCATTCAATCTGGTATTCAACGAACTTTCTAATTTAAATTTAATAACTTTTCATTATAAATTTATAATGTGCTAAAAGGTATCACAGGGGTAATTGCATTTTAAAATTTAATTTAACTTAACAATGAATTAAATCTTTTTTAATTCTTGCTTACATTGCTTGAACAAAATTTATCGTTAAAAACCTAATTATTTCATTTCAGAAAAAAGTATTTTTGAAGCTATCAGAACTTTTGAGTTAATTCAATTTGTTTAGGCCTCCAGCGAATAATCTTAATACTGGTGCATTTATTATGTAAGTCAAACCCCCGCGTTTACTAATAAATAGTCAACATTATCCATTTCAAATGCAGATATTTTTTCCATCGAAACCTTAACTCAACAGGCATTAACTCTTTTTCAACCCACCTGACTTTTGACGGCAAGTCGCATATTCCTGTTCGCGATGCACAAAGAATGGGACGCGGCCGCAGCGAGATTAAACATTCCAGAAGAGTGACAATAACCCTTGGGAATTGCTTGAAAATAGACGAAATAATCGTAAGTTCCATATCTTTCAACAAGTTTTTTTAAGAAGGTTTGCTGTTATGGAATATAATACATAATACATACATTATTATAGCGTAGGTGAGTTTTAATTTTATCACCCATTATTTCAAAAGGCGCGTTTAGCCTAGTAGGTGTGTCCCTGCCTGCAAAGCTAGAGGTCCCAGGTTAGATTCCTGATATTATTTGTGTGACGAGTGCGAGTTATTTGTGTCTTGAGTCATGGATTTTTTCTCTATACTTAAGTATCTATTTCTCTTTACTTAAGTATGTCTTTCTCTAAATAGAATGATTCTCGTTGTCTATTACCAATAGTACAAGCCTAGAGCTTAGTTTAGGTTTAAGTTAATTTGTGTGAGGTTGTCCTGTGATATATTTATCTATTTATTTATCTATCAATAAATATTATAAAAACTAAAGTTGTTTTCATTGGTTTATTTATGTTTTTGTTTCTTCGTCAATCTATCAAAGTAGCATCAGACGACTAACTTTGACGTATTCATTTACTTTCAAGACACAAAAATCGACCATTTCTTTTAAGCAAAGATGTTTCTGACTCAGCGTTTTCAACTTAAAGCATTAGTTCATACTTCCATTCAGCATCGGCTTAGCTTTGAACTATTTTATTAATCAAGATAGTTATTTCTTCAAATTACTGGTCAAATCATTCTAGTTTGTAGGGTTGTAAAAAACACGACAACGTGAGATATTCGCTTTGTCCAAAGCGTGTCCTTAGGCGCAGCAGTTCAACGTCTACTAAGAAATATTTAAGACGATCAGTCATCAAGATTCGACCGCTTCTCTGTCAAGATAATTTTACTTTGAACCCCGGGGTGCTACTAGTGTTGTAATGGGACTCGAGTTCTGGGAGTCCTTTTTATTAAGACTCTGAACTAAAATGACTCAGTACATAAGAATTCCTTTATTGCAGAACTTTCAACCAAGCAAGTCTCACGAACTAAGTGAGTCTCGCGTAGGACTCGAGTCCTTTTTCTGCGTTCGAGTCCTTTGGTGTAGGGGGCCGAAATCGAGTCGTATTATTGTTTGATCCCACCTGAACTTCAACGATGATACTTACAGTACAGTTGTTAGTACGGCGGCGCAGCTCATGTTATTTTATGTTTTGTTATAGTAATGTAAATAATTATTACCTATTAACATACTTTAAATTTCAGTACTGTAAAACTTCGCGCCAGTCTCGGAGTCGTACTGAGAATCTAGATAGTCATAGTGAGTTCTTTTTTTTCGCAGACTCTAGCTAAAGAGAAAACTAGAGTCGCTGAACTCGCGCTCAATATCACGTTCCCCGATTTGTCTATTAAGTGAGTCGAGTAAACAAAATAAGAAATCCAGAACTCGAGCCTTTTACAACACTAGGTGCCAGCGTATTTTGCCAGAATTTATTATTAAATTTCTAACCCAGAAAAATAAATAAATTATAGCCTATGTCACTCCGTTATAATGTAGCATTATAATTGGTGCAAGAATTTTAGAAATCAGTCCAGTAGTTTTTGAGTTTATTCGTTACAAACATACAAAAATACAAACCATTCCTCTTCATAATATTAGTGTAGACAAGTAGACAATTATACTATTCTCATTCATTATCATCATGTACTCAAGAGATATGCTCTTGTCGGTGACGTAATTTCTAATCTTTCCTAATCTGAGCCTTGCGTTTAACACAATACGGCTTGTATTAAATAAATATCGCTTCTCGTGGGATCGTCAAAGTAGACGAAATCGCGGGCAGAATCTAGGAGCAACACCTAATACACATAAATTTGATAAAATCTACGACAAACTTTTTGTCTACTAAATACATACATAAGCTCACGCCTTTATTCCCAGAGTGTGGTAGGCAGAACTACAGAATTACTAACAACTCTAAAAACTTGTTACTAAATGTAAGCTCAGATAAAACACAAGCTCTTAAATCCTAGTTTAAATAAGGTTTTTTTGCGAAAAAAAATATATCTTCGCGGTCCACTGTTCCGGTGATTTTATACGAAGTTCTTATCTTGGTTTTTGCGAGACTTCAACTTTTTCGCGTGGTCATGACGGCAAATTAACTATGTTTAATGCGGTTTCCTTGAATTAAAATTGTAATTTTCACTATACACTGGAGACGGGATTTGACTAACCGACCGACGTGAAGATCTTTAAAGAAGGCCTATCATATGCCCAGCAGCGGACGTCCTTTTGCCGATATGACAAGGATAAATAGGCTGGAAAGGTGGATGTATGGACTGCATTTATACGTTTTTGTTAAAAAACCTACTTGTACTATTGTAGGTAAAATGGCATGTTAATTAATTGTTCAATGTTTTCGAGTAAACATATACTTACTGAACAAGTTCTTGTAAGATTATTCAAGGATGGTGTTGTTTACAGGAGAATGCACCAAGTGTCAAGAATATTGAAAACTTTAACAAGTATTTAGCCACTCAATGGTTCACAATAAAAAATACAGATATACTCTCGTGTTATAACCATCGCCACCGAACGACTAAATGATGTCGAGAGGTGGCGCAGTAAGATGAACAAAGTAATAAGGACCGACTTAAATTTGTTACATTTCGTGTCAATGCTTAGAGAAGAGGCAATTGTACAGGATTTTAAATGGATTCAAAATGCATTGCATGTTGATGTTTATCGCAAAAGGGGTAAAAAATGAATTGATTGAATAAAATTCATGAAATTGTAAACGTCTGCTTAGTTGGAGATAGAACCCTGGCTGGATAGATGTATTGTGAAGTTATCCTATCTGAAATATTAGATGGTTACTAAGATAAACTAGTGACACATTTTTTTTAAGTTCAACCTAAGCGTAGTAAACGTAGTTATGTTTATTTTAATGAAAGTTTTAATTCACTTGAAATTGCCATCGTAAGATTGCAGTAATTTACTTTTAATATTTCCTTCCATTATTGCTTGAGAAAAGTACTATACTATCCTCGGCCGGAACGGGGATTGAAGGACTCGGTCTATCTGGCCTCGTCTACGATTCGGCCATCTACCCCGAACTCGTCCTTAAATCCCGGACTTCACGGCCTCTTCAGTAATGTACTATTTTAATGAACTCGTACAAAAATATTGTTCACAATAGTGTCATAATCAAGCTTTTTAATCTCGTACCTTACTTAGGCCATTCAGCAAGCTTCGTGGCCTAAACACGGTACTCGACTAAAAAGCTCTATTATAACACGATTGAGAAAAATACTATTTTACATTTCGAGTTCGATTTCCGATTGGCAAATCATCTTAATTCTAGTGACTCATTCGCCCATTTGGCAAAGGACGTAGGAATCTGCACATGGTAAAACAAAGGAACAAGTACCTACTCAGTACCTACTGCATCGTTTTGTAAAATGAAAAAAACTCAATTATTTTTCTAAAAAAAAATTTATATCAGTAAATAATAAGATCGGTTATAAAGGCGTTTCGGAAATATTTATACCCTAAAAAATATTATATTAGGCAATAATAAGATCGGTTATAAAGGCATTTCGGAATTTTTTCTACAAGAAAATAAAAATATCAGAAAATACATCTATTAAATCGTAGAGATTTCTACAGTTTTACATTTTCCTACTAATATTATTTTGACTACAGTACAGGTTGTTCTTTATTTAACAGGTATTTAAATATTAACGTGTCGGTTAAGCTGTTCCGTAAACACGTAATTTTTGTACAACGTATTGTAAATGTTGAGATTGATTTGGATCGTGTCATTTATTTCAAGAAAATAGATGTATTCGTTTTCATCTGTACATATTAAAGAAGAAACTACTGAATCTGGGCACTTTAAATTTGGAGGGTATATAATTCCTTGGATATCATAGGGGTTGACTAAAAAGGGATTTTTGGAAATTCATCCCTAAAAACAGTTATACTAGTGAGAGTAGCGTGAAACAAATTCAACGCGTAAGTAGTCCCGGGTGTCCTCTAGTTTTCAATATAACTGTGAAACTGTTATAGAATAACAGTTTAAAACTATTCAGTCTCAATCATTAATCTGTACCTACGCTTCATAAGACCTAAATAACTACAGTATAGGTAGTTTCAACTCAGTTGAGGCCACGCACACTATAACACTGTCATGTAATGACAACGAGATAAGAACACTAATTTCAAAATCTCGTTGTCATTACATGACCGTATTATAGTGTGCGTGGCCTCAACTGAGTTGAAACTACCTATACGTACGCAGTAACCAAGTCAATTTATAAAAATATTTTGTAATTATCTCACAACCGTCCAATCGGCAACAATAGCACATAGTATAAAATAAATATACTTACTCGAATACAATATCCAGACACCACCTCAGCACATCGACACATGAAACATATTTATTCGAGATACCTCCTTGGCACGCAAATTGGCGCACTCTGTATGCAGGACACAGTGGCGGACGGGCCCCGAATCGCAATGACGCCTATTATTTTATACAAAATTGAAATGTCAGCAGGTTCATTTTGTCACAGTCTATTTAAGATACAGTATGATCTTTTTTATGTAAGCCTACAGGGTAGTACTTAAAGGATTACTCTAATTAATGTACAGTCAACCAATTTGATTCCTAGGCCACTATGGACTTTGTCAACGTGACGTTGTAAACCAAATAATAGGGAGTCTCTTACGTTTTGGTTGACAACGTCACTTTAACATAGTCCAAAGTGGCCTAGAAATCAAATTGGTTGACTGTACACGTTAGAGTTTTCGTGCTTAATGTACTGTAAAGTAATTAATCTGCACCTGCTGTCATCACCCCTATTGGGCTATTTTTCCGCTACAACATGCATAAATTATCCTATGTTTACCATCCCTTAATTCAGTCGAGCAAATTAGCATAGCGCTCTATTCAATAGGAAAACATGCCGCACCTGGTGTCCATATTGTAAACAGAGCCTGTTTTCCTAACTTATTAGATATATTTCGTTGAATACATTAATTAATACATTTTACGTATTATTTTATCGAATCAACTGTCATCGAATTTTTATTTAATCGAAAGGCGTTTCTCGCTGCGTGACTTTTTTAGTAGTTAAGTACGTAATGTACCTATGTAATTAATGTTAAAGTTATCCTGAAAACATCATAGTTTTAGTAGCAAATAGCGTCCAATGAATTTAATTTCGATGAAATGATGCTATCATTATAGAATAATGGGTTACCATATCTTACATGTCACATATATGTTTGTAATAAAATGTTTAAATTTTTTTTTGAATATAGTTATTACCTAGCTGGAGGGTATAAATTAAGTTTACCAATCTGTTTGATATGTGTAGGTAATCACTATCAAGAATTTTCAGGGATAAAAGGTACCCTTTGTCAATCTTCAAACTTTCCCTTTGCCAAATTATATTAAATTTTATTACCAATTGGAAAAACAATGTTCGGGCTTGCTTTAACGTTTAATGCATGATGTAGTATGAGGAAAAGGGTGTAGCTAAATAATAAAAATCAAAAATTAACTTTCTTTCTATATTAGTTTAAAAGCACAGCTACTACAATTCTCGTGCCTCGCACCGTGGTCGAGAGGCGTCTGCTGAAATTATATAAAAACAAAGCCGGTGTTCCATCGAACCGTTAGTTTAAAAATTCAAACCATTAAACGGCCAGTTAACAAAAAGGAAAAGTGCAATAAGGTGTATTCTTATAATACAACCTTATTTCACTACATCCCTCGTCCCTCTGGAAGTAGGGATGAAACCTAACAGGCCCTAACAACTAACTATACCAGGCATGAACAGAGTTTACTCGTCCAGTCTTGCTGGATAGCCTGCTGTGCGATTAACATGTCGATCTTAGAATGTGTCATTTAAATAAATCGACCACCATAATAACACAGGAAGCTTCCGCCCATTGAAAACCTGGCCAAAAAGCAGGGCGGCAAGTATGGAGAAAAAGAACCTGCCTACCTAACTCTCAAAAGAAAATAATGTCAATCCGCGCATTGAAGATGCCGGATTGCCTCACAAAGGTAATTGAGGAATCTCGTCCCTCTGGAAACAAGGATGAAGCTTATTTGAAGACAATAGCGGACCTCTGTCCCTTTCATCTGTCAGTGCTTCGACCTCTATCGGATCACTCTCGGATTCAAGTTATCTAAAAACAAAGTTAAAAGTTTTATTTTATTAGAACCCTATCTCAATAAAATCATCAAAACATTATATAAAATAGAAGCGCCTGTGTCACACATCTCAGCCTGAGATATGGACACAGCGTCTTCGCAGAATGATGATGGACTGCATCTCTTCCTGATGTCGCATCAGGTGAGTGCAGCATCAGCAAACTGCCAAGCACAATCCAAAATTGTGCAGCTTGCAAGTCATCGGTTTGAGTACATGAAAAAGAAAAGCCAAACAACACCCAAACCAACAACATCAACTTCAGGTTCAAGTCTGAGCCCAGAAGAGCAGTCTTTCTTCGGATTCGAAGATTTAGTCATAACTACCGTTATGGACGACTCAACCCAGGAAGTAGAGCCGCAGCTGTATTTAGAGAGCTTAGAATCTCGAGTACACGCCGCGCTAAAATCCTCCAAAGGGTTTCATGACCTCGTTCAAATTGCGGAATCATATGACAATGATTCGAAGATGAACATTAGACTCAATACATCACCCGTCAAACCCGACGATATTCAGTCCCTGATTGAAGGATTAGATATCAAAGATACCGCGAAAGTAGATACACCTTATGGTGAATTTACAATTCCGATTCCGACCTCTAAAACCATCCTCAAATATCAGAAAGTACTGGATAACGCAGCTGCCGCTAATATTAAAACGCTCCAAGATCTCTCTCAAGTAACAGGGGTCAAGAACGTCAATATTGCCGCGACTGTTAAAAACATCAGCACTGCTAGCGAACAAGCGGTCAACAATCTATCTAAAAGTTCAGAGCGAAAAGATGTACTCAAGAGTATATTACCCGTGATGATCATAGAGAGAATAAAAGAACGTGAACTAGCTAGAATCAGTGATTACTATAGCAAACCAGAGATGTGGGTCGATCCCCTAACTCAAGGTCTGTGGGTAGTAAACCCTTGCGACACGCACCCCGCCATAGGCGTTGCGCGAGTAAGGAAAGTCGTCTCAGTTTACGAGCTTGACGACAACCTCACCCAGAGTTTGATAGCTTTATCGTTCTCTCGGAACCCGCGTGAGACAGCTTCTGCGAAGCTAAATCTTTACGCAGAGGTTAGAGGTAACAAACGAGCTGATATCAAAGCCGACCCAAAGAAGGTACTATCCGTGGTATTTTCAGAGGCGGAGTTGAGTCAGAGCGAAATAAAGGCAATGATATTCACGAAACCACGTGATGCAACATCCTTGTGTCCAGCGTGCAGTACGCACGTTGAGATAGAAGGCGTTACATATCACAATGAATGCACAGTCATTCAATGGTTGGTGGATAACTTTTTCTTTAAATATGACAAGACGCTAGGCGTCCTATCGACTCAAAGAGTCGTGTACTTGGACCCGAATCAGCGTTGTCTACTGGAGTCAATCCAGAAACACCACCGTACTTTAAACTCACCCTTTAAGATAAAAGGAGGGGCGAAGTACGAAGTCATCCAACACGATGGAACGGGTTTCAAAACTCATACCCGATTTTCAACTAATCCAACAATGGTTCCCGGAACCTCGGAATGGTTGGACGCCCGTCGTAAAGAAGATGAAAGGAAGAAGAGTCAACGTTCTACTACTCACTAGCTACTACAATTCTCGTGCCTCGCACCGTGGTCGAGAGGCGTCTGCTGAAATTATATAAAAACAAAGCCGGTGTTCCATCGAACCGTTAGTTTAAAAATTCAAACCATTAAACGGCCAGTTAACAAAAAGGAAAAGTGCAATAAGGTGTATTCTTATAATACAACCTTATTTCACTACAGTAGGATGCATCCAACGCTACAAACAACCCAAAAAATATTATAATCAGCACACAGGACTAACAAAATGAAATAATGCACTTAAAGGTCAAAGAAGATGCCAACAAAACTTCACTATAGGTAATCATCAAATGCAAGTTATAGTAACATACCAAAATAACAGTGAGTAAAACATAAAACCGGGCAAGAGCATGTCGGACCATGCTCAGTATAGGGTTCCGAAGCCGTAACGACCAACACAAAAAACTATCTCAAAAATCAACATGTATGAACCAATTTTCTATTTAAAGTTATTTGGCGCTGTCTTAGATGATTTTTGGTAGGTATAAACCCGTTAGTCGCCTGTAGGTATCTCAGGAACTAATTAAGTCTACTTATTGTTAGTAATGATTATTTTTCTTATAAATTCGTATATAATATCTCAAACAAGAGCCAAGCTTTTAAGTGTGAGATCAGTATACCTATGTAGGTAGTTAGGTATCTAAACTGCTTCAAACCGACTTTAAATTACAATAAAAGTTAAATCTTTTATAATATAGTAATTAATAGAAATTGAAAAAAAAAACAAGGTCCAGTAAATAGAATTTTAAGTTTTCCAAACGATAGGTACTCAGCTCAAATCAATAATCTAATCGAAAATTTGTAAACTTTCAGATCGCAAATCGCAAACTTGTAGGTAGCATTCCGGGGCACGTCCAAACAGCATCATCGCTCGATTTGTTGCTTGGACAGTTTGACTCCCCCCGCGCGTCCTGCACGCCCCGTTAACAAATGTTCTATCAAAGTTATCATAGGCGATTTTGATAGGTATAAACACTTTAGTCGCCTGTATCTCAGGAACTTATCATGTCTACATAGCCGTGATAGTTTTCCTTTAAAATTCGTTATATGCGCTTTCGTTAAAGATATTTTTCAGATTTTTAGTATTTGTAGTTTTGGCTGTAGGGGGGGGGGGACACTTGACTCTAACAAAAAATAGCGCTTTAAAACTTAATATTTCATAAACGGATCCCTTAATCGAAAAATTGTTTCCATAAACCCGCAATATTTTTGAAAGACCTATCCAACGACACCCCACACTATGGGGTAGGCAAGAAAAAAAAAAGGCATCCCCACGTTACGTGTAGGGGAGGTGCATTAAAAAAATATATTTTCCAAAATTTTATTCTACCACTTTGTTGGCGTGACTAATATGTATATTCATGCCAAATTACAGCTTTCTAGTACTACGAGTCTCTGAGCTAGACTGGGGACGGACGGACGGACGGACGGACGGACGGACGGACGGATATGGCGAAACTATAAGGGTTCCTAGTTTGACTACGGAACCCTAAAAATCACCCTTTTACCCCAACACTAGGGTGTCCAACTCAACTTTATCAACCGAGTACAAAAACTCTACAAGGGTGACCATCTTCGCAGCTATTAAACGGATGGACCGCTCGCTCATTGGTTAAAAGCATCCTGACCTTTTCGTTTCACGCTCCCTCGATTTCTCACTTAGTCCTGTTTTTTGTCAGATAGAGTGGGAATGGTTATTTCATACAATATTGGTGAATTCAGTAGCAAATGCTACTTAAGTTAACACAGTCCTTTATATCATTAGGGCTAGTATTTGCATGCGATTCTGTCTGCAATATATTTTTTTTGTTCTTTTTGGGACTTTATCAATTACACCTACATAAAAAGCCTTTTGTCTGGGTCTGCCTAAAACGCAGTTTGACTAAATCACGTTATGCCTAGACCAACCGAGAATAGTCGTACTAAGACTTAGGCCGAATGAGCTTTTGTCCTAAAGCGAACTTGGCACAGTGAGACTCGGACGTATTACGATTTTGTCCTAAAGCAAATTCAGCTGAGTGAGACTTGAACTTAAAACGATTTTGTCCAAAAGCGAATTTCCCCTTCTTCCCCAAAACTAAATTTAGCAGAGTCGACGGAGCTCCGCTTTTGCGGAGCTCCTATTTCTGGGTGGTTTTGGCCCTCCGGGCCTGCTGCAAAACTAACATAACCTAAACCTACCTCATATTTGTGGTACTTTTGTCTATAGGCGTAACGTGTTTTAGCCTAACTGCTAATTAGGCGTATCGCGAAATGGACAAACAGCTACTTAGGCTTACTACGTTTTGGACATATTGCGAAATAGGTGATATGAGTAATAGGTCAATAGCGATTTAGACGAATAGCGAATTTCAAATGAAGTTTTGTCGTAATGCGAATTTGTCAAACTGCGTTTTAGGCAGACCCAGACAAAAGGCACCGAGAATAGGACCTATACTGCTGTATTACCAACGAAGGCAGTAAGGGCTGGTACAGACGGACAGTATTTGAACTGCAACCCAGCTGCAAAATGATAGTTCTAGTTCAGATTGAGTGCAGTTGACGTACAGTCGGCCAAACATGTGGTCTACCACACTACGGTTGAAGTTCATTTGCACGTCATGATACTACAAGTTTGAGTTTCCCTCGTAATAATAATATTATCACAGTGACAAGTGTTAGCGATAATTAGATCTCACAGAAACTTTTGTCAAAACTGGTAGACCACTTTCTTGATCAACCGTACTTACGTTTTGATGCAGTTACGTCAACTGCATCAGAACTGCACTTAACCTGCCATTTTGCAGTTCGTCTGTACCGGCCGCAAATGCAATACATTACTTAGTCGACACTCTATACTCTATTGGAAACCACAGTGAATTAAAAATGCTTATACTACTTCTATGGAGTTAGCCACCTTCTTTGGTTAATACTTCAAGTATGGCTGCATTTCTTCCTTGAATAGGTCGCACGTCACTTAATTAATGAAAATTAATCGAATTTAAAGTTAAACCCTTCCTAAACCTAGCTATTAAAAAAGGTATCGACCCCTATATCTTGTTAAGAAATACTTTGTTTTGTTAGCATTCGCTTGATTCAATTTCATTTGCCAGCAGTTCAATTTGCTGGAATTTTATAGTTTCGATATAATCCTCCTTAATATTAAATAACAACGAACTCAATATTAACTTAACAAATATCTCTCATAAGACGGTATTACCGGCGAAGTGTTTGGATTCCATTTTCCCTTGCACTATAAAAATAAGTATTTCCGCTCTATTTCCTGCCAGTGCTTATTTCAGTGTCCATTCCCAAGGATCGGACGTCAAAGATAGCGTATATAACACGGCAATTGACACTAGAAAACGTGTAGGGAGGAAAAAACCAGTCAAGTTCTAATCGGACTCTCGCACCGACGGTTCCGTACCTCCGTGTTCGTATTATCGAGACGCTGGCTACAGTTCAAAATTGTTTTTTTAAGGTTCTGACGAAAAAAAAAATGACAAAAACTTTAGTAAAAAAGGGGTCAGATCCTTGTTGTGGATGGGTTAAAATAAATATTATGACCTGTAGTTCAATCTTTTTTATTTCTCTCATCCGATTTAAAGCAACAGTTTTTGATTAAAAATCTTACAAATATAGCTAAGGGTGTAGCTTTATTTTACAATTTGTATAGTAAATGTAGCCTTAGAGATTTCTCCAAATCTTATGCGGATAAAAACAGAAGTTATCATTCGTATACTAGCTATGTACTCAGTCCTATCAGGCTTACAATAAAATATGTCACACGTTAGAAACACATTAAAAGTAACAACTACAAAATTGATATGTTGTAAACAGTATTAATTATAAAACAAATTAAAGTAACGTTATTTATATAAATGCTATCAATAACAAACATGATTTTGATAAAATATGCAAAATAAACAATTGTGATGATGAAAAGTTACAAACTAGTTCATAGGGCTGTAAATTCAGTGGAAAATGTGGAGAGGGGTAGAGGCGCTGGGGTTTCAATCTTATTATCTACATTGGCACCGGGTAGAGACCACGTGGAGCTCCCAGCTGCTGTAATCCTGGGTCCCATATTATCGTAGGCCGATTTCAAAAAGCACGTCCGACTCCGCCTCGGCAGTGTCGCACCACCACCAAGCAAATCGGGATACTCATCATTATGACCGGATACTTGCACGGATATAAAAATATTTCCGTACGGAGCCGGCAACGCAAATTCCGCAGGTGGAGGAAGAAATGAACCCGGCGGACCCTCTATCGTAATCTGTACGGGGTCTAGACATCTGGTATCTTCACTGTCCATCGACATAGATCTGTCCAGCATTTCAAAGCCATATGAAGAGCCTAAGTCACCGCTTGTTCTATCACAGCTGACAGCTAGAGAAGTGTCAAGGAGCTTCTTCTCTTGGTCAGTAAAACTCCTGCTTGGTGGTACTCGCTGCCGTTTGCTGTTCAAGCAAACGCAAGCCGCTACGAAACCTAATGCCAACAGAATTGCCATGGAACCTGCTACCATGAAAAGGGTTGAATAGTCAGGAGCAACGCGGGCCGTTGCTGTTCGCGCTTTGGGTAACACAAGGGTCATGTAAGCGTTCGCTTCCCCTGCTGAACTCTTCGCACTACATTTCCACTCACCAGATAAATGGCTAGTCACGTTCGTTATGGTCACGTTGACCCACTGCGCACTTTTATTTATCACGTCGTCACTATACTCATTAAAATGTTCAATTTGATATCTATGTATAATTATTTCACTATCCTTGAAAGTGTCGTTGTTTACTTCCGTATCGCGCCAATACCACGCTACTGTAGGCTTGGGATCGCCTCGAGTGAAGCATCCAAATCTAATATCAGCACCGGATTCTGTTCTGATAACTCTTGGACTCGATACGGCAAAAGGCGGACAAACCATGTCCTCTCCCTTGATCAAACGCCATGATAATTGCGTCGCCTTCTCTGGGCCGCTACAAGTCACTTCTTCGTTTCCAAGATTACTATTCAAAAACCACTCATGAAATTGTCTTAATCTACAATCACAATGCCACGGGTTCTCGGATAACGTCAAAGTTTTCAGCACGGGAAGGTTAAACGTATTCTCGTGAACATAAGTTAGTAAATTTTGATGTACGTGCACAGTTTCCAGCGCGCGTAAGTTCACCAAAGCAAACGGATGAATACTGTGTAAGCGGCATCTCGAAAGTTCTAGTTTCTTTAGATGCTGCAGTGACGGAAACTGTTCCGCAATTAGCGTGCTCAAAGGGTTGTCGTTCAGTACTAAGAGCCTGAGACGTACGTTGCCACGAAACGTGTCAGGTGACAGTTGAAGCAATTCGTTCTGAGATAAGTCTAGCTCTACTAAAATTCGAAGTTCCCGGAACGCGTTCGGACTTACGGCACGTAAATTGGTCGCGCTGAGATTCAGACGTTGTAAGTTTAACAATTCTATGCTCGCGAAAGCGTCTTGCTCTAGCAATTTTAATGGATTTCCGTGCAAGTCGAGAACTTGTATATCCGCTGCCAAATGGGGAATTCTTTCTAGTCCTGCAGATACACAGGTAGCTGTTTTCTTTCCCGATGACCATTTGCAGTGACAGAGCGCAATATGGTCGCAATTCAGCCAGTCGCTTCCAGTTTGATTCACTAGCACGAGTATTAGCCAATACCCGAGCCAAGACGCTCGAATGCCCATTTCATAGCAGACTCCTTTTGACGTTTACCTGAAACAAAACGGAGGCTTTTAGTGAGGGGCTCGATCAAGGGTACACGGTGGCAATAATTGGCGTAGGGTTCCGAGGCCCTTTAGCGCACAAGGATCTTCAAAGACCCTTGATTATATAGACGTCAGTAATTAATAGTAGTCGCTTGCCGTGGCGTATCACACTGACCTATCTATGTGGAACGTGCTTAATGAAGATCAGACATCAGATAGGGACTTGTTTAATTATGATTGACGGGGCAACAACAAAGGAGCGATGAAGATATAATATCTGTACTGGAATACACGAAGGGCATTCTGTCTGCGGCTTGCTGCGTAACTGTAATTAGTCGCTTGTTTGTTTCTGAATGATTATTCAATGAGCTCCTATAGTTGCGTATATTGATTAGGCGTTTGATGTTCAAACATGATCACTATAAATTAAGATTCAAAAACAATGTACTAGATTACTGTTTTAACTATATTTTACCAGTGCTTCTATAACGCAATGGTTAAACTTAATTTACTGAAGCGAAAGCAACTATAGGGGCCCTAATTCTACTTGGTAAAGCAATATTATGACAATTTTATCGAAATGTTTTAATTCGGCCATATATACCTAAGGTGCTAACAAATTAGTCATGGATATTTTTACAGCTGATAGTACTCGGTTCTCGGAGTACATTTAAGTATGAAACATCATAGGTTTTCTTATGATTTTTAGGAGAAAACTAGGAAACCAATTTGCTACGTTAAAATACCCTGATAATAAGATAATTAAATGAGACCTCTTTAGACATTCTAGAACCTCTTTAAACTATCATTCAAGTGGCCTCTTGATAAATAAAATACTTGTCATTTACGAACACGACTTTTGACAAACAGTGTTAAACATCTTGACATGTACATAATAGGGGTGATTATTTTAAAGACTAATTATAATTTATATTTTTTGTTCGGTAAATTAAAACAATAAAATGATATACAAAGGTTCCTTAATTACAGTTAAAAGTTAAATGTTTTAATGTAATGTATTATCTCTTAAAATATCCGTGACTAATTTGTTAGCACCTTATGTAAATTTGTACTGTCAAATACATAAGACAGTAACTTTACATCACTATAACATGTCAAAAGCCACGTTATTTTACTAAGTACAATAGAGCCCCAGAAAAATATATTTTGGCTTTACAAGAAAAAATAAGATGTGATAAAAAAACGTACATACGAGTATTATACAGTGGTGGTCACATAATAAGGGACGCTTGCATTTTTCCCATACGATTTCCTACAAAGATTACTTTTCAATTTTGACCACCTAATAAAACAACAAGACAAAAAACATTGACTGGTGCATTTGTTAGACCCTTACCTCAAAAGCATAATCTTTCAATAGAATATTTTACTTGAAGCCATCCTTCGCATGGCTTTCTACATTATTATAATGAATTTGTTGCATTTAATATTTCGTCGCATTTAGTTTCGATCGATGTTTATTCGGGACTCTATTTCGTTCGCACCAAAATGTTGTAAAAATACTTGTAAACGTGTTTTGTTCCTGTAGTTTCATGACAAGTGCTATCAAACTCATTGAAATATTCTCTTTGTGACTTGTAAATAATAGACAATACTCTGTCAATGCGACATTAAAGTGCGGTGACATTGGAGTCAGATACAATAATTATACTTATATAATATAATTCAATATTTGTGTGAAAATAATGGAGCATAATGAACCTGGATCCGCCTGTGGTAGGAGAGGTACTTTCGAATTTATCGATAGTTCACATGGGGAGGAAATTTAAAAAAAGGCAGGGTGCAGTAGGAAAAATGACTCCGGGACAATCAGTTTTACGTGTTCAACGAAATTTTGCAACGGCACTATCGTCCTTAATCCCATCAAAACGGAAATAGTGCGACTTGTACGCCGAAATTCGAAAGCATCAACGTAGAAAAATCTACGGCCAAATTAAAAAGAAATTAATTACCGATTATAGACCGGTACCACATTTTTTTCAACAAGAAATGACCAAATTTTGTACACCAGAATGTACTGACAAAGTCCTATCATTTTTTATTAAGCGACTAAAAAAATACCGGTAACTAAACATATAAAAATGTATCAGATGTGATTATTCCAGAGCATTTAGTTCGCAATTTTTTATGTGTTCAGACTGATGTATACCTTATATTCTTTAATCCATAGTGCAAAAATTATATCAAAATTGTGGAGACCTTTTTTTGTGAATGGAACGTTTAAGTTAGTACCACACCCATACACACATCTATACACATTGCACGGGGACATCGGTAAAGATAACGATCAAACAAAAATTATTCCTTTTGTATATGCCCTGTTAACAAATAAGCAGCAAGCAACATATGAAACATTGTTGTAATAAGATAAGAGAAACCGTACCAAATTTTAACCCAAAAGTAACAAAAAAGCCGATTTTGAATAAGCTGCAATGAATGCACTGCGAATAATATTTCCACGCGGTGAGATGTCAGGGTGCTATTTTCACTTTGTTATAAGCTGCTGCATATCGTTTAATAGTGAAAGCAGCCATTATATAAAGAAATGCCTAGCTACAACTCACCTTCCGCAATCCAAAATGATCGAAGCCTGGTTTAGCGTTTTAGAACAAGCACTAGCGTTGCCAAACATGGATATATTTAATTATCATTTGAGTAACCAATGGTTATGTACTACAAATATGGGCATGTTATCGCGCTTTTAAGAACGCCATGGGATAAATAATGTGTTATAAGAGTGGCACGGTCAAATTAACAAACTGTTTAAACCATTTATGCCCGGTTTTATAAAGCCCCGTTAGTAAATGTGTCAGATCAAATTTTAGTAACTTCATACAAGTTTTGACATTTCTGACCGAAATTTGATCTAACGGATCTTTATAAAACCCAGCCTTAATGTATTATGTTTAACATAAGTTTTGAACGACGAATCCATAACAGTCAACTTTAATTTGTTGCGAAATGAATTAGATATACGAGTACCAATATTTCGCAATCGATAAAGAAACTTCAACGTTAAGGATTTTAAAATACATTATAATATCGTAAATTCTTATACAGGGTGCCTAGGACTCTTGAACAGTGAATAAACTTGCCACGTTGAAATCTATCCACGTTAAGCACCTATTTCTTGACTCTTTAATTATTATTTTTTCACGTTCGTATTAGTAAGTCGCAGCTGGTTTTCAATTTTATTTTATGTTTATATAATAAAGCAAATTTCTGTTAGTTTAAGGAAATAGTTATATATAGTTTTAGTTATAATTTTATGCATAAAAACAGATTTATTCACTTTAGTTAATTTTTCTGCCAAATTAATTAGAGTTATAATAATGATGGTTATACACATTCTGGCCATCCCTAAAAACTGCAAAATCTTGTCAGCAAACTTTGAACTCTGACAGTCATTAAATATAACCTCCGACGTCGCGATAAGCCTGCAGTCCGAGACTAATTGGGATCCTTGACCTTTGCTGCAGTAATTAATGCCGGAATATTATTAACTGTCCACCCGGGCGAAATTAGTTTACGTGCTGGATCACCTAGAAGCACGTTTTGCATTATTTTAAAACATATTATTTAGGAGGATTGTGAAGAGACAATCTGTCAAAGAAGGTCCATACAAATTTAGCTCCGGGCGATAACGTTTTTCACCCCCTAAATCACGTTCGTTTTCATAATAATATGTTTTGAACAAGTTGTAGTTACGAGTATTATATGCGCCGAAATTACTGCATGCAAATTACTAGTATACCTATATTTGACATCTAATAGTGAACTTTGTTTTATGACCAACGGTTTAAACCAACTTTAAAAATGGACGATGTTCCATGTTCCACTGAACGTATTTTTTTAAATGTATTTTCACCGATTATTCCGTCAATTATGGACCAATTTTAAAAAATCTTTCTTGGTTTGATAGGGTGTCCCTTCGAGATGAACCTATTGTCAACCAATCCGAATTTCTCTTTCCTATCAATAGTATTCATCATCCGATCATGCTCTTCGCATGCTGATAGAACACGTTTCTGGCAATTTATCCGTTGCAATGTTCATTTACAAGATTGTGGCGAACTTCTACGCACTTGGTACGAAACACACTAGTCAGTTGGTAAAAGATAAGTTGCGTCCTCAGGAGGACAAAAGATTCTGGCAAAGTTTGTACACACAGCAACACATCTAGCTATACACTTCAGAAATCTGAAATATTGCATGAAAGAGAGTCGCACTAGAATGCGAATGTTGTTGACATAATACACATATACAGGGTTATTCGTAAGTCGACCTATTCCCGTTAGGAGGCGATAGGGGTGACCATTTGCGATAATTTTGATCCCCATATGCATTATGCAAAAGTGAACCATTTTTGAGTTATCGCGTTTTTTAGTTTTTTTTTAAATTAGTCAGAAATTCAACTTGAAAAATTTATTACAAAAAAAGTATCAAATTAAATCTATTTTTTATTTCTGATATACAAAATCAATTAAACACTGGTTATCAATATTAAAATATTATCAATATTATTTGGTTATTGGTGGTCTCAATATTAAAATAGTAATTATAGGTCCAAATTTAAAAAAGCGAGACGGAAAACGAAAATTTTTCAATATTTTTTTGCGATCGCTTTCCACTAAAATGCCTTACAAACAAAAAAAACGTTATAAAACTTGGCTTGCAGAATATTTTAAAAACTTAACTGTTTTCTTAGCTTTCCAAAAATGCATAACAACTAGGAACTTATTTATAAAAAAAACTGAAAAAAATCATCACAAAGGAAGCGGGCGGAAATTCGTATTCGAACTAAACTAAATTTTAGTTTAGAAGTTCTGACTCAGAAATGCAACTTCAAAAATTAAAATAAAAAAAAATACCAAATTTAAGTCAACTTTTTTTTATTTGCTTTTGTACAAGGTGAAATTTTTGTTCTTATGCAATATTAAAAAAAATATTATCTGTACACGTTTGAGAATACGAGGCCGATAACTAAAAAATACATGTTTTTTTATCAAACTCCAACATAAATTACACGAAAACAGAAAAATTTACCAATACATTTGGCGTGCAGATAACACATAAAAAATTGACGTTTTTCCAGCTTTCTAACGAGCTATTAAAACTAATATGATTTTTGTTCAAGATTGCTTGAAAAAATTGATCACAAAGAAAGTAACAAGGAAGTCACGTCCGAACATAACTTAAAATTAACTAACTACATACAGACATACATAAACTCACGCCTTCATTCCCAAAGTGGGGTAGGCAGAGCTAAAGAATTACCAACAACTAAATCTATCAAAAGTAACTGTTATACTCGTAAACACAAATAACAACAATAATTTCTGTAAAAAGTAACAAATTTAAAACTAATAAAATAAACAATTAAAATTTAAATAATCAGGATTTTTATAGTTCATTTTCAAAATGGCTACCTCCATTTCTTACGCAGATACGCATCCTTTTTCGTAACTGTGACTTATGTAGTTAGTTAATTTTAAGTTATGTTCGGACGTGACTTCCTTGTTACTTTCTTTGTGATCAATTTTTTCAAGCAATCTTTAACAAAATTCATATTAGTTTTAATAGCTCGTTAGAAAGCTGGAAAAACGTCAATTTTTTGTGTTATCTGCATGCCAAATGTATTGGTAAATTTTTCTGTTTTCGTGTAATTTATGTTGGAGTTTGATAAAAAAACATGTATTTTTTAGTTTTCGGCCTCGCATTCTCAAACGTGTACAGATAATATTTTTTTTAATATTGCATAAGAACAACAATTTCATCTTGTATTAAATGCAAATAAAAAAAGTTGACTTAAATTTGGTACTTTTTTTTATTTTAATGTTTGAAGTTGCATTTCTGACTCAGAACTTCTAAACTAAAATTTAGTTTAGTTCGAATATGAATTTCCGCCCGCTTCCTTTGTGATGATTTTTTTCAGTTTTTTTTTTAAATAAGTTCCTAGTTGTTATGCATTTTTGGAGAGCTTAGAAAACCGTTAAGTTTTTAAAATATTCTGCAAGCCAAGTTTTATAGCGTTTTTTTTGTTTGTAAGGCATTTTAGTGCAAATAAAAAAAGTTGACTTAAATTTGGTATTTTTTTTTATTTTAATGTTTGAAGTTGCATTTCTGAGTCAGAACTTCTAAACTAAAATTTAGTTTAGTTCGAATATGAATTTCCGCCCGCTTCCTTTGTGATGATTTTTTTCAGTTTTTTTTATAAATAAGTTCCTAGTTGTTATGCATTTTTGGAGAGCTTAGAAAACAGTTAAGTTTTTAAAATATTCTGCAAGCCAAGTTTTATAGCGTTTTTTTTGTTTGTAAGGCATTTTAGTCGAAAGCGATCGCAAAAAAATATTGAAAAATTTTCGTTTTCCGTCTCGCTTTTTTAAATTTGGACCGATAATTACTGTTTTAATATTGAGAAATAACCAGTGTTTAATTGATTTTGTAAATCAGAAATAAAAAATAGATTTAATTTGATACTTTTTTTGTAATAAATTTTTCAAGTTGAATTTCTGACTAATTTAAAAAAAAACTAAAAAACGCGATAACTCAAAAATGGTTCACTTTTGCATAATGCATATGGGGATCAAAATTATCGCAAATGGTCACCCCTATCGCCTCCTAACGGGAATTGGTCGACTTACCAATAACCCTGTATACATCTCTTTCTTTTTCTCTCTGCGCTCTGTCTTTAATGGTTAGTTAGGTGTGATGTTGTGTGTACAAATGGACAGTTGGATGCCGTTGTGCTAACGTGTTATTAGGTGCTGATGCAATGTTACTAATTCGATATGACGCTACTCTTTCCGCGTTTATTGAGAGCGCATTTTATCAAGAAGAAGTTTACACCCTCCTAATGATGCGAAAAGGAAAGGACCCCGCAGCGAATGTATGAAAAAATGGTCTTCAGTCAAATTTGCTGAAATTCTGGTATAATGTAGGTTTTGACTTCCTTGTTAAAATTGTATATGGGCGTAAGCACCACAAATGACTAGTTTCTGCATAACTTAATTTAATTAGAAAATTAATGTGAACTGTGAAGTACTCGTAAAATAATCAGTAGTGTGATCTTTTCAATATGACCTATTTGTTAGTACTTAAACTAATGTCAATATTGTTGACGTGAGACGTTAGCGGGCAAGGTAATACGTGGGACATAATTATTTTTATTTAAAGTAATGCAAGCAAATATTTACCTACTGCTATAATGGCTTTCAGAAATACCATATTGTGCTTTGTTTGCAATAACAGTTTTAGCCCACGAGCGGTGAGACGAATTCCAATGGAACAACAGCTAAAAATTCAAGTTGCTATTCAATATAGAGAGCAGATGAATATTAATCCTGGCGAGTATGGTGAGGCGTCGAGAGTCTGTATAAATTGTGATAGAATACTGTGTGTAAATGGATCTGATTGTATCCAACTTAATGTTTTGCGGTTTTATTCTAGTCATGCTTGCATGATTTGTCAATCCCTAAATCGACCCCGGTTACCTGTTAAAGCTGCAGCAAACCTTTTTGTTGATAAAAATATATTCATTCCATCTTCAGCTCGATGCTGTGCTGACCATTTAAATTCGGATGGATTATTACGTGTAGAACTTGGCCTCAACTTACAAACAATTAGACGACCAGACATACTTAAGGGAATGGAATTAGACAGATTTCTTCAGACGTTACGCGAACAAGCAAAACCAGATTCATATGTATCAAACATATGTTGCAGTGCCTGGCGAAACAGTGTCTAAAAAAGGTTTATTCATGTTCCTGATGAAAATTCGTCAGGGCCTCTCGGATGATTTTCTCAGGATTATATTTAAATACAATACAAGACAAGCTGTGAGTCTTGTTATAGCTTCAATCAGAAAAGTGTTAATGCAAAGATTTGTTCCTGATTCTATTGGTTTTGCCAGCATTACTCGTGAAGATTTATTTGATAGACATGTCACGCCTTTTGCGAATGCTCTTTACAATTCCAATGAAAATGATCCTAAAGCAATAGTTATTGTAGATACTACATACAGCTATATGTCCTTAAGAAAATCCTTTTCTATTCAAAAAAAACGGCATTTGATAAAACCTGGGCTAGTAGTAGCTCCCAATGGCTTTATCCTGGATATTTATGGACCTTATTTTTCAAATCATCGGAATAATGATGCAAGTATTTTGGTTAACGAGTTCGAAAGGGACGACAATCCAGACAGTAGTATGGAGAATTGGTTCCAAGCTGGTGATATATTTTTGGTAGACAAAGGTTATCGTGATGCAGTACCGCACCTTGTAAATAAAGGCTTCGAATGTAAAATGCCGGCGTCTCTACAGCCTGGTCAACGTCAACTTGGTACACAAGAAGCTAATGCATCACGCTCAGTAACAATGTTGAGATGGATTGTAGAGTCTCGTAATGGTCACTTACAATCAATATTCAAGTTCTTTTAAGGCGTTATTCCTAGGGCACATGTTCTTCATTTGGACGAATTCTTGAAAATAGCTGGGGCATTCATTAATAGATATCATGACCCAATTGTTATGGAATATGCTAACGTTGTTTTGGGCAGAGAGTTGCGGGATCGAATAAATGAAGTTAATGTCATTCAAGCTCGTGTCGAATCAGAAAATCTTGCGAGAAGGAATGCCGCATGGCATTCTTTAAATGAAAACCATGTTCCAAACTTCCCTGTATTAAGTAACGAAGCTCTTAAAAAATATACTGTTGGAACATATCAAATCTATTTAGCCCCAGCTTACATACAAGACAAACTGGACCACGATGGATCAGAATTATTTCAGTTCGATGAACTTAATCATGAGCAAGGGTTTTTACGCGTGAGAATTTATTCACGCTTCCGGAATCAAACCAAATACCAACTATGGATTGCCTACCGTTATGATATTGATGAAGAATATGATGATAATAGTGAATTAATTCTGGGACACTATTGCATGTGCATGACAGGTGCTAGAACTATAGGGTGTTGTGCCCATGTAGCGAGTGTTTTGTGGTATTTAGGTTATGCACGACACCACGATAATATAAAGTACCTACCCTAGCAGAGCCTTACTCGCATACATTCAAGATTGCAGCAGTGAACAATTGAACATACCAATGGACCAATAAGTCACTCAGGGGTAAATCTAAGAGTAATTGTTGTAGATAATATGTATAAAAACGTATCATAATTAAACGTACACCTATTGTAAATAATAAATATAATGTATAGAGGGAGAAAAACCTTTGTTTTTTTTTCTTAGAAACTATTCATTTGTGGTGCTTACGCCCATATACAATTTAAATAAGGAAGTCAAAACCTACATTATAACAGAATTTCAGCAAATTTGACTGAAAACCATTTTTTCATAAATTCGCTGCGGGGTCCTTTGAAACTTTGAAATATGAAATTGATTTGAAGTTTGAAATTGATTTATTTATCTAAGGAAGCCTAGTGAATGCAAATGTAAAGATCACACCTGTATACAATAGAGGATCATAATATATTGAGCTACTCAAGTAAAATAGGTGAGGAGGTATACAATAGGGGACCATATATCGAGCTACTCAAGTATACAAGCTTAGGTACAACAAATAAGATGCCATGAAGATTCCTTACTTTGCACTGGGGCTCATCACGAATGACATGATGATACGAAAAAAACAATTTTAGAGCTGATCCTCAATGATGTGTGCATGAATGATCCTGCCAATTCTTAGTGGGTATCTATTGCATTATGCGATCAACGACCACCATCCCGCAGCATCTCGTAAAAGAAGCTATACCCCTGATGGTGGAAACCGTTCCCAACATGAAAAACCTCTCTAATGTGATTGAATTTATGACCTGTATACAATAGGAGACCATATTATGTCGAGCTACTTAAGTACCTATACAAGCTTACAACAAATTAGTTGCCATGAAGATTCCTGACTTTACACTTTGGCTTACCACGAATCACACCAGCGATCCATCTTGGCAAATCTGTATTTACGTATTAAGATTGGACTCTTCAGCTATTGATTATTATGTCCATAAATCCTTCATAGAAAAAATAGATCCCAGACTCATGATGATTTAAAAAACACAATTTTAGAGATGATCCTCAATGGAGTGTGAATGTTCCTGCCAATTCTGAGTGGGTTCCACTACTGCATTGTATGTTCAACGACCACCATCCCGCAGCATCATTTCGGAAGAGAAGCTGTACCCCTGATGGTGGAAACCGTTTCTAACATGCAAAGCTTCTCTAATGTGATTGAATTTATGACCGGCTGATCCACTGCTGGAAGACATTCCTGTTCAAAATTATCATCGACCTGATGGGTCGAAGATGGCAAAAATAATTAGGGAATCCCAGGGTTGTCCGAAGTTCTCAATTACTTAACACTATTCCGCGCATTGTACACACAACATCACACCTAACTAACCATTAAAGACAGAGCAGAGAGAAAAAGAAAGAGATGTATATATGTGTATTATGTCAACAACATACACATTCTAGTCAAAATCAAAATCAAAATATTTATTCAGTAAATAGGCCACATGAGGGCTCTTTGCTGATGCTCGCTTATCACACGTCGGTAATATAGGGTGAGTCTACCAGCGCTTCGGACAAGACCATCATTGCGGAGAAGAAGCACCGCAAGAAACTCCAGCAGAAGGTCATTTTTTCAATCATAATAACATAGTATTTAAAACTAAGTTACATTAACCGCCTGTTTCACAATCGACAAGTAAAGGATATTTGACGGATAAGTTTAGCCCTTTCTTTGTCGTACACTTGAAAATAGACAAGGAGAGAGACAACTTTATGTGACAGATAAATTTACTTGTCGATTGTGAAACAGGCCCTTAGTAAAGTAAGTTACATTAGGTAATAAAGTAATAAATAATAAATTCTTAAAAGTACCAAACATATTTTGTTTACAAATGCAAGGTCAATAAACCTTAAACTTGATAAAAAAATCTATGAGAACAACACGACGAGGTCTCTACGTCAAAAAGCCGTAACTAGAATAATTTATTTAAGTAAAAAAAAAGTCCTTGCAAACGTGAACAGACCGGACCCCACAAACAGCACCCGTTCACGAGTATGACGCGTATCTCAGCCATCGCCTCTCTCAATCATATGTTCGGGAAAGTGGCGACCCGATCAACGACGTCACCGTAAGCAAAGACCTTTGAGCGAGCGTGACATGCTCATGCTGCCGGACAACAAAAAAGAAATATTGTGTGAAGAAGCTGTCCGGCGAGAAACATCACAGTGTGTTCTCGTTTAAAAGCGTCTTGTAGTGCGACTCTCTTTCATGCAATATTTCAGATTTCTGAAGTGTATAGCTAGATGTGTTGCTGTGTGTACGACATTCCAATGTTAACTTGTTTATGAGGCATACCACCCCGCATGGTACCTAAAGATAAATTATTTCTCAAACGTGACGTTGAAAAACTAAATACCAGGCGAAATGGACTGTATTCCAAAAGACATACGGATTTCAATTAGATACTATCAAGACTGTTAAAAAACGCTGACGCTGTCTGTCGTCCTTTATCGTTTTCTTTTACTTTAATATAGTTTTTATTCCGTGTGTTTTTTGTTACCTATGTGATACTTGTCCTATGTATTTATTTATAACATCATCCCGCATAATAAATTTAAGAAATAAATACCATAATGAATCAAAACTCTCAAGGAGACTATACTGACTATACTTCCACTAAAAACAAAACAAAACCATTAATCGTTATGTATGTGCTTTAATTAGCTATCTATACGCAAATTAAGTAAATACCGCTGACTGTGTTGCTAAAATATAAATCTGGTTTAAAACGCAGTTAATGCCTAAACTAATTAGGTGTCTAGACCGCTAAATTAACTTTTGTTAGCATTCTAGTTTTGACCTGTTAATTGTGACATTAATTACTATTTGTATACCTATTAAAAGTAAGTATTTTTTTTACATTATTGTTGTATTGTAGGTACTAAATTAATTTTCAATTGTTTATTAAGGAAATACGATCTCGTTTGATTATTCACAACATTCGGTATATCGTTGTTAAGCTAAGTTTTTAACAAAATCAATTTAAATGTACCCCGTTATTTATTTATTGTAACTATTCAGCATTAACAACAGGCACTTTCCAGATACCCAATAAATTTATCATTCACTAACTAGCTGTTCACTTGTCCACTTCGTTGCGTAATAAAAAAAATTTTAGGTTAGTATATAACCTCTGACACTCACAAATAACGTGGCGTTGTAATGGTATTTTCAAAATCGGTTCAGTAGATCCAGAGATAACACCTTACAACGTCATAAACTTTACCTCTTTGTAATATTAGTTTCGAAGTACAGATACAGATAGGTAACTGTGAGTAGGTATTTATTAAAACAGGCTAGTCCATCGGGGCTGGCCACGCGTGGGGTACAATGGCGTCTAATTGGATGGGCTGAGTCATTAATACCAGCGGTAATGTCATTAGCCATCTGCTGACGGAGCGTACGAGCCCTCGCGTCTAGGGTAGGATGTAGTGTGGATGAAATATGTATACCTATAGTTCGGATGCATTAACGTTAAACTATTCAAAGAATTTTAGATAGATATTGCGAGAAAAGTCTACGAGTATCAACTTGATTCAGTCAAGGACTTGAGCTACCGACAGTTTTTTATTTCTTTAAAACACCATATCAAATACTTGCAATAACAAAAATACACATCAACAGTTTTTAAAAAGTGATTAGGTATGTGATTAAATAAAAAAAACCGTAGGTCTCATTGTGTGATTGAGCTCAATTTAAGGTTTACGGCAGTACAAGAAATAAATTGGTATGACCTCTGCGTACCTTATAGTAAAAAAAATGCGTGCCGTTTTTTTGCTTAATGACGTTTAGCAGCATTTCATTTGACCTACGTTCAAAAAGCATAATAAACATAAAACAAAAAAAAATTGTATCATTGCATACGATTAAATAACTTACACATAGTGTTAAGTCAATTTCTTCTTACTAGGTTAGGTTAGGTTAGAATACTCTGTGACCACATTAGTAGCAGTAAGACGACAGATATGTTTACTTTTCAACCTGTGATCATTATAATTTAAGAAATTATGTTATTCATTTTGTGATAAGGAAAAAAAAATTTAATAGGTACAGTGGCGTTCAGAATTGCATGGACAATTTATGAATGAATTCATTCATAAACTGTCCATGCAATTCTGAACGCCACTGTACATACGTTTTATGCAAATCATTTTCATTACGCACTATAATAAAATACACAAAAAAAAATGGCTGTATAAACTCTGATAAAAACTATCAGTTCTACAAACATGTATGCTACTGACAGCAGTTTCCAGGCACTGCTAACACTAGCACTATAATGTTACACCGATGACCCAATTACGCCGAAACCCCGCGGCGCGGCGCGTCTCGGCGCGACGTTTATTAGAAATAATGGCTCAGACGTTTCAATTCCGGAAAACCCGTCGTGCTACGCTACTGAATTCAGCTCTCCGTGGATTTGGTCTACTATTGATGATGCTTTCGTTAACTATTACATTACACTATCTACTAGCCTTCATTCTAGTTTTCGATTATCGTTATTCGCTTGGAAACTTATTCATTTCCTGGGATGAAAAGTAACCCATTTGTTAATCCAAGGTATTAGCCATCTCCATTTCAAGTTTCATCGAAATAGCGTGACAAACTAACACACAAATTTTCGTATTTAAAATATTACTAGGATTAAAGAATGCCAATACAATAAAGTTATAATTTCTTTGGCATCGCAACTTCCAAATGGATGGACCGGACCGACTTGGGCGAGGTTCAAATTAAATCGGGATTGCTTTCATCGCTTTTTGTTACCTATTTAACAGTAATGTTATCTAGATATTCTCATATTTTAAATTACATTGCACTGGCGTGACGCTCTAGGCAAAAAATAAAACCAACTGAAACTCTACTAATAAAATTAACCTAGAGATCAGACGCAGACATTCAAATTTAAAATGTGTTTTTTCCTTCTTTCAAGTAATTCGGGAGTCAAAGTTCTGACTTTCTTTTAAATCTTTTAATAACATGAAGAGCCCGACGGCCGCAATTTATAATAAAAAGTAATGTTTTGACGTAAAGATCTATATTTAGCAGAAAAAGAAGGCTTAATTTTGTACGTCCCGTAAATTCTTGATACTCTTTCGGAAATTATAATCTGTACTTTATAAAAAGGTTGGTCCTGACCTGACTGATTCAACATCGCCCAGTCAAAACAAATTACCTACATCGCACTGCCAATGATTTAATCACTGTTATTGATTTTTTCGATGAACTTGAAGTAACTCAATGATAAACCGGGTTTTAATAGAACTCTAAAAAAATATACGAAGCAACAATATCAGGAGCCAAGGTATTTTCTGATTGCAACTGCAATTATGGAACTGGCACTATTCAAGGGTTTCTTTGACGAAGTAAGAACTGGGGTCACTAGATTCAGGGTAAGCAAGAACGTAAATGTAGCAATGAAAAGAACTGTAGGAACAAGACCCGCGCTGAACGTAAATTTTCTGATTGCAACTACAATTGGGTGAATTTTAGAGATAAACGTTTTTTCGTAATTTCGGTGGCGCATTTTTTTTTCATCGTTTGGTGATAATTTATATAATGACTAGAAAGAGATTAAATTTTTAATCGAAATGCTGTATGAGGCACCATTCTGAAGTTATTATTTTAGTTAAAAACTATTTTTATTATTTTTGCGCCACCGATAATTACAACGGTGCCACCGAAATTACATCGTAAATTTACTTTGAAATTAATGATGAATATACGTGCTTACAAGTCTTTTAAAATATGTAAATCAAATTAAATTAAACTTCAGCATGATTTTTAACAATATTTTTAATCAAAATATTTTTAACAAATTTAAGAACAATGCAATAGTTAATTTAATGAACAATGCAATAGTTAAGTTAACGACAAGAAGTAGTTAATGTTCCATATAATTTTATGAAAGGCAAATGCTTAATTGGTCTTTCATAAAA